>CAMZMU010000111.1:28096083-28516325 GCA_947311845.1 Poa pratensis
CTTTTTGTTTCTGGTTGACCACCAGTCCCACAACAGAATGAGAGCGAGGTTTCGTTTCTGATCCGGTAGCAGTAGCAGCAACTCAAAAATCACTGTCGGGTTAGGAGCAGCTAAGGGCATCTCCAGCCGCCCCAGGACCCCCCAAGGCCACTTTTTGGTCCAAAAAGTGTCGAATTCTACCAGCCAGCCCCCCAAGACTTGAAAAAGCGCCGTTTTAGCGCCGGCGCACCCAAGGCGAACCCAACAGGCTGGGTTTGGCCTAGGGGGCAAAAAGCGCCGTTTTGCATGAAAAAAGGCATCTTTCTCCTACTTTTTGCATGCAAAGATGCCTCTCTCTCCTACTTTTTCTCTCCCACCCCACGTGCTCTCACCAAAAGCCCCCCATTTTCCCTGCTTGGGTGGGCTACGGCTGGAAAAATGACCTCCCCAGGTTTTGATTTTGCGCCGTTTTCGCCCAGTTTTGAATCCTGGGGGGGGGGGGCAAAACGACTGGAGATGCCCTAAGAGAGAGAGCCGGACATCCTCCAGCAGAAGACTGCGCCACACCGCTTTCACCATCTTGCATTTTAGGAAAAGGTGGCCGCCATCTTCATCCGCTCGATTACACATCGGGCAACGGGTGTCCAATTCAACTCGCTTTCGCTTAATATTCATACGCGTGGGCAGACTGTTATGACACAATCTCCAGATAAAAATCTTTACCTTCCCCGGTAACTTCAGTCGCCAAATCTGGCTCCAGAGAGAGTTAACTGTTGCCTGTGCCGAGGAGGTACTTGTGTCCCTGCACCACTGAGCATCCCTGAGACTAACCCCCAAGCGATAGGCTGATTTAACTGAAAAAACTCCCTTGCTATCAAAATGCCACGCTACCCAATTCTCCATGTCAGGTCGAACTGGGATTGAAAGAATTTCTTTCGCGTCTTCATGACCGAAAACAGTGTGTATCAGGTTCTCATCCCACCCTGCATTATCTTGATCCATTAAATCTGATACCATGATCGGTTCATCTAGCCCATTTGGCGTCGTTGGTCTGCGAGTAGTACCGCGAGGAATCCATGGGTCACGGAAAGCATCAATATTTTCTCCAGTGCGCACCCTCCAGATGACACCTTGTTTCAGCAACTCAACTCCCTCAAAATACTCCTCCAAGTATATACGACATCCCCGGGACAGCATCAAGGATGGTGGAGTCGGGAAAAATACATGGCCTTTAAAACGTTGCAGCATAACGAATCTGGATTCTGTAGCATCCGCCACCCCTGCCGTGCCAACATTGTTATATTAAAAATATGTAGGTCCCTAAACCCCGGCCCTCCTTCCTTAGACTTCAACAAGTTTTCCCAACTAATCCAGTGGCATTTATTCTTTTCAGGTCGATGAACATTCTTGTATCTGGGAGGGTGTCCAGGAAATCTTTTCTGTGGCAAAATATTGCACTTAGGATACGGGTGTCCGCCTATATATTCTGAATTTAGGTTAACAAAAATATTAACTTGTACAGCCTGACGTACCGATGTGCTCTACTGGTAAAATATATGTATTTACAGAGGTGACTCGAGACTGTTACATGCTCTTCTCTTGGAAATGGATGCGACTACAGCAAAATTCATGCTTTACAAAGGGTATCGAAAACGAAAACGGCGTCAATAAAATTAGTTGACACTCGCTCAACCTCTTCGTTGCCACTACACAGCCTGTAACAGATGGCGGAACACATGCACCACCTCGTCGGATCCCGATGAATTGAAGAATTGCAGACTATCCTCCAGCAGTAAATATTTACAGGCTACAGGTTGTCCTTGAGCCACTTGGACGCCCCGTTGACAATGGATCTGAAAGAATTCAACAAGGAACTTGGTCATTGTCAGAAAATGCAACTGCTACCACAGCAAAAAACAATAAAAAAAATGTTTAAATGGTTAGTCATGGTTTTGGTCAAACTACAATATACAAGCAGGCCTCTACATTCAAACTGACAGTTGCTCTGCACTGTATTTATCCTTCCATTGTTCACTTATATTTCAAATTTTAATATGTCTGTTGTTCATGTATATTTGAAATTCTAACATGCTGGAAAGGGAACAGTTAAAGATTTTTCAGCACCAGAAACCAGCGGGAGACATAGTAAATCACCTCAGTAGGTTCAGCATAATGAATAACTTTTTTTACCATGAATTTCCACACTAACACATTTTTTAGAAAACAGACGACAGAAAAATCAATGAATAAATGAAAGTCATCAGCAGGGCTTTTGAGGACATCATACAGCCCCCTGGCAACGATACACACAAACAAGACCAGATACGTTGCTTCAGAAATTAATTGAGTTTAGTATTTACCCAGCAAAATCTGAGAGTTTCTTCAACCAGTCAACCTCCTCTTCATCAGGTTGATCTGGTGGTACTTCTTGAGCAACACTGCTTCCGTTCTCTTGACGTATAGCTGCAAAACACATGTAAGACTTTAGTTTCTTTACATCCTTCCTGATCAAGCCGTAAGGATTAGACTCCATTAAAGTTCGGGCTAAATGATGCTTTGATGAAGAGATGGAGAGACAAAAGAAGGATCTAATCTATGCATGCTTACGCTTTGCCTTCACAGGTACACGAGCAAAACCACCTTTGGTCAACGACGCAAGTTCCTCAAGTAACTCCTTTTCGCGCCCACTGAAAGAAACATCAGTTTATTTGTAATTCAAAGGCAAGGGTCGAGTGCTTATGTAGCTCCAAACTATTGGCTGTTCACTCAAAAAGTAAGCTCAAGAGACGAGAAGTGTATTTTCACCTTATACGCTTTGGTATAGAAACCTTAATAGTGAATAGATGATCACCACGTATAGATGGCCTATTCAATGACGGAACACCCTGCTTCGCTAGGACCACCACATCACCAGGTTGGGTGCCTGGAGGTATTCGAAGTTCACAAGTTCCCTCAACAGTTCTGACCTGCTTGCAATAAGAGTTTGAAAGGAATGATCATTGATCACACAACACCATAATTTGAACATAGTAGGCAGTAGTCCATACATAAAATGAACAATTACAATATCATCATACTTTTTTTTTAGACCGTTCAATATCATCATACTTGAAAAAAACATCCACTAACAAGGCACAATAACTTGAATCAGATCGAGCAAAACAAATCTGACCAGGCCTCGCATAACAGTAGCTTGACTCAAGTCAACATGATTGAAAAATCATGGCTAATACAGAGCTGCTTCTAATCAAATGTGGCATCTAGTCTAGGTCAAGAGATCACCTTCTCTGGTCATGAAAGCAAGGAACATCAGGAAGTTCTTTGCTTTCGTTGCATTTACAATGACCTGACGATTGAGAAATTGAAACTTAACCCAAAAGGGGGGAATTAGTAGCATCAAAATTAGGACTGAACACGATCTAAGATATAGTTAATGTATCCAGGGATGGGAATTAATAAAACAGTATCACTTCTTCTGTTCGATGATAACTGTGAGCACATCAACATTTTGTGGGGGGGGGATTTCCACAGGACACACAAAGCAGGAAAATACGCCAAATATCACTTTTGCACAAGCAACGCTGGCGTAAACTCTCACATACAACCCCACTAGAAGTTTGGTAATTATACCAGAATTGGAAAGAAACAACCAAAGCTATTTTACCTTAGTAAGGTCTAGATCTCAATTTTAATTTGTTGAGTTGTTTCTAATCACCAAATAGGTGAAGTGAGAACTTCATACATTCAGCTGAATATGTGTTTAATGAAGAAAGGCAATGTATGGCTGAAACCAAATATCACAACTGACGGTCATGAAGAGAAGGAAAGTCCTGAAGAGAAAGATTTACCTTTTCAACAGTACCCAAAATAGCTTCAATGTAGCTTATCGACACAGTTGAATACAAGTTGATTCCATCCCTTTTAATATCAGATGGCTCCTCTACATCAAGGCAAACAAAAAGATCTCCAGGAGGCCCTCTGTTTCCCAAAAGAAAAAGGAAAAGGGTTTCAGCATGGATTTATTTGGATATCCACGGAATGAAATAAGGTACAAAAACTTAAATAGTAGAGCATGAGGAACCACAACAATTGTATGAAAGATAAAGAAATGCACACAACATACAAAAATGTGATCTGAACATTTCCTGGAAGTTTTCCTTAACTGCAGGCACAATCATAAATTATCGCAATGTCCCTCTACAAATACAAATTAAAATCCATATAGCTCCAAAGTTAATTCACATTCCTACATATGCTTAACACATTCAAATATTGTCTCCACAAACTTCCACTCACCTACACAATACAGAAACACAATAGATCAATTCAAGAATGATATGTGCATCTTGTGTAAATGCCATTGGCGGTACACCACGGCTCAATTATCATGTTTTAACAATAGTTAATTCCAAACATATGTAATGTGGACTACAAGTAAACCTAAGCATATTGATCAACAAAGCTACAGAGAAGATCCACATAATTGCCTCTAGTACAACAATGATCACTTGCGAGTGTTTCAAAATGTTTGAAGTGCGAATAAACTTTATTTTTGTATCTTCTGAAAATGATTAGCTTACCCTTTCGGTCCTGCATCACCTTCACCACGTACACGAAGAGTACTACCTTTACTAACTCCTGGAGGAATTTTTACTTTGATCTCCTTTCTGATACGAACACGTCCCTCTCCAGAGCATTTCCTGCAATACTCTGAAATGACCTCGCCCTCTCCTGCACAAGTGGGGCAAATAGAAACCTACAAAATAAGACAATGAAAAGCTCTTATGCAACAATATAAATATATTTTCATAAATATCAGATTGAACAAACCTTAAACATAGAACTACAGGCTACCAAGAGTACTCATAGCTGATTTTTGGATACTGTACTGAAATAAAACCCTAAGCCTCAAGAGCCTTATACAGCATATTTTACGTGCTATAGCAGTGTTAGACCATTTTACAGAAGTGAGCGATATAACTTAAGTGTCATCTAGCATCAAACAAAAATTAAAAGATAGTTGGACAAAGAGGAGATCTGTCATGTTCTGAATGAGACTAAATTTAGTGCAAATTGCCATCTCCTGGCTGTTTCAACCCATTGAAATCAGTTTATATGTGTTCCCGAAATAAAATTACTCATTTTGAAATAAAAAGGAACCCTACTACAAAATAATTCAGGAGTGGACACGGCTTAGATAGGTGCTAGGCTCCCAGATGCATTGCCAAAGTAAAGTCCACTTTAGCCCCTGTTCTTTCTCATTTTTTCTTGTTTGCTACTCTAACTGTTGAAGTTCAACTTCCGTAATGTTTCACCCATTTGTATGCATTTAACACAAAATAACTTGTTTATATCCTAGTGTATAGTACAAGTATATCTTCTTCACTTTCATTATCTCTCATTTACTCCCTCCGTTCCATTTTAATTGACTTGCCATCCACCACATGTGGATGTATCTATACATGTAACATGTCTAGATACATCCACATTTTGTGAATAGGAAGTCAATTAAATTGGAACGGAGGGAGTACAAGTTTTTTCAAAGTCCGCTTTAGCTCCCGTTCTTTCTCAGTTTTTCTTGTTTGCTACTCTAAATGTTGAAGTTCAACTTCTGTAATGTTTCACCCATTTGTATGCATTTAACACAAAATAACTTGTTTATATCCTAGTGTACAGTACAAGTATATCTTCTTTTCTTTTGTTATATCTCATTTACAAGTTTTTGCTAATGTTTATTTTGTTATGACGCTACCCTCAATGAAACATAAGCCCAAAGCTATTTATTCCAACATGAAAGCTGTGACAGTGTTGTCAGTTATGCTTCATTGTTACCTGGGAGAAGAGACCAAATGGAGTCTGCTCAGTTCGCATTACTTGCCCTCGCCCACCACAGGTGGAGCATATTCTTGTCTTTGAGCCAACCTTTGAACCAGAACCACTACAAGTATCGCAAGTCTCCAAATGGGATAATATTATATCTTTTTCTGTTCCAAATATTGCCTCTGAGAACCCCAGGGTCACATCATATCTGGTAGAATAAATATGTGTTAAGTTATGAAATCACACTAGATTATATATACAATGGTATAAATTACAGCTTCAACTTTGTAGAACAATTTGGTGGAACGGTGGCCTTGGTTTCTTTCTTCAAACTACCTTGGCCACAAGAACAAGCAACATGCCAGAATCACTAATAAGTGCAATACTGATTGCGAATAAACACAAGACAGCCAAGATCATAACAGTATAACACAAGATAGTACTATAATTTGATTATTTTCATATTGTAAATATATTGGTTTGCAGGTAATGCTGGACCCCAAATGCATAGGTATTACTTTCTCGCAAACAATGCTGGACCTCAAAAACATGCAGCTGTGGCCACATTCATGGTAATCAGAAATCACGATGTTATTAACTTATTGTCTGAACAGATTTAGCAAGTCCTTTTCACTAGAGAAACACCTGGGCTCTGAATATCATGTCAATTGTCACTTCAACCCTTCTTACAACAAACCTGATGTCTTCACCCTGAGCAGCAGTGCTCCTTCTACGTGTCCTAAATGCGCTCTGGTCCATGCCAGGAAAGCCACCACCACCACCCATGTTTCCTCCGAAGAATGTCTCAAACAGATCAAATGGATTGGTCTGCACAGAGAAAGTGGAAAGAGCTCAAGCCTTGTTTAAGAAGAAAAGGCTTGCAGTAGTTACTTCAGTCTAGTATTCTTATAAGCCAAGTTCAATTTAACATACTCCCTCCGTGTCAAAATACAAGGCGCGCTATTTTTAAGGTGGTCTTTGACACTCAACTTTGACCACCAATATATATCAAAATATATTGAATGGGAATGTATATATGATACCGTTGGATTCGTCTTGCAAAATTCTTTAATATCATATATCTTTATAATAATTTTGGGTACATATTATAAGTACAAATTATGGTCAAAGTTACACGGCGTTGACCAACGGAATTAAAGGGCGCCTTATATTTTGAGACGGAGGGAGTACATATTATCACACTGAAGATACTTCCATTTAAATGCTAGAACAAAGAAGAGCTGAAAAGCAGTACCGTATAAGCTCCAGCAGAACCCCCAACCGCACTCTTAACCCCAGCTTCACCATACTGGTCATACATCGCCCTCTTCTTATCATCTGACAGCACCTGATGAAAATGAGATTCAGCACTACAGAACGCAGAATAAAAGACAAAGTGAAACGGAAAGGCTTTATTCTTGATAAAATGATAAATATAGTAAACGGTGTACCAAGATAGAAGAACTCATAACTCTGACAGGCATTTGCATCCACACTGATTACCGAGTAGGTTGGATAGTAGCTCACACACCGTATTTTGTACAATATTTAAACTATGTACTGCATACCTCATAGGCTGAGCTTATCTCTTTAAACTTGTCAGTTGCTCCAGGTTCCTTATTGACATCAGGGTGATACTACAAAGTAAAGAGAAAAAAAATGTCACAACTGAATTTTTTAAGGGAACTTGAAACTAATGTATACACCATATGTTAGAACCTGCTAATAGAACAAAACCATGTCACTTGTGAAGACATTCTAAACCTATCAGGGAGGGGTGCTTTAGTCCCACTACTCTTCTATAATCTACGACCTATAAAATCCTCTCCTGGGTCCAAAAAAACCATACCATTGTGGGCTTCTAATAATTACAGCACCCTTGTGCAGCCAGATTAATGTGAAACAGATATAGATCCTTCGAAGATTTTTCTGTATTCACAACTCACAAGCATATCATCTCATGCCCCCTCCTATGATCAAAGCTAACTCCAACAACCCCAAAATTAGCTATTGCAAATGGCATGTGATCAAAGGAAAAAACATTGGATTGGATATGTAGACCTAGCCCTAAAAAGCATCAATACGTAATTCCGGCTCCTAGCATGGCAGCAACTAAGTGATGCTGGTTGGTTCCTACATGGCACAGTGCACACCGATGTCACTGGGTAGGAGAGGTGTGCTCTCCAGTGTTAATGGTTCCAGTATCAACTTTGCTAGAGTAGGACGCTAGAAAGGAAAGGAAACACCATGATTTGTTCATGTGGACGTAGCTGTAATGATCTCACACAGAATTCTTCTAAATGGCATCAGAACTCTCTACTCTATTGTTTACCTCTAAAATACAGTCGCCTCCCATTTAATAAACTTATAGACCCTTTATCAGATCTAGTGGTGTTATTATTTACTATACTAAGGGATATTTCGTGTACAAAAGCAAACCTTTGCGCATATCAAGAGACCTCCAACTTCAAATACTGAAGATGCATAAAAATAAAATTAGGAAGTGTTTATTGCGAAACATTCAACACTCCAACCGCCAAGATTACATGGAAGTCAAATTAAGCCAGCACGCCTGAGTAATGAATGCACCAGAAGCTACAGATAGTATAACAAAAAAAAAAAAGACTCAAAGCAATGGATCACTGGAGAGAAACTGTGTGCACGCCCCTACTATATCATCCAGTTATTCACCATCACCAATATGTATTACTACTATTTACAAATGGGCAGAGAAGTTGGTCTATTGTAGCAAGTACTAGCACATAATATCGTTTATCCACATCACTTTATCCAAACAAAACAATGACATCATGTGTAATTCAACAAACTGAACTCCTCGTGAAACTATTATATTAGATAAAAAGGACAACAGTCACATGATACGAGCAAAATTGAGGTTTTAGTTCGAGGGAATAAGCGTCGAGCACCTGGCGCGCGAGCTTCCGGTACGCGGCCTTGATGTCCTTGATGGTCGCGGAGCGCTGCACGCCCAGCGTGGCGTAGTAGTCGGCCGCCGCCCACACCACCAGGCCCCCGCCGCGCCGCCTCCGCCCGCGGTTCCTCGGAGCGGCGCACGCGAGCGGGAGGCCGACGCCGCCAGTCCTACCGGCGGCAGGGAAGTGGGCCCCACGGGGAGGGAAAGCGGCGGAGGCGGCGGCGCGGGAGGTGGGGGAGGGCGCGGCGAAGGGGTGGAGAGCGCGAGCGCCATTAGCGCCGCTCGCCGAGGAGGGCTCGGCCTCGGCGGCTTGTAGAGAGCTGGGCGGCGCGTGTGCTCGGCGTTGGTCCGCGTCTCTTCTGAGCTGCAGTTGGGATGGGCGGGGACGATGTATGAGTAGGGTGGGCCCTGACTGTCAGTCTAATCCAGAAATAGTTTTTTTTTACAGTCTAATCCGGAAATAGTTTGTACACCAAGTCACCAAAGAGTGAATAAACACGGTTTGAATTGGTGCATGAACTAGTTTTCTTTTTTGCGAAATGCACGAACTAGCTAAAATTGGTGCATCGCGTGCACCTGATCTGATACATGTGTGGGAATCAAATATCCCGGCGAATATGGTTGTTACTGTAATTGGTGAAATACCTACTCTCTCCGTTCCAGTTTAATTGACTTGCTATCCATCACATGTCAGTGTATCTATACATGTAACATGTCTAGATACATCCACATTTGTAATAATAAAGCTTGTGCTTTACTTGTAAAGAAAAACACATCTTAAATTGTCAACAAAAATATTCAAGTAAAATTCGGTGGATACATCTTCACATTTTATGGGCTCAAAAGTCGTTACGCGAAAAAATCGATAATTTTTGTCGCCTCTGTAAAAAGACAAAGAAGTGTCTCGTGGAAAGCCTTACTTTAAACACTATCGGTTTTCTGTGAAACGATTTTATAAGCACAAAAGATGCTAAAATATATGCACGGACATTTAAAAATTTGAAAAATTTTAAAGTACATTTTAAACAGAGGGCGCATGTACACCCGGAGGCCGGAACAATAATGCATCTCCCCACCAAAGGAGCCTGCTTCCCGTTAAAAATAGGAAGCCTAAATGTTATGAAAACTAATTCAAAAAATGTTATGAAATTTTTTCTAATAAATATTTAGTGGATGTACTTTTATTTGTTAAATAAGAAAAATGACACTGAAAGAGCATGTTTGCTCTAAATCATGTTTTGATGATTGTGACAACACAAATACTATCTTACTGTGTGTTAAGTGCTTGTCAGGTGCAGGTGTTACTTTAGAACACAGTTCTGTTTGTTTCGCAAAAAGGGAAAAGAAAGAAGATAAAGATGATGCTCTCAGTTTCTCCAGGCCGGAAGTTCCGGTGCTGATCCGGAAGTTCCGGTGTCAACCGGAAGTTCCGTCCTCAGAAGTTCCGGTGCTGGCGCGTGACCCTCGAATTCGACTAAGTCCTTTTGTGCTTTCCGCACTGGACTCGGGCCGGAAGTTCTGCCGGAACTTCCACCGGAAATTTCGGTGGGCCAGAAGTTCCGGCCCCTAGGACCGGAAGTTCCGGGTGAAGTGGCTGCGGACAGACTCCAACGGGCAGAATTTTCTGGGAGGGGTATTTATACCCCTCCACCTTCCTCCAGCTCTTCAGCTAGCCCACATTTTGAAGAACACCATTGTTGCAAGCTCAAGGATCACAAGAATCACTAGATCTCCCAATCCCTCCACCCAAACCTGTTGATCTTTGGAGGATTGAAGGAGAAGGCCCGGATCTACATCTTCACCAAGCAGTTTTCCATTTCCCCCTCATTCACTTGAGGGCCCCTTGGCTAGGGTTTCCATTAGGAAAACCTAGCTCATTGTTGTACTTACTCGATTGTCTTTGTGACAGATTGTAGCTGTTTGGGAGCCCCCAATCCCTTGTGTGGGTTGTGCCCCGAATCGTTGTTGTAAAGGCTCCGGACTCCGCCTCGAAGGTTTCCATTAGTGGAAGATGAACCAATCCTTTGTGGTGCGGTTCATCGGAGAATAGGGTGACGCCTTTGTGGCGGTTGAGTTTTGAGCTTTGTGCTAGCTCACACCTCTCCAACGAGACGTACTCCCCTAAAAAGGAGGAACTCGGAAATACATCCGTGTCTCCGCGTGCTTTCACTTCGGTTACCTCTATCTTTGTTTACCATCTTTACTTGTTGTATCGTGCTTAGTTGCTACTTGTCATATAGGTAAATTCACCATAGTTGCATATCTAGAGAATTTACCTTTTGTGTCAAGCCTAATTTGAAAAAGAACTAAAATTGAAGTAGCACCTATTCACCCCCCTCTAGGTGTCATACTGATCCTTTCAATTGGTATCAGAGCCTCGGCTCTCTTGTTGGGCTTAACCGCCTAAGAGAAGTATGACAGACGGTGATGGTGCGTCCGAGAAGGACCAAGCCGCTCCGGCATCCATGGCCGATCTCAAAACGATGGAAACATCATTGAAATCGTCCATGGAGGTCAAATTTGATGAGATACGTGACTTGATCATGAAACTCTCAAACGACAAGGCTCCTTCGGAGATCACCAAACCTCTAGAGGAAGTGGATTCCGCTAACTCCAATGACGGTGAAACCGAGGAGGAAAAAGAGAAAAAGAGAAAGGCTAAAGAAGCCGAACTCACTAAGGGGGTTGAAGAAAACAAATTAAAGATCCCCCCCATCCACATCCGAGCATGATGGTGGGAAGGAAGGTTACCATGCGGTTTCGCATTTGTACTCTCCCGACCCACCTATCCCTTACACCCGCATAAACCCTTTAGGTCCTCCACCTAAGCTTAATGCATTAGCTTTTTCTAGTTGGCAACACTCAATGAAATCTCATGTCAACAGTTCCTCTATCGAGCTTGGAGGATCATCAAAGATGGATACAAGGTTGTGGATCCAAACAACTTGTCAAGAAGAGAGGTGGCCGAGAAGCAACTCAATGCCTCCGCTCTACACATGATTGAACTTGCCGTTGGAGAAAATGGCATGCATCACATTTCACATGTCTCCACCGCCAAAGAAGCTTGGGATTGCCTTGAGGTGGCATTCCTTGGAAATGAAAGCATGAAGAGGAATAGATTTGATGCTTTGAACAATGAAGCCGAAGGCTTCTACATGCTTGATAATGAAACTCATGAGGAGATGTATGGAAGACTCAAGATTCTTGCCAAAGCCTTTTATAATGTTGGGGCAACCTATGTGGATGATGCTTGGATCAAGAGGAAGTATGTGAATGCTCTCATGCCTTCGAGCCCATTGATTGAAGGCCATACAAGGAAGACACAACTACCTTGAAATGTCATCCAATGAAGTTATGCAAGAAATCCAAGCCTCCAAGGTTGCCACCAAGAATGCTCAAGACAACCGTGCTAGGGCCATGGGAATGAAACAAGGTCCCTCACTTGCTTTGAAGGCCAAGGTGGTGAGTCTTGATGATAGTGTGGAAATTGAAGCATGCCCAAGCAACCTTCCTCCCGATGACTTGAACAGCCCTCAATGGTCACATAGCTCTTGCAACAAGGACCTTTTGGCGTGACCCGGCCAAGGCAAAGGCTCAAGTTGATCTAAAAACAATCCAAGTGGAAGAAGGAGTTTGCTACAAGGATAAAGACTTGCTACAATTGTCATGACAAGCATCACTACATCAAGGATTGCCCTTATGAGAACCGAGAACAACATGGTGGAAGGCTTGTCCCAAAGGATCACTCGAAGTTGATTCAAAAGAAGCCCATTAGTAAGAGGAAGCCATTCTTCAAGAAGGCACCGAGAATTGTGTTGGTGGCTCAAGAAGAGTATCCTTCCGAAGATTCCGAAGAAGAAGATGAACCCACCAACGAGGTGGCCGCATTGGCTATTGTATCAACTCCATCATCTTCTCTCTTTGAATCCCCCAATAAAAATCTCCCCACCAACAACGCTCGTTGCCTCATGGCAAAGTTACCGAGGTATCATCTTCTACACCCAAGACCATGCATGAAATGAATGATGAATCTAGTCTTGTGGTTAAGAAAGAACTTGTTGCTTAGATGCTTTCGATACTTTTGTGGCTAACTTGCAAGGTGAAGCTAAGGAACATGTTGAGTCTCTCTTGAGACAACTTAGTGGGGCCGAAGAACTCTTGAAGACAAGGGTAAAATTGAGAGAGAGGATTCTCTCACCATAGCATCCTTGAATGCTTCCATAGAATCCTTGAATGCTTCTCTTGAAGAAGAGAGTGAATATAGAACTCTTGAGGAAAGACTTGAGTCTCTTGATGATAAAAATGATGAAATAATTGCTAAAATCATTAAGGATAGAGATCATGTCTTTGCTAAATATAAAGTGATTAAAAAGGAGAAAGTCGAATTTGTGGCTGCTAATGCTAGACTTCTTGAGGATTGGAGAAGCTTGACAAGGCTCACAAGGCCTTGGAAAGTGAACACTCCAACCTTGTCAAGTCTCATGAGCAACTTCAAACTCAACTTTCTAAATCTACTTCACCTAGTACCTCTATTCTCTCTCGTGATCATGCAAATGTTATTGAGGAAAATGCTAGGTTGAAGGTGGATCTTGCCAAGGCCACTAGTGCCAAGACCTCTACCCAAAGGTAAAGAAAAGGTGTTGCTTATTTTGAGCAAAAGCCACACAAAGGGAAGGAGGGTCTTGGTTATGTAGCCAAGGCAAAGAAAAGAAGAGCAACAACAAGGAGAACAAGACCAAGCCCGCACAAGCCAAGACTCCATTGCGGGTGGTAATGCCACTAGGGGCAAGACCACTCGTAGTGACTTTGCGGGGCATAACAATCCCAACTACATTCTTTATGTTGATTATTATGGGGATGTTTATGCTCAATATGTTGGTCCTTATGATGGTTACATTGATTATTCTATTTGGGTTCCTAAGACCCTTGTTGCTAACAAAAGAGGACCCATTGAGAAATGGGTACCTAAATCCAAGCAATGATTTCTTGTAGGACTATGCTTCCGGTGGGTCTAAATGGGTGGTTGATAGTGGATGCACTAGTCATATGACCGGAAGCAAGGAGATTATGACGGAGTTGAGACCAAATCTAAATCATGCAACCGTCTCTTATGGTGATAAGTCAAAAGCTGAGGTAAAGAGTCTCGGCAAGGTGGTAGTTGCAAAGGATATCACCCTTGTAAATGTCATGCTTGTCGAGTCTCTCGGTTACAATCTTATGTCCGTTCGTGCACTTAATAAGATGAACTTTGATGTCCATTTTACTATTGATATGGTGGTACTCTTGAGGAGCAAGACTCTAAAGGTCATGTTCGTTGGGTATGTTGAAAATGAGTTGTTTGTGGTGGACTTTTCGGGGTCAACCAACACTCAAGCAATATGCCTATTCGGAAAGGCCGACGTGGGTGGTTGTGGCATCGCCGCTTGTCCCATGTCAACATGAGAACTTTGCAAAGTCTTCACAAGGGTGGCCACATTCTTGGACTAAAAGACAATGTTTCTTTTTCTAGAGATCGTCTTTGTAGGGCTTGTGTTGAAGGAAAGATGCATGATTCTCCCCACTCAAGCAAGACCATCATTTCATCAAAGAGGATATTGGAACTTCTTCATGTTGATCTCTTTGGTGCCGTGCCTCAACCTAGTCTTGGTGGGAAGAATATTGTTTGGTGATTGTTGATGACTATTCAAGATTTACTTGGGTTTATTTCTTCAAGACGAAGGATGAGACTCAACAAGCCGTCATCGACTTCTCCAATGAAGTTCAACGTCAACACAATGTTCCCTATTTGGCCATTAGGAGTGACAATGGCTCCGAGTTCAAGAACTACACCCTAAATGAGTTTCTTAGTGAAGAGGGAATTCGTCATCAATATTCCGCTGCATATACCCCTCAACAAAATGGTGTAGCCGAGAGGAAGAACCGGACTCTCATGGATATGGCAAGGTCCATGTTGGCGGAGTTTAAGTCTCCGCTCTTCTTGTGGGCCGAGGCCATCTCCACGGCGTGTCACTCATCTAACCGGTTATTCTTTCGTGTTGGGAAAAAGTTTACTCCTTATGAAATGCTTACCGGCAACAAGCCCAATGTCTCCTACTACCGTGTGTTTGGTTGTAAGTGTTTCTATAAGATCAAAGGTGTTCGTTTATCTAAATTTGAATCTAAAGCTTTAGAGGGTGTTTTTGTTGGTTACGGTGCCGAATCTCACACTTATAGAGTCTACGACAAATCCTTGGGAGAGTTGTGGAATCTTGTAGTGTGAGGTTCGATGAGAATGACGGCTCCCAAGTGGCGCAATTTCATGTTTGTGATGTAGATTGAAGAGCCTCAAGATGCTATAAGAAGAATGGGCATTGGTTTCATCGCCCCGTTGAGATCATCGAGCCTCCTCAAGCAAGTCAAGCAAGTCAAGCTCCACTCAAGTGGAGATCATCATCACAAGTTGAACCGGCGCCTACCATGGAAGCAAATGATGCACCACCCAAGAACAAGTTCAAGACCCTCCTCAAGTTGACCAAGTTGCTATGCAAGAACCAAGTTCTCCTATTGTTGATGCTAGCCAAGGTCATGACCAAGATCAACCCTCTCCTTCTATTGTTGAAGATGTGCAAAATGATGATCAAGGTCACACTCCGGTCAAGACGGGGACTCAAATGATCAAGATGATCAAGAGATATTCCTCGTGTCAATGAGGATATCGAAACCCGTCGTAAGCAAGAGTTAAAGAATTGAGAAGAAAAAGTATGCATCTTGAAGCTATTATTAGTGATCGAAGAAAGGGTGTACCACAAGAGACAATTGGCAACTTTAGTGAGCATCAAGCTCACATCTCCATGGTGGAACCAAAGAAAGTCTTTGAAGCTCTTGAAGATCCGGATTGGTTGGAAGCTATGCATGATGAACTCAATAACTTCAAGCGCAACAAAGTGTGGAATTTAGTTGAGAAGCCAAAAGATTGCCGCAATGTTATAGGCACAAAGTGGATATTCAAGAACAAGCAAGATGAACATGGAATGGTTGTGAGGAACAAGGCAAGATTGGTTGCACAAGGGTACTCTCAAGTTGAAGGCATTGATTTTGGAGAGACTTATGCACCCGTGGCTCGCCTTGAGTCCATCCGTATCCTTCTTGCATATGCATCACATCATAATTTTAAATTGCAACAAATGGATGTGAAAAGTGTTTTCTTAATGGTCCTTTAAAGGAGTTGGTATATGTTAAGCAACCACCGGGTTTGAGGACCCAAACTTCCCTAACCATGTCTACAAGCTTGATAAGGCGCTCTATGGTCTCAAACAAGCACCTCGTGCTTGGTATGAGCACCTAAGAGAGCTATTGCTAGACCGTGGATTTGAAGTGGGGCAAATCGATCCCACCCTCTTTACCAAGAGGGTTAAAGGGGAGCTTTTCATATGCCAACTTTATGTTGATGATATTATCTTTGGCTCATCTAACAAAGCTTTTAATGATGAATTTTCAAAGCTTATGACCGATAGGTTCGAGATGTCCATGATGGGAGAGTTGAAGTTCTTCCTTGGTTTTGAGATCAAGCAATTGAGTGGAGGGACTTTCATCTCTCAAACAAAATTACCCAAGACATTCTCAAGAAGTTCAAGATGCAAGATGCTAAAGAGAAGAGGTTTCCTATGGACACCAAATGTCATCTTGAACTTAATCCAAAGGGTAAAGATGTTGATCAAAAACTTTATCGCTCTATGATTGGTTCTTTGCTTTATCTTTGTGCATCTAGACCCGATATTGTGTTGAGTGTAGGGGTGTGTGCAAGGTATCAAGCGGCTCCTAAAGAAAGCCACTTGCAAGCGGTCAATAGAATCCTTCGATATTTGGTTCATACCCAAGGTTTGGTTTGTGGTATCCTAAGGGCTAACTTCTCTCTTGCCGGGTACACGGATTCGGATTGGGCTGGTTGTAAGGATGATAGGAAATCAACTTCCGGGGCATGCCAATTCCTTGGTAGGTCCTTGGTGAGTTGGTCTTCTAAGAAGCAAAATTGCATATCTCTCTCCACCACCGAAGCCGAGTATGTGGCAGCCGCTAGTGCTTGCACTCAATTGTTATGGATGAGGCAAACTTTAAAGGAATACGGTGTCCATTGTGACAAAGTGCCTCTTTTATGTGACAATGAAAGTGCTATCAAGATTGGTCACAACCCGGTGGAACACTCAAGAACGAAGCATATTGAGATTCGTATCATTTTATTCGTGATCACATCAACCGGGGTGATATTGAGCTTGGCTATATTCCAACCAAGAACCAACTTGCCGATATGTTCACGAAGCCACTTGATGAAGCAAGATTCACTTATTTGAGGCATGAGCTAAATATCGTGGATTCAAGGAGCGTGGCTTGACTATCTTGCATACACACCTATTTCTTGACTATCTATTTGGTTTAGGTGTAGGCATGGACATAGGGGGAGTGCGGTCCTAATCCATTGGACTATCCCTCCCCCCATTATGCCGATAGTAAGAACTCATTTTGTCTCTATATTTTCATTTTATGAATTGTGAGCTTAAATGACGAGTAGTGGCCGTGAACCCAAGATACATCTTCGCGGTGTCACACCACAAACTCATACATGGTGGCTTTGCCACCGCCCTCTTCTTTGTGAAGAGTTGGTCTTATTGGAGCTTATTTGGATCTTTTTTTGTCTTTGCGTTTTTTTTGGAAAACACACTCAAATGTTGGTTTCTTGTATCTCACTTGCTCTTTATATGTTTGAGTGTGAAGTACCACTTCCAGTGACCTTTTCAATCCTAAGCCATGCTCTTATCCCTAAAAGACTTGCTACACTCTTGCTCATGTCCTGTGTTTGCCATTCCGGAGATGTGCTCGCGTTGGTTCATCGGACTTTCCGTTTTTCTGGACCGGAACCTCTGGCGCCCCTAACCTTCGGTCGAAAATTTCGGCTAAGTCCCGGTGCGAAATCAGTACTGATGTCGCACCGGAAGTTCTGCCGGAAATTCGACCGGAAGTTCCGGGCCCCGGAAGTTCCACCCCCACGGACGGAAGTTCCGGTCTAAGTTTCCTGGGCAACCTTGCGTAGGCCGCGGGGTGGACTGCTTCTTCCCAGAACGGTTCATCCACCCCCGCGCGCTCCAGTTTTTTTCTCTCTCTCCTGCCCAGGAGCTCCACCGCCGCCGCATCTCCACCGCGTCCGTCCAGCCGCGGATTCCTCCGGCCCTCGGTCGGATCTGCATCCCCTCGTCAAGGGGGTCTCGTTCCTCCACTCCGTTTACACCATGGAATCCGGTATTGCCTTCTATTTCAAATCTAGGACGATTGCCTTTTTCGTTTAACCTAGAAGAAATAAAGCTCTATACATGGATTCCTTTCGTGGAAACTCTTCTCTAGGCTTGCCCTACTGGACACTAGTAGTAATTTGAATTTCGTTAGAAATTTTGTGAATTAGGTTCAAGTTCCCCTCGCAGCCATGTGCACCGGAGTTTCCGGCTCTGCCCGGAACTTCCGGCCTGCGCCCGGAACTTCCGCCCTGGAACAGAAAATTTCTTTTGCAGATTCAGCTTACTACTTGTTTCCTTTTTGACTTCTTGGACTTGAGCACTTATCCCCTGCTTTCTATCTATTCTATTCACTGTGTGCAGGTGGCTGCTCCCGTGTTCGTAAGGCTACCGCCAAGCGTCCCGCGTCCCGGTCTCGTCCTCCAAGTGGAAGTGAGGATGATCACTTGACTCACACTACAGCTGTTGCTCCAAAAAGGGTCTCTCAGAAGAAGAAGAAAGCTCCTATGCCAGTTATTCCCTCTTCCAAGTCCGAGTTTCTTGCTTGGCGCTCAGCTTTTGTCTATGAGGATGAGCGAGATAGTGATGTGGACCTGTGCTTTTGGTCTATTGAGCAAGAAGTTCTGTACAATGGTCTCTACTGCAACCTCGGGAGGCACAAGGTGTGCCCTATGCAGACCATGGATTTTGATCACTTGAAGAAGAAGGAAGCATATTTTGGTGGAGCTGTGGCTGTGGTGGATGCTCTTGGTTTGCGCAAACTCATGTCTACTCAGTGCCACTACAGCATTCACTTGATTCATCAGTTCTTTGCCACTGTGGTGTTTGACTCCTCTCCGGACCATGGTATGACATGGATGTCAGGAACTCACAAGCTCTGCGCCAACTTTCATGATTTTGCTGAGGTGCTCGGGTATCCCTTCACCAGCAACATTGAGGCAGATGGTTCGCGCATGCACTCTCAAGGGGCTGCCTATGATAAAAATCTAATGAGTGATCTTTATGCTGAGGATGGAGTTATTGGTTCTACTGATGGGCTCCTTCCCATTTATGACATTTTGCTCCGCATGTTTCGTCACACCATTTCTCCTAGTGCGGGCAACAACGATGAGATCCGTGGTGGTCTTGTCAACCTCATGATATTTGCCCACAACACGTTGATGGAAGATGAGCCTGAACCGGGCACCTGCCCTATTGATGTGATGGATTTCATCTTCAATGAGATATATGATGCCGTGATGGGGAAGAAGGTGCCTCCTTATGCTCCCTACATTATGAAGCTTATCAAGTCAAAGTTTCCATTTGATGATGATGATGTGCTCGATATGGACTTGGCTCTCAACTGTGACAGTCTCCACAAGTTTGTGAAAATGAACAAGAAGCATGCTCACTTCAAGCAGGATCAACCTCAGGCCACAACCGATGATGGTGCTAGTGGGTATCGTGCACCTCGTGACCCTAGAGTGAAGAAACCGGGGGAACCAAAGCAACGCTCATGGATTGTGCGAGCTATCAACAAGGTCATGTGCATGGACGTTGCTCTTCACAGGGGAGAACTACCAAGCCTCCGTGGAGAGGCACACGGGACTTGTCAACCAATACAAGATCATGCAAGCTTTGAAGATTCCCGACACCCCTCCTCCTCCGCCTCCACACATTGCGTACAAGCACTGGAACAACAAGACCGTGGACTGGGACACTATTGTGCCGGATGATGATGACCTTTGCTCGGACTCGGATGTTTGAGGGGCGTTAGCGTCGTTTTTCCCTTTTTGGTGTCTTGATGCCAAAGGGGGAGAAGTTTATCTCTAGGTGTACGGGGATTTGCATGGGTGGAGCACAAGTACTTGTTTCTTTTCTCTCGTTTTTTAGTTGTGTTGTGCTCCGTTTATCGAATTTGTTGGCTTTGCTTTATGTGAACTTTCTCCTATTGCATGTGGTAAGACATGTGGAACCTATCTATGTGAGACTTTATGTTGTGTAACTTCTAATGTCCTTGTCTTACCTCTTTGTGCAAGTTATGTTGATATTATATCTTTGAGAACTTGCTTGACCTACAAAATATAGGG
Source organism: Poa pratensis (assembly GCA_947311845.1). Lineage (NCBI taxonomy): Eukaryota > Viridiplantae > Streptophyta > Magnoliopsida > Poales > Poaceae > Poa > Poa pratensis. The sequence continues at coordinate 28,116,147 of CAMZMU010000111.1, forward strand.
GGAGTGTTGAGCCTAAGTCGTGTGCATATTGTATTCAAATGCAATTTCTAAGTTATGCACATGCTTAGGGGGAGCTCGTCTATATTTTGTGAGTCCCTCTATTTGTGTTGTCATAATCCACCAAAAAGGGGGAGATTGAAAGAGCATGTTTGCTCTAAATCATGTTTTGATGATTGTGACAACACAAATACTATCTTACTGTGTGTTAAGTGCTTGTCAGGTGCAGGTGTTACTTTAGAACACAGTTCTGTTTGTTTCGCAAAAAGGGAAAAGAAAGAAGATAAAGATGATGCTCTCAGTTTCTCCAGGCCGGAAGTTCCGGTGCTGATCCGGAAGTTCCGGTGTCAACCGGAAGTTCCGTCCTCAGAAGTTCCGGTGCTGGCGCGTGACCCTCGAATTCGACTAAGTCCTTTTGTGCTTTCCGCACTGGACTCAGGCCGGAAGTTCTGCCGGAACTTCCACCGGAAATTCCGGTGGGCCGGAAGTTCCGGCCCCCAGGACCGGAAGTTCCGGGTGAAGTGGCTGCGGACAGACTCCAACGGGCAGAATTTTCTGGGAGGGGTATTTATACCCCTCCACCTTCCTCCAGCTCTTCAGCTAGCCCACATTTTGAAGAACACCATTGTTGCAAGCTCAAGGATCACAAGAATCACTAGATCTCCCAATCCCTCCACCCAAACCTGTTGATCTTTGGAGGATTGAAGGAGAAGGCCCGGATCTACATCTTCACCAAGCATTTTTCCATTTCCCCCTCATTCACTTGAGGGCCCCTTGGCTAGGGTTTCCATTAGGAAAACCTAGCTCATTGTTGTACTTACTCGATTGTCTTTGTGACAGATTGTAGCTGTTTGGGAGCCCCCAATCCCTTGTGTGGGTTGTGCCCCGAATCGTTGTTGTAAAGGCTCCGGACTCCGCCTCGAAGGTTTCCATTAGTGGAAGATGAACCAATCCTTTGTGGTGCGGTTCATCGGAGAATAGGGTGACGCCTTTGTGGCGGTTGAGTTTTGAGCTTTGTGCTAGCTCACACCTCTCCAACGAGACGTACTCCCCTAAAAAGGAGGAACTCGGAAATACATCCGTGTCTCCACGTGCTTTCACTTCGGTTACCTCTATCTTTGTTTACCATCTTTACTTGTTGTATCGTGCTTAGTTGCTAGCTTGTCATATAGGTAAATTCACCATAGTTGCATATCTAGAGAATTTACCTTTTGTGTCAAGCCTAATTTGAAAAAGAACTAAAATTGAAGTAGCACCTATTCACCCCCCCCCCCCCCTCTAGGTGTCATACCGATCCTTTCAGACACAAAAACACACACAATGAACATCCACGATACAACATCTTCATGGTTGTTTGCTTCACCTTCTCTATCTCAATGTTTAACCACAAGTCTGGTGAGGGAAACTATAACTAGTCAAATCTACACAAGTTATCCTTCTTGCAAAAAAAAAACTATGATTAGCCTTTGTAAAAAAACACTTCTTGCTACATATCCAGTTCCTTTTTGACAAGTTATCCTTTATCAACAAAACTCTTTGACATAAAGGAACCACATAAAGATCTTGATCTTCAATGATATTTTCATTTTTCACATTGATGCATGTAAAATGCATACATGAATTTTGCATTATTTTATTCATATTCCCATCATATTTGCATCATATAAGGGTTATATCATTGATTTATAATGATTTTGGGAATAATTCACAAGTTCCCCTATTTTTCTGGAATTAACCCTGCACAGGCAGAAAACCCTATTTTCTATATTTTGATATTTCAGGGACCCAAACGACGTCCAAATGACTTGCAATTTTAGGAGCATCAATATTTGGAAGGAACAAAGCGTAGGAGCGAAGGAAGCGAACAAACGGAGGCCCGAGGACCAAAAGGGGGTGGCCCACGCGGCCATAGTACCAGGCCGCGTGGGACCCACCAACTTGGCCCTCGTGGCTCCGTTGCCATCGATCTTTGCTCCACCGACTTCGTCTTGACCTAAAACCATAGTCCCCCGAGGAGTTTCGAGAAGAGGCGGCGGAGAAACACAAAACCACGAAACAGAGAGTCAGAAGGCTGCCGCCGGAGAAGATTGGAGGGGGGAAACGCTGCCAGAATCACCTCCGGTAGGCTCCTCCATCCCCCCTCCGGAGTCTCCATCAACACCACCGTCTCCATGATGAAGGGGGAGTAGTCCACCCTCTGGACTTGGGTTTGTGGTGGTAATTTATGTATCTCTCCTCTCTTTGAGCTTCACTAATTAGTACCGTATGAGCTGCTGAACATGATTACGGTCATCTATGTAATTCCTATGGTGGATATTGTGGTGTGAGATGATAATTGTTATGCATTTACCGTTGTGTTGGATCTTTTATGACTTGTCATACTTTGGAGATATTATATGATGCATGTGATGGTTTGATTTATTCATAATGCCTTGTTTATCCCTGTCATGAGGTGATTGACACCACCACGTGTGGATGGATGAGAGAGATGTGGTCATGCACACGAAATATGAATCATTGCACTAGTGTTTAGAATATTGTCCATTATGAAGTATGATGTACGTAGGTAAGGGATGGTCGGTGTGACAGCGGCATATGTATTGAGTGACACAATACAGCCCAACATCCTTTATCTGGGGGTAAAAAGGGAGAAGTATGATGTGGGAGTGACAGCAAACCACGCTAGCCGTACGAGGGTGACACAAGCAACACACATGATTACTTTCTTTCAACTATGTGTTTTAGGACATGTAGCTCTCTTGTCGCTGCCACCGTCCACCATGGTATTTTGGGACACCAACGAGGACGTGGTTTCCCTCGGAGGCAACAACAACACCACCTTTGAAGACTCGGATACGATATGATTTCTCCATGAGTTTGTTTGATTTCATGTTTAGCCGGAATTATGCAGTTTTGATTTGAGTTAGACATTGTTATATAATATTCAATATGTGATTGCGGTGTTCAGGGTATATAAAATCAAGTTGAATCATCATCGTCACGAACAAAAATACACTTATTGTTTAGAATTTAAACTTGGCAATCGGTGAAAAGAAGAAGGTTGAATAATGTAGAGCTACCTAAAGAGGCAAACCACAAAATGGAGCAACCAATGAAGAAATTTGAAGAAGACGAGAAAAGATTGACGAGAAGAAGATGGTAATGGATTTGCATATTGCCATCATCAAAGATCACAACACCAAGACATATGCAACTCAGTTGAAGATGAGGAAGATCAAGAGAAATGCCCTCTAGAAGGAGATTTGTCTACAACATGCATTCAAATCCATTATTAGCTGAGTCGTTACTATAATTGCAGCGTTTGCATTATTTAGATGCACTAGCTAAACTATGATGTATATCTGAACTATATACATATTTATGCTGCATGTATATGTATAGATTTAAGATTTCAAAGTGGGGGTTGCAATTGCACTAGAGGACACATAGAGGGTGGCATACATCTATCCACGGACATATAGGAGGTCAAATTGTCGAGTACACGAGCTAGCGCAATTAGCAAAGAGAGGTGCGGTAGTCGCGTGCAGCTTTCATTAATATAAAAACTACATGTTCATCGCAAAAAAAAACACATAGAATGTCACAAGAAATGGCCAGGTGAGTGAATGGTGTCATCAAATCGAAAACTCATAAATGTTATGGAGAGTTTGTTCCACGAACAACAAATTCATGATTTTCATGGGAAATAGATTAACATGGTGCTTAGTGCTTAGCGGAGTGTAAAAGAGACGACATACTCCCTCCGTTCGTTTTTACTTTGCGTTCTAGGTGAAACACGGATACCAAGAAGAGCTAAAGTGTGTAGGTGGACTAATTTGCCCTTGTGCAGTCCCACGAATGCACGCTCACGCATTTGCCTACATCGCCTCGGCTCTTTCGCATGCAATTAATGTCTCTCTACAGTGCACCTCTCTCTGCTCCGCGCTCGTTTCTGCGCGTAAGGTATTGTTAAACCAACTTGGGGGCATATAGGGGAATCAAGTACATAACGCAAACTAAATAGGAAAATTTTGGAAAAACCAAAACGCAAAGTAAAAGTGAACGGAGGGAGTACCATCAATCCCTTTGGTAATAAGCAGGGCGATCCCTAGGTAAATTCAACGGATGTGTTCCAGCTACCATGGATCGCATATAACGAGATATAACTCAGTGGTACAGCTTTTGTGCCCAATATTTGCACCGTTCAAATCTTTTGCTGTGAATATTCGTAGAAAAGAACTCGTATAATTGGCCACATTTGGTATCATTTGTGCAAAAACAGTATATTGACACCATTTTACATTTTGACGACTTTCTAGTTGATTTCCAGCGGTGTCGAAGAACAGCGTTGCCACGTGTCGGCAGCGCCACGGGGCACCAAGTTTACTGCAGGATCGGCGGCTATATTTCCGAACCCAAACCCCCAACGGGAACCAAACCAATCTGCAGAGCCCTAACCTCCTCGCCTTCTCCTCTACCCGCCGACGCCCCGCCTCGGAGCTCGCCGACGACGCCGACGCCCCGCCTCACAGCTCGCCGACGACGCCGACGCCGACGCCGACGCCGTGACTCGTAGCGGGCCGCCGCAGCCTCCTCGTCCCACGCAGTCGCCGAAACTTGCGCCGTAGTGATTCATCCCGCATTCCTCTTTCGAGTTTCGACCCCGTCGGCTCAAATCTCACCGCCGTTTCTGTTGTAGATGGCGGGACACGGCCGCCACTTCCCCATCGCTGCGGAGGCAGCAGAGGATGCCGTTGCGGACGACGTAGACGCCGCCGCTCTGGAGCTTGCTGCCATGGTACGTTCCACTGCGCTTCTCTTCTTGTTTCTGTTCTTGGCTGTGAGGTGTTCGACGGAATGCGGATGAGAGGTTGTTCCATTTCGCCAGGCCGAAATCTTGACCCTGTTTCTGTATGTAGTACATATGCTCGGTTAGGTTTGAACCGACTGCGATCCATGAGGAATTCGATCCGCGAGGGTGCTCTGTTTCCTGTCTTTTCTTTGTGTCGTGGTTGGGTTTTTCTCAGCTAACCGTTTTCTTGATCTGTGTGGGCACGATTCGGCGTCGTTGCTAAATGTGGGGGGATTTTTGCCGATTCCCTTTGTGGTGGATTCTTGCTGGATGGGGCAAAGAAGCCAGTACATAAACGTTTTGAGGCCACGTCTTAAATTTGATTACTTAACTTCGAAGAAGTATGTGCATTAACCTTTAGCATGAAATGTTTGTGTATGATATGTGGGTTGAAGATTCATTTGGTTAACATCTCATTGAGCTGGATGGGGTAAAGAAGTCAGTACATACCCGTTTTGAGATCACGTCTTTAATTTTGATAACTTTACTTCGAAGAAGTATGTGCATTAACCTTTAGCATGAAATGTTTGTGTATGCTATGTGGGTTGGAGATTCATTTGGTTAACATCTCATTGAATGCGTTAATCTGTAGTGATATGAAGTGTATTGACTGAATTAGGTTGGCAGTTTATGGAATATGCCATCTTGTACTTTATTGCATCCTTGCATGCACGATTTGTTTCTGAACCAGAGTATTTTGGTATTTAGGTTGACTGTACCATGTACTTTACATCTTTCTAAGTTCATATCTGTTAATTGTTCTGCTTGTAGGAGGAGTGGCTCCAATTCGGCAATCCAAACCATAGAGTTGTTCCAGAGAAGCTGTCCCAGAGAGAAGAAGATCTTAATCTTATTGAGAAGCTGAGGCTCAATGACCGTGTGCATAGGGATGTAAGTCTAACTAAAATTGGCTAAAAGACTAACATTATCGACCTCCTGTAAATACATTTCTCCAGAAAACTCGATAGACACTAATAGTGGATACAACATTTTGCAGGAACTGTATAGATACCACATAATCCCAGAGCTTCTCAGAAATCTTGGTCCATCAACTAGAGGTCATATAGAGAACTTATACGACACTCTGGAATCAACATCCATGACGAGGCGGAGGTAGTCTCTTTTACCTTCATTGTTTTCTCTGTGCTGTCTTAGCTTATTTGTACAAATGGATGGTTTTGTCCTTTTAGTTTAAGTCGCCACAGAATTGGATAGCAGGCCACCTGCCCCTAGTCTGTTTGGTTTTCAATCTGAATTATCTGTAGCAAAATTTTCTCAGCGAGTTACTTGAATAAACTGTGTTGGTTTTTAGTGTTATATGGTTGGTTTTTATACTGTATTCGAGAATAAAGCAGTGGTTGAAATATTATGTAGCAAGGAAAAATAAATTAGCACTATAAATTTATTTATTTTGAGAGAGCCGATAGATTTAAGAAAAGTTTCATACAGACACTTGAAGCTTATCGTGTGTTGCGACTTAACTGGTTCGATGCTATTTGTGAGCATGACATACAAAAGGTTGAAATTTACCCATTCAAGCTGCTAGCCAGAAACTATGAATCAAGTTCATCGAATCTAGAGTAACACAAACATTCATAGCCTCCTATTATAAGGTTCTTTTTATTTGAAAAGAGTATCTCGTGACTTTTCACAGATTCAGGTTGTGAAGGTAAAACATTGATCATTAATTTCTATCAAACAAATGGGCACAAAGCTAATTTTGAACTTGACCACTAAAAGGATTGTAATTATTCCATTTCTTTGTGGCCTTTCTAGACGCCAACTTACCTTTCGGCTTTGGGAATGGATCAGTAGATGACTTTCCTCATTCGCTAGTTCAATAATTAAAATTAGAACAAGTTTAGGTCAGATACGACAAACATGATTAGCAATTCATTGTTAGGTGAAATCGGGGGTTTAAAGAAAAACGTGATCTAATTCCTTTTACAAATTCTTAGTAAAGTACATGATGATTAAGTTACATATTTCACTTGTGTTGAGCTCCAAAATTCAGTTCGCCCTAATAAATTCGAGCTCCTGAAAGCCATCCAAAATGTTTAGCCCTGCTTTGCTTGATGAAGAAATGTAGTTCACTGGTGGCACACAATGCATACATATGTTACAAACAGAAAATCCTTACGCACAGTAATAGAGTACACAAATATTACAAATCAGACCAAGTTGCACTTGCCTATTAGGAATTTCTCCTGGAAGTTCCATGAAGTGAATGGCACGGTCGGAGTAGCTATCAAAAACAGTCTGTGCAGCAAGGTTGCTATTACAGACCATATCATAAGAAGATGAGTATGAAAGGTCCAATATTAACCGTATCAAATGCAACTCTGCGACCTGAAGTTATAATGTGATGAAGTTTAACCACTGGACACAATTGCATTGTATTTTTATGTTCTGCGATGTGCCTTTACAGGAGGCGTGGTGTGGTGTGGGCAATCGCATTACAATATCATGTTCTTCCTACATTGAAAGTTTTTGTGTTGGAGTCTTTATTTCTGGTTGGCTTCTTATATGTTTCATGACTTCTTCTGTTTGATAGCCCCTCTGTAAATTTTGCACGTCTAACTGTGTAAGCTTAAAAATTTACTTGCTGCGACACATTTGTTATTTTGTTCAACTTCGTAACAAATAATGAAGTAGATTTCTAGGTGATAGATAATCAATTAGATCTCAGGTTACTGCGTGTTTACACTTGCACCGATGATCATCATGCTGTTGCGTGTTTACGTGCTGTTGCTATCACCACGGTCTAATGTAGTATACAGTGTGCTGCAGCTCCTGATCGGGAAGCAAGGTGATACCATTGTGGCCAAGCAATACCGTAGGAAGATTGACCATGATAAGGAGGTTCTGATGGCTGTACCACTTGAGCTTGAGCGCCTGAAGGGGAAGAAAATTGTGAGGGTCAAGGAGTATCTTCTATCGTACCCCACCCTCCTGCCTAAGCAGATCGACCCCAATGTTTCGAAGCAAAAGAAGAGAAGGAACTAAAATCTGGGACTTGATCTTAACTTCAGCATCATTTTCCTTTTTGATTGACAGCTGCTAATGCTGAATATGTGTATAGTATCTGCTCGGAGTTTTAGTTGCCATGCCACTTTTTGATCCATATGTAGACTAGTAGTGTATATTTTCTGGCTAGCCTTGCAAAATGTTTGCAGGATTGAACTACGTGGTTAGGTTTTTTACATCTCGTTACCTGTATATGGCTGCTGCCCTTGTTTTCCTCTGTGAAGTTGATTGGCTGTTCCGAGTGTTTGTAATCTTGGGGTTAGGTGGAAAATTTGAAGGAGCTTGTTTTTATCTACTTGCTGTTTTGAGCACAGATTCTTTAGGCATATAAGATTCCTATTAGTTCCAGAATACAATCTGGCGCGCAGAATGTGTGTGTCTACCGAATTACAGGATTTAGCTATTGTAAAATTTGGTTGGGCTTCCTGGAATGGATAATACTGAAGAGATTGGTGCCAGTCCATTTAGTTTGTGTGTAATGACAGATACATGGCCCACCTCTGCTGTGGACTCACTAGTCTGTGCCAATCGTAGCCACGCGTAGTAACAGAGAACCAGTTAGTAATTCGCTAGCCGCCGAAGCACATTTCCTCCTTTCTTATTCTGGATTTCCAATGGTACAAACATTACAGATTGCACCAGCGTCTCCAACACGCGAATATAAAAATGTTTGTCAAACAGTTTATATGATTTCCCAAGTCGTACAATAAAAAATGTAATCCTTGTGAATACTATCACGATTAGGGATGTAAAATATATGATAATTTCTGCACCGAATACACTCTTTGCTTTTTTATGGATAAGGATATCTGATCCCGAAATTGACGCCCGATACTTTATAGGAAATGGCATATTATCAGAAAATTAATTAGGACTATCCGATGATTTTCAAGCAAATAATCCGTTTTTCACCATAACATCTGACTAATATATCATAAAGTGAGTAGCTTAGTTTTTCTATTAAATAACAACTCGCTTAATTAGTAATTGTACGGAATATGGAGTCCAACCTTGTTAGAGTCCATCGGCTATTAAGCAAGCATGCATGGATGATATCTTAGCCCTTTTTGTTTGTGTTATTTCATCCATGTAGACCTATTTTGTTCATTCTATTGTTTTACATTTTTGATTGGTTCTTAAACTCGTTGTATCATTTATATTTTGGTTGTATTGTTTGCCGATCTACTTATGCACGTACCAATCCGATTAATTTTGTTTCACTTTTGAGTACACTATGTTTCCGAATCCACGGTTCGGTATATTTGCATTGGAAACCACAACAGATCATTATCAGATCCGCTCTGAATCCAACAAAAAAGTATAATAGAGCATATAGCAACGGAAAAATCATCCCTAATCACGGTACAATCATGCCCATCCTCAAGCAACCACCTCTCTGTTTTCCATACCTTATCCAGAAACGATGTGGGTGGCGAATAGCTTTGCCTCTCCCTTAACGAGAGGGGGTGGACACCTTGACGATTGGTTAGGCTTGGCCTAATTTTTTCTAAGGTTGCAATATTGGTGGCGGGGACAACGCCGTGACAAAATAAGATGCTCCTACGAGTATATGGGCAACCTTATACCCATCAAGGAGGAAACTAAAGAAGGGGTCCCTGAGGGCGTTGAAGAACCAAGGCCGCAAGACGAGGCAAGATTTAGACCGCTCTCGACGTTGGTATGGGGAGTGGCCTCTTTATCTGACAAGGCATGACTCTTTCTTTACCTCTCCGTACTCGTTGTCCGTTGGCTCCACGACCGGAGTGAGAGGGCAGACGGCTATAACTTGGTTGGTGTGGTGTGACTACGTCCGGTGGTTTTACAAGGAGGCATGGTGTGGCTATTCTTTTTTTTTTTTAATGTTTGATCTGCTTTGTAGTATGATTTTCTCATCAATCTATACCGTTTGGTTGTGTGAGTTTATTTAGAAAGCGGGACGTTTCGATGATAATAAATAACACAAGAAAAGGAACTAGAGACCAGACGTATACACACTATTCAACGGGAAAAGTACAGCCAGCTGCAAGAAGGCTAGTCCTCATGTAATAAAATCAGATAAGAAAAAAGGATACTCAAATCAGATCAGAAAAGTGCATCGCTGTACTCCCCTAATCGGATGGACGGAGCAGAATGAGGGATCATGAATCCACGGCGAGCTCCGTCAGAGCAAGCACAATAAGAGAGCCGGCCGCCGACTGTACAGTAATGCTAAATCATCTATAGTCACCCTAAAGCCAGGTTAAGTATAATGGGCAGGCTCTTAGACGGGCTGTAAGCTGGTTTAATTAAATATTTCGGTGGTAGTGCTGCAGATAGGTGACGCACGGGATTGGTTAATGGCTAGCATGCAGCTGCCTTTTCTCGCAGAATGTGCTATAGCCGAGCGGCTGCTAGAGCGCCCGCTTGATTCTCTCTCCTTCATTCTCTTTCTTCCACCTAAGATTTTTGCTGACATGACAGCTCTTATAGCCAGCTGACTAGGCTTATTGTACTTGCTCTCATGAGAGCTGTCGTTGTACGGGGCGACAGAGGGTCAGAACCAACCGCGACTACGGTCACCCGCAGAAAAGCGGGTTGGTCCTAGATAAATGGTTGGAAAAGTATTGTAATCATCCGGGGGATCTACCCGTCGCATCCTCCTGACGCGCAGCCGTCGGATGAGAGTAGATCGAGCGGTTCCTCTTGACGCCCCACCAGCCCACGGCCGTGACCGCCCCGTGAGAAAATAGCTTTTTCTTCCTCATCCTTATCTGCTCGCTCGTTACATTCCACCACTCGTTCCCCAACGCGTCGTGCCTCTGCCCACCTCCATCATTGTCGCGAGGGGGCGGCCTCATCACCTCCTCCCCTCCGATGTGCGCCCCCGAGACGGCCTCCTCCCTCCACGTTGCGCCGTCGGGGCGGCCTTCTCCCTCCACCGCGGAGCCCCAGCGACGCGAGGCCGCATCAGGCCCTGCATCTTTCCCACCGGCGTGAGGTCGCCGTGTGGCTCTCCTGCTCCTCCCGCATCGACGGGAGACAACCACGGCACTCTGCAGAGCGTGGTGTCCCCCACCTAACTACGCGCCGATGCCGGATCCTGCCACCGACGCTCGATCCGCCTCGAGCCGCACCGCCGTCTCCTGCTAGTGCGTTGCGCGGACGACGGCGAGGTCCTGCTCAGCTGGGAGGAGGTGGCGGACAAGCCCGAAGAGATCGCGCCCCTGGCCTAGGACCCCACCGACAACCTGGCCTAGGGCCTCGCCGCGGACCTCCTACCCGACCTCCCGACCTCCCGCAGTGCGCTCCGCCACTGCGCCGCCGCCCGGAGATGCCCAAGGGCACGACGATGGTGCCTCCAGGGAGCAGTGGCCGTGGTGCTGTGAAGAGAGGGCGACGATGCTTCTGAGCATCGACGGCGGCGATACTTCCGGGCGTCAACGGCGACGCTGCCTGTCCGACTTTGGGTGCTACCGTACCGATGGCGGTGGTGCCACGAAAGAAATCCGGCGGAGCTGCGAGGGGTCTGCGTCCGTGCTACCAAGGTGATGTGGCGGTGCTGCCATGGTGGCACGACGGTGCTCCCGCATAGACGTGGTCCTACCAAAGAGATACGGCGGTGGCGGTGCTGCCATCGGTGATTGCCGTTGCTGCCTGCAGTGTGGGGAGGTGCTGCCATAGAGGGGCGACGGTGCTACCAACGAAGTTCATCGGGGCTATCAGATAATGGAAAGAATTGTTTTTGCTGCAAATGTCTGTATTTTTGCACCATACGTTCTGTAAATTTGCATTCTAAGAAGAAATTTTTTGCTACAATTTCTTCTGCTGTTTTGAATTACTAGTATAGTTGCACGTGCAACGCACGTCACATAAGTTAGTAGGTGCATTGAAATTTAGATAAAATTGAAATCTTTATCAATATAAAAGGCAAAGTTTTTGCCTCATTAAAAAAAGATAAATTTGAAATGGACTAAAAAAACAAAGTAAACTGAAGAGTTGACGATGTGCTCTTTCTATCTTGATTTGTGAGGGTTTCCGATCCATCGAAAGTCTATCTTGAAAATAACAATTCCGAACTCAACAGACTTGAACCAACGACCCAAGATAAACCTTGAAAATACACTTTTGTTAAAGTTAAGAAACTAATTCTTATTTGATAATTCAATGCACTTTGTTCTCTAAAAGCTGCACATATTCAGCGAGTAAAGAGGAGGAAGCACGTCACTAAGGTTGTATTTTTTGAAGTGTGATAACATTGACGAGATAATCCTACAAGGATCAAATTATCCAATGCGCGGAACATATATCGGAACCTGACTGAAATGTTATGAGTAGAATGGATGATACAACTCAAACCACAGCGGGTGATAGATCTGAATTTCCAATAGGTGAGCACCTAATATATAAGCAATGACCCTTTCATAATTAAAATCGTACACCACAAGTGGCAATATTTGTTTTCTTAGCACGACTTGGTGTTGCGTAGTTTTCTCCCACTCAACTGTAATACTATATGGTGTTACATGCATCTACGGAACATAATGATCTAGAGATCAGCTTATGGTGTTACATCTGCGGGCACGTCGAGCACTGAGTATCTCTATTTATTTCCCTCATCTGCTCGGTTCCATTTTCAATCCAAGCCAGCTAGTTAGCAGAAGAGGGAAACAGGTTTCGTCTGGGCCAATACAGCAGGATCCCACAAGTGTGTGCATACTTGATGTTGGAGTAGCACACCCGAGTAAAAAAGAAGCATACTGGTCAACATGAGACCAAAATTCCGAGCGGATGGTATCCTCTGTACCAATTCATGGAGATACTGTACCCGAAATTCAGAATCCATCAGCCCCGATAGTAATACTTGAGAACACCAACTGCTGATACCTCCACGTACCGGACCGGTCCTGCCGTTGATAGCTTCACCACGCGCAGGCAGAGCGGACGCATCGTCCCTTTTGCTCGGCACTTGGCCGGGCTTCACGGCCGAATTCTTCAGGCGCAGGTGCCTTTCCAGCGACGAACATACAAAGCTCGATGGGCATTCTGGTTCTGCGGTTCCCATGTACACAGGCTTTAACAAATCCCGGCCGCCCTAATCCCTTGTGCCGCCGGTGACCCGTGGTCTCGTCTGGCCGCCACCCTGCCAATCCAGACCTCATCATCTCCGCACGGAGCCCCGCCGCACCACTATTTTGCTCCCAGTGTCCGCAACCGCCCGGTACAGATCGATGGCCTGTCGTGGTGGCCGCTGCAGGCTGCCCAGCCTCGAGCAAAATTCTTTCCGGTGTAATCTGTGTTCTGCCGCGGCCTAGGCCTACATGCGCTGACCTCCTGGACCGACTTAGTCGTGCACGGTGCACGGCAACCAGTGCAGATGCCTCGCCGGAAATCAAACAGTAGTACGGCCAAGGACAACCGGGAGCAACCGCGCCAGAGGCACCGTGGCCGACTGCGTCGCTGAGTACGTGCGCCGCCGCCGCTAACGCATCTGCGTGCTAGCGGAAGGGATTGTTCCGCGAGAGCAGAAATAAAAGAACGAAATAAAAAAACGAAGGGGTACGGTGACAATTTAGTAGTATTATGTGATTTGGTGGGAGGGCAAAACGGTCCAAAACGGCAATGTTGAGTTGTCAAACATTGGGATGATCTGATCCGTTTGATCGGATATTTGACGGCTCAGATTTAAAGTATCCCAGCAATACAAGTTTGCTCTTTTAATAGTAGTATAGATAAGTCTCATCGGAGAACCTCGCCGGAAGAACTTTTTTCTACAATGCTGCAATATAACAATTTTTTTGCTATTATTGTTATGTGTTTTGCTACAATAGGACAAAGATTTTGCTACGATGTTTCCGATGAGGTCTCGGTCGATGTCTCCGGCGAAATCGATTTTGCTACATTAGCACATTTTTGTTGCTACGGGATCTCCGGCGAGGTCTCCGGTGAGGTCCGGCGAGATCTCCGGCGAAATCGGTCTTTTCTTTTCTGTTTTCTGGGCGAACCAGTTTTGCTACATAGGGAGCAAAAGCGGGTGATTATTTGCTACCCGGTAGCAAAAGCGGGATTTGGAAAGAAAAAAGGCTACACGTGCCAACAGAGGACCCGGTGGATTTTTCCTGCAGATCCCCAGGGGGACACCTAGTCCTTTCCTAAATGGTTCCACTATATTGACTAATTTATGATGTCAGCGAAATATTTTTGCACAAGACGGACTAGTAGTTGGCACTAACAACCACCAACATCATCACAGCAAAGGAAGACACTGTCATACAATAAACAGGTGGATAAACGGTACAAGAAAATATGTTTATGAAGCTATTTCACTATTTTCTCAGATCAACAGCACCACGCCGCCCTGCACCTCATCGTCAGGGCCATAGGTATCATAAGGACAAGCATCTTCATCATCCGAGTCGTCCTCGTCGTCGGAATCGCTCTGCACATACTGCTTCTGCACCTCAACGAAGCCCTTGGTGATCAAGTCGATGCGGATCTTGTGCACCAAGAAGAGGTCCTCGTCAGGCTTCTTGTTCTTCACCTGGCACTTCTCGTCCAGGTACATCTTCCTGTCCTCGATCCACCGGGGCGGGAACACGCCCCCGGCGTCGACGCCGAGGATATCGTCGACCGAGGGGGTCTTGACCAGGAACAGCCAGATGCGGATGTCATCGTCCTGCAGCCGAACCATGCCCGGCGCAGCGACCGAGGCCGTCTCAGGCTTGGACTCCTTCACGATCCTGTCGATGGCCTCCTCCAACTGCCTTGCCGACAGCGCCTTGGACTCAGGGAAGGTTAGCAGAGTTCCCTTGACTCTCTCACGCAACTCCGCGTCTTCCGGGAAGAGGTCGGCCGCCATAGGCTCCACGGCGACCCGCTCCAGCAGCTTACGACTCCCAGTTGCGGCGGCGGGCTTTGAGATTGGGCCAGCCCAATGAGGGATGGCGGCCTTCGCCGGGAACATGTCCAACGCCTCGCGTTCCCCTGCCGCCGACTTCCTTTTCAGCGGAGCAACCTCGCCGGTCGCCGACTCCGGCATCAGCGAAAAATTGCTCTTTTCCCCGTTGGCTGCCGATTCCGGCATCTCCACATGGTTGGTGGTGGTGCACGCCCTCAGCGAAAAAGTGGCCTTTCCGTTGGTTGACGCCGCCGGCACCGCCAGATGTCTGCTCGTCGTGCACGGCCTCAGCGAAAAGGCGCCCTCCTCGCCGGTCGCCGCCGCACCCACCTCCATATGTTTGGTGGTGGTGCACTGCCCCAGCGAAGAACCGCCCTCCGCGCCGGTTGTGCGTCCCTCCCGCCGGCGGCTTGAGGTGGAACGCTCCTTACCGGTCATCTGTGGATCCATCTGATCGGCCGGAGCGCTCGCCGTACAAAACGATTGTGGGATTGGGGGTAAGAATCAAGATGCGGTGGCGGTGGCGGCGGCGGTGGCGTCTCGATCTATAAAGCCAAAGGCCAACCCTAGCCGAGACCGAGTCGGGACTAGCTTCCCGGACCAGATTCTACCTTGGGCCTGTCCAGGATAAGTGCTACGTCTCCCGATGGACTTTCTTCTTAGTTCTCAGCCCAATTCGACTAGTATTTTCCTTTTCTTTAGCAAAAAATTTGCCTCGTCGATTAATTAAGAAGAGAATTGCCCAGTTAATTAACGAAACGAAAACCGATACATAAAGACCCACCCGGACTATTCGATAAGAAAGACACTCCATGACTCCACGGTCAACCATACAAACAAACATAACGGACATAACCCACGATCCCTCAAGTGTCTGTGTTTTGTAGCTCGGGCTACATGTAGCACTTTATTTTGAACATTCAAAATACAAATTTTAAAAATTTAAAAAATCTGGAAAAAATATGTACATGTAGCCATGGATATATCCTACAAGTGTCCAAAATTGTAATCTGAAATACGTTGTATTCTAGGCTAGACAAAAAAAAAATTGTTGATCTGGTGTATGAACAGTACCCTCCAAATGTTATCAGAATTTGTCTTTTTTATGTAGATAAAAATACAAAACAATTTGGACTGAAAATTTGCAGACTTGTCGGATATGGTATTGTAAACATCCAGATTTAATTTTAGAATTTTTGGAAACTTTAATATATTGTTTTCAAAAATTTAAAATATAGGGCTACATGTAGCTCGGGCTGCAAATAACTTTTTTGACAGTCCCTCACACTTCTACCTCGCAAAGAAACCCCCAACGAAATCAAGGTTGAAGACAACAGACACCACCAAATCCACGGAGACGAGCCAATTGGAGATGGTGGTAGAAGAGACTGAGTATCATCCATTAAGCAGCCGCGGACGCGGCGCCACTCTTCTTGCCTATGCTCATAGGAGCCTTCTTCACCTTCTTGATCTTGCCAGTAGAAGCCTCCTCTTCTAGGCAATCGCCTTGCCAGACCCAGGGCTAGCGGCCTCCAAGCAGACGAGCAAACCGCCAATTTTTTTCGCGAAGACTACCTCGTCAATACGTGCCAACAGCCAACATACCTTCGCGGTCAAAGAGGGGCGACCGGATGGACTTCACCGCCTCAGAATCAGGTGCCAAAGCACCTACCTCATCACCCACAGACGCCACCTGGCCAGTTGTAGGTATCACTCCGGAGAGGCCGGCCATTTACGATGGTCAAAACATCACGGGGCAGAGGGTAGCAGTGGCTAAATGCAGCAACCAGAGTTTAAATCCCGTCGGGAGTGAATTTCTGGAATTTCTCACAAATGAGCTATTCTTCTATGAAATTAAGCCACGAAGGGCTAGTCTTGGTTGGTCTCATTTTTTAAAATCGTCACGGGGAGCAAAGTCGCGGAACGACCGACGCGTGGAGCTACCTCAGGGCGTTACGCACCAAATTTGTTGTGTGTTCATTTTCCCTTTTCTTTTGTTTCAATTTCGTTGTCTTGTACATCTTGAACGGTGGTATATGTACTTAGGCCGATTCCAACGCGCCGACTTCAAACGGATATAACTTCTTTTGGATTTTACCCATTGGGACGCCTAACGGGTAAACATCCGGTCATGTCCGGTCTTTTCTAGCTACTGCACCCAACAGGACGACCCATTTGATCCACACTGTTTTTTTGCGATTCACCATATTAGGACACACATTATTTGGGACAAATGTTGCATACATAAGTAGCATACTTTTTACAACCAAATTGAATAATAATCACATTATGTATTACAACCAAATTGAAATAAAATTGTAGCGACTAAATCAATTGTGCTATGGTTGGTTTCTCAAATGAGTCCACATATGCTTAACCAATTCATTTTGAATTTGATTGTGAGCATCCGTCTCATGATGAAATTGGATGAACTCTGCAAGTGTTTCCACTCCACTCTAGGCTCAACCAACTCACTTTGCAACTGTTAGTCTTGGTCGTAGACGTTGTCAGCATGCTCATCCTATACGATTATGTTGTGCATGATCACACAAACAATCATCACATGTCACATATTGTTCACGCTCCTTGTTCTAACAGGGTGCCGAATATTAGTCCACCGAGATTGGAGCACACCAAAAGCACGCTCCACATCCTTTTTTACAACTCTCTTGTTATTGGAAAACCTAACTTTTTCTCCACCGGGATTGGAGATTGTCTTCATAAAACTAGAACATGGATGATAGATACCATCAGCTAGCTAGTGTCCCTTTGTGTACGTGTGGTCATTGATCTCATAGCTCACCACCGAGGGATTACCCTCCGAAAGCCTAGATAACACTCCAGAGTGTTGAAGGACATTGATGTCATTGTGACAACCGGCCATACCGAAAAAGGAATGCCAAATCCAGAAATCTTTTGAAACCATTGCTTGAAGTATGACCATGCACTCCCCAACATGCAAAAAATAAATTGGACATAACTAAATTATTTCACGTACCGACTAGGTTGCTATTTTCGTTTCCTGTACCTAGTGGGTTTGCTATTTTTCATTTATAAACACAACTAAATTTTAAATGTAATGATGGGTATCCTCTTCTCACAACTGTTTTTTATTCTTCATCAGTTAGACACTACTCAAAGCCCTAAGAAACCTGAATCAAGGGAGTATCAAATACAATCGGTACCTTTGTCATTGCGACGTCGGAATTTTATGGAGCAACATGTTGTTGTTTTTTTTCTTGTCAAGCATAGAGTGTGTAGTAGTATTTACTTTTACCATAATGAAAATTTCATGGAGATGATAAGAAATGTACAATAAGTTTACCATGTATCTCCAATGTGAGAAGAGAATTTTGTGTTGTTGTTCACCAATTTGTTTGATCATTTTTTTTGTTAGGATACTTTGTTATCCTCGCCGTGATATTTATAGCGGAGTGTTGTTATTACCATGGGAGGATTGTGATATGCAGAAGGACGCTTGTGGCCTTGTGGGCATGTTATATCAGTTGCATTAAGAACCCGCAAGAAAAACAACTCTGTTTCTTGTAGCGGAATAGAGAGGGAAACTGCGACTGTCAAAAAAAAAAAAAAAAAAAAAAGAGAGAGGGAAACTGCGATTAGTAGCGTACCGTGCCGTGCCCAATCTACTCCTATATTACCGAGTTCAGACAGCGCACGTACGTATGCACGCGAGAGCACCACCGGAGCCCTAGCCGCCAAACTCCGACGACGAGCCACCCTCTACCGACGAAGACGGCTGCCTACGGGAGGTCAGGAAGAGATGCCATCAACAATGACTTGCGCTCACGTGGAAATGGCCGCCGCGGGCGAGGACGACGACGGGCTGAGGGGCCTCCCCGACGACGTCCTCCTCGAGATGATGCAGCGGCTGGTGAACGCCGGCGACATCTACACGGCCGCCAAGACCTGCATCCTCTCGAGCCGGTGGCGGAACCTGCCTAGGTACCACGTCCGCCACGTTTCCCTGGACGTCGGCGACTTCTTCCTCACCGCCGGGTGGTGCACCGCCGGGCCGCCGGCTCGGGCGCGGCGCCGCAAGGGCTGGTACCTGCCCTACCAGCACAACGCCTGCGAGGGCCTCGTCAAGGCGCTGTGGCACTACCTCCAGGCGCCGCCCAGCGCACGGGTCATCGAAACGCTCAAGCTAAAGATGATCGGGCGAATAGCTCAGGTGCGACGTTTTTCTGAGGAATTGGACAGGCAGCGACGTCGTTGCTCATAATAGCTCACATGCGGCATCTGTTCGCGCAATAATTGCTCTGCGGCGACATGGCTGTCAAACCAAGTTTGACCGTAGATGGAGTAGTTTATCTCGAGTGGGACCCATTTGTCAGCGAAAGCTACCTCTGTTCGTGGGGAACCATCTCTGCCACGCGCCGGCGTCGCTTGGAGCTCTCACCTCAGTCCTGTCCCGTCGTCTCGGTTTCTCCGGGCTGGGGGAAATTATCCTGGCGACGGCGAGTCGAGCGGTGGCAATGGGGCGGGCGACTCGAGCGGCGACAATGGAGCGGGCGAGTCCAGCTGCGGCAATGGAGCGGGCGAGTCGAGCGCCGGCAATGGAGCGGGCGACTCGAGCGGCGGCAATGGAGCGGGCGACTCGAGCGGCCACGCGAGTCCAGCGGCGGCAATCGGAGTCGACCAAGCGGGCGGCGACGCAAGGCTTGCGGTCGCAATCGCAGGCAAGGGCGTCGAGGGAGGATGGAGGATGGGGTGGTGCGGGTACACGGTCGCAGAGGCGACCGGCGGCCCGATTTGTGTCTCGTGCAGCGGCGAGGGGCTCCGGCAAGCGACCCTACCGGATTTCAGTCCAGCAGGTGTTGAAGTAGGCGTGGCAGCATAACGGCTACTACGGCGGCAAGGGTTTTTCGCTCGGCGGTGATTCGCCGCCGATGACGAGACAGAGGTTTGCCTCGATGCACAACATTGCTGCGGGCGACAAGAGCAGCTCGGGCAGGAGCTCATCGAGCAGCTGTTCAGCACGCTCAACCCCATGCCTGGACTTCGAAGTAGCGTTGAGCCTAGAGGCTTTCAGTCTAGTTGCCGGGCTGGCGGAGGACAGATTGGTGTGCTCAGAAATTCTCTGCGAGATGAAATCGAGCTAGAAGAATCAGCTACAGAGACATGACGGAGGGAAGATTGAGCTGCATTCTGTAGATAGCAAGTCCGGTGAATTTTGTGGGAGTTCTTTTGTGAAATGGCCATGTAAGCACTACGTCGAACACCTTGGGGGCGTGCTCTGGACGTGCCCTGGACGTGCTCTGGACGTGCCGTGGCATAGGTGAAACCTTGTAAACAATATGTAAATTATTGTGTTCCTTGTTTTTGTGTTCCTTCTGGCATTCGCACGCCGTCAGATTGTGGCATGCACACTGGACGTGCTGTGGATGTGCCCTGGACGCGCTCTGGACGCCCGTGCTGCTCGTCTCGCGCCCGTCCGGAGGAGGACGCCCCATGGTCTACACAAATACACTTCGATTTGAAAAGTTGTGTACACGGAATATGTGCGTATTGATGAGTTGGTTCCATTCCCATACTCGGTTTCAAGTTTCATCGATCATAACTTGCCAATTTCGAACCGATGTTCAGAACTTTTTTAGTCGAATTTTGTCAAATTCGTCACACTCGGTTGAAGATTTGAAAAATCCTTTGACGAACATGTTCATCTCGATGTTTCTCACAACTTTCGTGTTGAAACTTTTCCATTTCGGTAGACGTATACGGATACATCTTGTACTGGACTTTATAGTAATATCTAATTTTAGTATATTTGTACTGATTGTTCATGCTTAATAAATTGTGCTGACTTGTACGGAGTAGATGGTAACTGAAATAGTGATCTAATTTGTTACTTCTATCGATTTTGTAGATGAAAATTATTTATTTTCTTTTGATTTTTTGAATTCAACTTTGAACCAAAATTCAAATTTACATGTTATTTGTGCTAGGCTTGGATGTTGCAATGATTTCATACTATTATGTAGTTGTTTGATCTAACTTGGTCATCAAACCGAGCCTTTTGCTAAGTCTTAAACAAAAAAGTGATTCAAACGAGCTCTAAAGGTAGGGTAAACGGCTCCATTCCTAAGCAAGATTTTTTCGACCTTGTCTAAATCAGCCAAATAACTTTCCTACACATCTACTCTATATATAAATACCATGTGCACTGGATTTTCATTTTTTTGATGTTTTTTGAATATTTTGTGATTATTTCAAATTCGGTCAAATCCAAGTTTGACCAACATTTGAACATGTTTTAAACACCAAAATGAAAAACCAAGCTTGGATCCTTCTTAGTCAATCCAAAATGAAGATTTGGTGAGTTTTTTGTAAATTTCATGTTGCAAATCCCAAAACACCTCTCTTCACACATGAGAGTTCATAGTTTGAGATGTGAGATTTCACGCCATATTGAAGCATTTCTTGCTTAATTATATCTAGACCTTGTTTATCAGTTGGAGTTGTTAGTACATGACAAACTAAGAACAAGTGCACTGGATTTTCATTTTTTTGATGTTTTTTGAATATTTTGTGATTATTTCAAATTCGGTCAAACCCAAGTTTGACCAACATTTGAACATGTTTTAAACACCAAAATGAAAAACCAAGCTTGGATCCTTCTTAGTCAATCCAAAATGAAGCTTTGGTGAGTTTTTTTGTAAATTTCATGTTGCAAATCCCAAAACACCTCTCTTCACACATGAGAGTTCATAGTTTGAGATGTCAGATTTCACGCCATATTGAAGCATTTCTTGCTTAATTATATCTAGACCTTGTTTATCAGTTGGAGTTGTTAGTACATGACAAACTAAGAACAAGTGCACTGGATTTTCATTTTTTTGATGTTTTTTGAATATTTTGTGATTATTTCAAATTCGGTCAAACCCAAGTTTGACCAACATTTGAACATGTTTTAAACACCAAAATGAAAAACCAAGCTTGGATCCTTCTTAGTCAATCCAAAATGAATCTTTGGTGAGTTTTTTTTGTAAATTTCATGTTGCAAATCCCAAAACACCTCTCTTCACACATGAGAGTTCAAATGAGCTCTAAAGTTAGGGTAAACGGCTCCATTTCTAAGCAAGATTTTTTTCGACCTTGTCTAAATCAGCCAAATAACTTTCCTACACATCTACTCTATATATAAATACCATGTGCACTGGTTTTTTATTTTTTTGATGTTTTTTGAATATTTTATGCTTATTTCAAAAATGGTCAAATCCAAGTTTGACCAACATTTAAACAAGTTTTAAAAATTAAAATGAAAAAATAAGCCTGGATCATTCTAAGTCACACCAAAATGAAGGTTCTGTGATTATTTTAATTTTTTCTGAATTAGTTGGTCAACCCACACAAAATCCTACGAAGCTTCTGTGATTTAACCCTGGCCGTCCGATCATGCCTTCTAGAAGGAAACCCCCCGATCCGCGCCAGTCCCAGTTCTACGCTCTGATTGGCTGTTGATTTTTTTTTTGAGAGGAGGCTGTTGAATTTTTTTAGCTGCAGTGTTTCGAACGCGCATAGGCCATGGCCCAACAAACTCCACGGCCCAACAATTTTTTTTTAGCTGCAGTGTTTTATTAATTTCAAACGCGCATAGGCTACGACCCAGAAAACTCGACGGCCCACGGCCCAAAATTCCCACAGTCGCCATGTCGTGCCCTAGCTATTTCTTTCTTATCCACTAACCCTGTCGTGCCCTAGCTATTTCCCCACCCTGTCGTGCCCGAGCTATTTCCCCACCCTCGCCGCCGCTCGCATTAGCTCGCCGCCGGTGATCAAATCGAGCTACGCCAGTAGATCCATCCCCGCCGCCCGCCGATGTTTAGGAGGGAAGGTCCAATCGCCGGCCGCGGTGGCCATTCCGGCGGTGGCAACGGCGATGAGGAGCGGAAGGGGAAGAGGCGGGTTCCGGCTGACCCCGCTAGGAAGGCCGTGGCCGCTTCCGACGGCGCTCGTAAGCGAGGCGCGCGTGCGTATACGAACCGCGGAATGCGGCCTCCGCCTGCGTACGAGCGCCGCGAGCTGCCTGCGTATGACCGCCGCATGGCGATGGCGATGGCTGGAAGCTCCTCCGGTGCGGGGAGCTCCTCCATTGCTCGGGCACCGCTGCCGCCACCGAAGAGGGAGGAGGAGGAGGAGCAGGAGCGCCCACCGCGCAGCGGCCGCCCCCTCCTGCCTGGGGACTTCGTCTCCGACGAGGACCTGCCCTGGGTCACCTTGGAGGTGTTCCAGCGCAGCACAGAGGAGGAGAAGCGCCGTCAGATGGAGATTGAGCTCGACGAACGCCGCCTCGAGGTCGGGATTTACAATTCCCTCCACGAAGTCATCGACATCAGCTCGGACTCCGACGGGTACGGCTCCCCCGGGCTATTCGACTCCGACGAGGACTAGGACTGAGCGGCGCCGCCGCCTCGTCGCCGCCGCCGCACCCCCGGGGCTCCGGTGTGAGCCCAATTTTGGGTCCTAGCTAGGGGTAGGAGCAGCAGCGAATCGTCCCCCTTGTATTTTCAGTTCATCTCTGTGTGGCCCCTTTTGATCCGATGAGCCACGAGCTTCTGTAATGCAGTCTATGTCGAATATATAGTTTGTCTATTATGTTTTGCCTCGCCGGCGTTGCCGCGCTGCGTCGATGTCGCCGGAGAAGAAGCAGAGAAAGCGCGCGCAGGGGAAGAGATGAAACGGTCGTCGTTGCTGACGTGGACAATTGTGGGTCCCACCCGCGCTAATCCTAACTGACACCGGGGTAGGAACTTATTAAGAGCAATGAGTTAGGGAAGTTACTTGAACTCAATGAGATGTCGCACTGGAGCTATGATACGTCTCAAACGTATCCATAATTTTTGATGTTCCATGCTTGTTTTATACCAATTGCTACATGTTTTGTATCTACTTTATGTCACTTTTATACATTTTCCGGGACTAACCTATTAACAAGATGCCGAAGCGCCAGTTCCTGTTTTCTGCTGTTTTTGTATTCCAGAAAAGCTAGTCTGGAAATATTCTCGGAATTGGACGAAACTTCACGGAGGGTCCTATTTTATCAGAACACACCTGAAGGACCAAAGAAGCAACGAAGGAGGGCCACGTGGGCCCCACACGTGGCCAGGGCGCGGCCAAGGTGCCAGGCGCGCCCTGGGTGCGTGTGGGCCCCACGGGGGTCGCCAGCCGCCGCCCTTTCGCCTACTTATTCCCCCGATGCAAAAACCCTAAGTACCCGAGCCATTATCCACGAAAAGTTCCAGAGACGCCGCCGCCGTCAACCCTAGCTCGGGAGGGTCCAGAACCTCTTCCCGGCACCCTGCCGGAGAGGGGAATCGTCACCGGAGGCTTCTACATCGCCATGCCTGCCTCCGAGGTGATGCGTGAGTAGTTCATCCTTGGACTACGGGTCCATAGCAGTAGCTAGATGGTTGTCTCTCCTATTTGTGCCATCATGTTTAGATCTTGTGAGCTGCCCTACATGATCAAGATCATATTATTGTAATGCTGCATGTTGTGTTTGCTGGGATCCGATGAATATTGAATATTATGTCAAGTTGATTATCAATCTATGCCCTATGTTATTTATGATCTTGCATGCTCTCCGTTGCTAGTAGATGCTTTGGCCAAGTAGATGCTTGTGACTCCAAGAGGGAGTATTTATGCTAGATAGTGGGTTCATGCCTCCGTTAAATCTGGGACAGTGACAGAAAGTTCTAAGGTTATGGATGTGCTGTTGCCACTAGGGACAACCTAACGATGCTATGTCACGGGCATATGTGTTTGTTTACATTACGCGCTTTACTTAATGCGATTATCCGTTGCTTGCAACTTAATACCAACGGGGAACTCGGATGACAACCCGGCGGTGGATTATTAGTCATAGACGCTGTTGGATAACGGTCTATGTATCTTGTCGTAATGCCCAATTAAATATCATAGTAATCATCATGCCATGTATATGCATTGTCATGCGCTCACTATTTGTCAATTGCCCAGCTGTAATTTGTTTACCCAACATGTTAGATATCTTTATGGAGAGACACCACTAGTGAACTGTGGACCCCGGTCCAATTCCTTTACATTGATTAAACCACAAACTGCAAACTGTTCCTTTTTCATTCGCTGCAACTTAATACTCATTTTCCACACGAGACGTTTAATCCTTTGTTTTCAGCAAGCCGGTGAGATTGACAACCTCACTGTTTCGTTGGGGCAAAGTACTGTGATTGTGTTGTGTGCAGGTCCACGTCAGCGCCGGAATCTGGTGTTGCGCGCATCATATTTCGCCATTGACAACCTTCTGAAGAATCGTTACTCCTACTGGTTCGATAAACCTTGGTTTCATACTGAGGGAAAACTTGCTGCTAGGCTACATCAACCTTCCTCTTGGGGTCTCCCAACGAGCAAGTACGTCTTGCATCAAGCCTTTTTCTGGCGCCGTTGCCGGGGAGTAGCTGTTCTTCTGCAAGGGGAGTTTCACACTTCCAATCTCTTTACTTTGTTTTTGTCTTGCTTAGTTTATTTTATTTTATCTTGTTTGCTTTCAATTATCAAAAACACAAAAAAATTAGTTACTTGCAATTAGTTTATTTTCAGTTTTGCTTTCTGTTAGTTATCATGTCTAGCCCTGTTTCCGTAGTAATGTCACCTGAGGAGAGATTATCACTTTTAAGCAAGGAAGTGAGGAGAGTTTTAAAGACGCTTGGTCCAGAATTTTGAGTCCTATGCTAAAACTGAACCTAAAATGACTCTGAGTCTGCTCCTTAGTAGCTTTTATTTTGGTCTTGTTCTTTGCTATAGATATGCCTTAGATGCTGTGGTTGGAGGAGATTTCCTTCGTCATGATGGGGATCAAGCTTTTAATGCTATTAAAAAGTTGATTACGATTTCTAGCCCTCCAACTAGTAAAATTGATTCGGTTCTCACGGCATAAATGATAGATTGAATGCTATTGAAACAAATATATCAGGTTTAAAAGAGGGTATAATCAGATTCGTGAACACTATGATAATGAGCCAATAAACTTTGAACCATCAGGATGGATTCCCTCTATGAAAGTTGTTATCAATGGTGAAACCTTCCATGCTCGATGTGATATCATGTCTGAATTCTGTTTAATGCCTAGTGAAATTTATGATTCCTTAAACCTTTGGGGCTCTCTAAATGTGAAAACCTGATAACTTTAGCTGATAACACCATTAAAATACCACAAGGTGCAGCTGAAGGGGTGTTTACAAAATTCTTGGGGATAACAGCATCTATTGATTATGTCGTCATTGAATGTGCAGGTACGGGATATATTACGCTTGGGAGATCCTTCCTGAAACGCTTTGGAGTAATAATAGACGTAGGGCGAGGAGTTATGAATTTCTCCTCCTCACCTATGCGCAACCAAATATTTCCTAAAATAAACAGTAAGAGGGGTAAGCGTAAGAATGTTGAGGCTTCTTCACTTGGTAATACTTGATGCATGCTTTGTGCCTAGCTAAAAGGCGTTAAAGAAAAGCGCTTATGGGAGGCAACCCATTTTATTTTTCTGCAATTTTTCTTTTATTGAGTCAAGGAGTTTGTTTACTTCTGTAGCAACTCCTTTGTATCTTTATTTTCTCGCATTGTTGTGCCAAGAGTAGCCTCTAATGTTAAGGATGCTTAATTTTGATTGCTGCGCAGAAACAGATTTTTGCTGTTCACTGTACGAAATTTAAAATCACCAGATTGTTAAAAAATCTGAAATTTTTTGTGCGTAATCTTTATGAATGTCTGAATCTTTCATTAGTTGAGTTTTCGATCTGAGCGTCGTAAGTGCCTCGAAAAAATTCGTCTTTGCGGACTGTTCTGTTTTAGACAGATTATGCCTTTTTATTTTGCATTCTCTCTTTTACTAGTGTTGAGTGAAATTCTTTTTTGGGTGGAAGAGCTTCACATAACATCAGTGGCTGTAGCTAATGTTTAAAGTAAATCATATTGCGTCTTTATAGAACATGTGAGTTTTTGATTATGCACTAACCCTCTAATGAGATCTACTTTGAGTTTGGTGTGACGGAAGTTTTCAAGGGTCAAGAGAGAAGGATGATAATAGGATCAAGAAGAGTGAAGAGCTTAAGCTTGGGGAGGCTCCCATGGATCTCCCCAGCATATTTCAAGAAGACTCAAGCGTCTAAGCTTGGGGATGCCCAAGGCATCCCCTTCTTCATCGCAAAATTATCAGGTCATCTCTAGTGAAACTATATTTTAATTCTTTCACATCATATGTGCTTTTCTTGGAGCGTCTGTGTGCTTTTATTTTCAGTATTGCTTTTATTTTCAATAAAGCTTGACTGGACCCTAGCATTCTTGATTGGGAGAGAGACACGCTCCGCTTTTTCATGAGAATACTCCTATTCTTCACTTATATTTGTTGAGTATTCATATCTAGCGCTGTTCAGCTTTTAGCTCTTGTTTTCATGTATCTCTTGTCAGAGCTATTAGCTTTCTTTTGTAGAAAGTACTCTCTTGCTTCACTTATATTTGTTTGGAGAGTTGATTAAATAAATTGATTGGTGTTTGGTTGGTTCAGAAAATGTTGCATGTGGTAATTGGTATAAGGAAAAACTTGCTTAATCTTGTAGATCACTAATGGATAACTTGATGCTTGTCAATTGTTTTGAGTTAACAAGTAGATCATGATTAAATTGTGCATCATGAGTTAAGCCTATTAGTGAAGAACTACCGTAAAGCTTGTTGAAAATTTGGTTTGCATCGGTGGTATCTCTAAGGTCTAGATATTTTCTAATAACGGGTTTGGTTAACAAGGAAGACGGTATGAAGTCTTATAACGTTTGCAATATGTTTGTCATATAAAACTTGGTGTACGGGTTGATATTCTTGTTTGCTTAAAACCTTGCTAGCCTAAACTCTGTACTGAGAGGGAATGCTTCTCGTGCATCCAAATCCTTGAGCCAAAATCCATGCCATTTGTGTCCACCATAACTACCTATATGTGGTATTTCCTTGCCACTCCAAGTAAATTTTTCATGTGCTACCTTTAAATTATTCAAAATGTTATTATTCCCTTTTTGTGTCAATGTTTACTAGCTCATGAGGAATTAGTGTGGTTATTCTTTATTCTTTGTCAAATGGACTTTTACACCTGGACTAGTGGCATATACATCCGCTTATCCTAATTTGCAAAAAGAGCTGGCAACGGGGTGCCCAGTCCCAATTAATTACAACTTTAACCAATTAATTCTCTTCACACTTTTGCCCTGATTCATCAGTAAGCAATGACAAACAGTGAAATACCTGAATGTGTGTAAACCAAAGAGAAAGAGGGATGATCTGCCTTGCTGGTAGAAATAACGTCCTTCATGGGAGCCGCTCTTAAAAGTCCGTTTGACAGGTAGAATACTGTTCTCACCCGCTACCATTCGTTGACAATTAACAAACACCTCTCAAAAATAGATACTCCTCCATGGTATGTGATTGATGGAAGGCACCCGAGGATTCGGTTAGCCATGGCTTGTGTTAGCAAGGTTGGGAGGAGTATCAAATATTTTATGCAATCTCTATATGCTTTCAAAAACCTAAAAGCTCTAGCACATGATTTAATCCCTGCTTCCCTCTGCGAAGGGCCTTTCTTTTACTTTTATGTTGAGTCAGTTTTCCTATTCTTTCTGTCTTCCACAAGCAAACACTAGTGTCAACTTTGTTACAACATGCGTTATATGCAACGTATTGGACTTGTTATACTACTTTGTGTTGACAATATCCATGAGATAAATATGTTGAAAGTTGAAGCAAATGCTGAAACTTAATTCTTCCTTTGTGTTGATTGAATACCTTTTTTAGAAACTATTGCTTTATGAGTTAACACTTATGCAAAACTTTGATGCTTGTCTCGAAAGTACTATTCATGAAAACGTTTAGCTTGTGTGATTCATTGTTTACTCATTATCTATTTGGTAGCAAATTATAGACCATTGACTTGGATCACTTCATTCATTTACATGTGCCTTGCAATATTATATGATCAAGATTATGATAGTAGCATGTCACCTCAAAAATTATTTTGTTTTTATCGTTTACCTACTCGAGGACGAGCAGGAACTAAGCTTGGGGATGCTGATACGTCTCAAACGTATCTATAATTTTTGATGTTCCATGCTTGTTTTATACCAATTGCTACATGTTTTGCATCTACTTTATATCACTTTTATACATTTTTTGGGACTAACCTATTAACAAGATGCCGAAGTGCCAGTTCCTGTTTTCTGCTGTTTTTGTATTCCAGAAAAGCTAGTCTGGAAATATTCTCGGAATTGGACGAAACTTCACGGGGGTCCTATTTTACCAGAACACACCTGACGGACCAAAGAGCACGAGGAGGGCCACGTGGGCCCCACACGCCAGGGCGCGGCCTGCCGCGCCCTGGGTGGTGTGGGCCCCACGGGGGTCGCCAGCCGCCGCCCTTTCGCCTACTTATTCCCCCCGACGCAAAACCCTAAGTACCTGAGCAAATATCCACGAAAAGTTCCAGAGACGCCGCCGCCGTCAACCCTAGCTCGGGAGGGTCAGAACCTCTTCCCGGCACCCTGCCGGAGAGGGGAATCGTCACCGGAGGCTTCTACATCGCCATGCCTGCCTCCGAGTGATGCGTGAGTAGTTCATCCTTGGACTACGGGTCCATAGCAGTAGCTAGATGGTTGTCTCTCCATTTGTGCCATCATGTTTAGATCTTGTGAGCTGCCCTACATGATCAAGATCATATTATTGTAATGCTACATGTTGTGTTTGCTGGGATCCGATGAATATTGAATATTATGTCAAGTTGATTATCAATCTATCTATGTTATTTAAGATCTTGCATGCTTTCCGTTAGTAGATGCTTTGGCCAAGTAGATGCTTGTAACTCCAAGAGGAGTATTTATGCTAGATAGTGGGTTCATGCCTCCGTTTAATCTGGGACAGTGACAGAAAGTTCTAAGGTTGTGGATGTGCTGTTGCCACTAGGGATAACCTAACGATGCTATGTCCACGGGCATATGTGTTTGTTTACATTACGCTTTACTTAATGCGATTATCCGTTGCTTGCAACTTAATACCAACGGGGACTCGGATGACAACCCGGCGGTGGATTATTAGTCATAGACGCTGTTGGATAACGGTCTATGTATTTGTCGTAATGCCCAATTAAATCATAGTAATCATCATGCATGTATATGCATTGTCATGCGCTCACTATTTGTCAATTGCCCAGCTGTAATTTGTTTACCCAACATGTTAGTTATCTTTTATGGAGAGACACCACTAGTGAACTGTGGACCCCGGTCCATTCTTTTACATGATTAAACCACAAACTGCAAACTGTTCCTTTTTCATTCGCTGCAATTTAATACTCATTTTCCACACGAGACGTTTAATCCTTTGTTTTCA
Source organism: Poa pratensis (assembly GCA_947311845.1). NCBI lineage: Eukaryota > Viridiplantae > Streptophyta > Magnoliopsida > Poales > Poaceae > Poa > Poa pratensis. Next base: position 28,146,311 of record CAMZMU010000111.1, read on the forward strand.
GCAAGCCGGTGAGATTGACAACCTCACTGTTTCGTTGGGCAAAGTACTGTGATTGTGTTGTGTGCAGGTCCACGTCAGCGCCGGAATCCCTGGTGTTGCGGCGCATCATATTTCGCCATTGACAACCTTCTGAAGAATCGTTACTCCTACTGGTTCGATAAATTTTGGTTTCATACTGAGGGAAAACTTGCTGCTAGGCTACATCAAACCTTTCTCTTGGGGTCTCCAACGAGCAAGTACGTCTTGCATCAAGCTATTACCTGCTGCGGCGAGTCGGGAGGCTCATCGGTGAGGCGGCCCGCAGCGGCAGGCTCAAGGCCGGCGGCCCCGTCGAGCTCGAGCTCCTCACGGAGACGCGCGAACTCTGCGGCACGTGGGACGTGACGGCGGAGCTCATGCTCGGCTACGGCGCGCGGTTCACGCAGCTCGTGCGCGGCTGCCCGCGCGCGTTCCGGGCGCTCACCAGGCTCGCCGTCGAGAACCTCAGGTTCCGCGACGCCGCCGCCGTGACCGACCTCGTCCGCCACTGCCGCTCCCTCGAGTTCCTCTCCATGCGCTTCTGCGGCTTCGTGCCGCGGACGACGGTGATGGTCTTGGACGCGCCGCCGGAGTCGCGGCTCCGGACGCTCCTTTGCGTCGAGTGCAACGTCCCCGGCATCGCGATCGTGCAGGCGCCGAGCCTCGTCGAGTTCCACTGCGGGTGGCGGGTTCTCGTCGACGAAGGCGAACAGCCGCCGCCGGCGTCGTTCGGGTGGACGCCGAAGCTCAGGAAGCTCACCCTGCAGTACGAGCAGTACGAGTACGACCAAGAGTGGGGCGAGGATCGTCATGCCGAGTGGAGGCTGAGCGAGTTTCTCATGCTGCCGCGCCGCCAGCTAGAGGTGCTCACGTTCTCCTTTGAAAATACCAAGGTATATATGCATGTATATATGGCCTAACTCCATCGATTACTGGCAATTAATTTACGTCCATCTCGTTAAGCTATGTGCACGGGTTTGAGGCAGAATGACGGCCGAAATACCGGTACCTCGGGTGGTGTGCCATATGGGGTTGGAGAAGCTCATAACCGGTTGAGGCAGAGCACTTCATCACCTTTCATAGCTTGAGCTAACAACCGTCCAATTAATTCGAGGGAATTGCAAAAAACCACCACAACTGGGCAAAGATCTCAAACATCTACCATTCCATGCGATTTGAGATGTTTTTTTTTCCTACATGGTTATTAACTTCACCCCAATTGTGATGGTTTTTTGCAATTTACTCAATACATGATACCAAAGGTCAAAATCTGACTAATATCGAATTCAAAACATGTAGATGCTAGCTAGACACTATTAACTTTATTAAAGACTAGGAAAAGGCCCCGTGCGATGCAACGGGAGGAATCAATTATTGTTAGAAAATGATACATTTTTATGAATACAAATTAGAAGATATGAATTTTACAAATTTCAGCATCTTCTGTAATTATTAAATATACGACAGTAGGGGCCCACACGGCAGGGGTTTGTTAATTAACTGAAACATTTATTAAAAAGAATAAAATTCTGATGTGTGTTGCAACGGGAGAGAAATCCTCTGTTCAGATCAATAAATCGGCCTGTCCATAAATTAGTTATTTTGTTCTCCTAAATAAGCAGGGTTGAAAGTTGTTAAATTTGCATGAATTTTGATACCAATAGGCAGATTACATTTTTCTGAACATTTTCATGTATTAAACACATTTTCTAAATTACAGATGAAACTTACCCTGGGCGTGGAGGACCTGGGTTGCGAGGAGTGCAAGGTCACATTGGCGAATGGCGAGGTGGCCGGCGCTGGCCAGCTCTAGGCTCAGGTTCGCCAAAGCCAGCAGAGACGCTGACGTGCTCGTGGAGATGCTGAAAGGTGGCATAGCCACGTCTGCCCGGATAGAAGTACTTTGATCTGAGAGTGAGAATTTGGGTTTATGCTATTCCTAGGGATTTGTTATGCTAGTTGTTTCCTGAACCTTGCTACTTACGGCCAGTTACATAAGCTCAGAACTTTCGGGTACTATTCAGTAGTACATTGTGACTCATGTTTGGGATAGGTGATTCCTTTTTTGTGGGATGGGGTAAGATGGTTCTTAGATATTTTCGTCTGCTTTATATTATCAGCTATACAAAAATGAAAAAATCTTGTATACTCATATACATAAATTTTGTATTTTTTTTGTAGTTTATAATATAAAGGGTTTCATGTTGATATTTTGCATATTTGTGGGATAAATCAATGATATCGTGCAAGATTTTTTCTAGATTTTCAAGAACATATAAATATGAGTTTTGTATTTTGTTAAATAAAGGGATCACTATAACTCTGCAGCCAAAAATCTCCACCCTACTGTCAAGTGTTAGCTTATGTATGTAGGGAGCACCCACCCCGGACCTTTTGTTGGTTGTGAGTTTATCCCGTGGAGCTAAATATTGTACTCCCTCTTTTTTACCGAGCTTGGCTCTAATAAGCACATGGTGATAACACCTTCCTTGTAAGTGAGACAAGCTTCAAATGCATCTCCGATGTACCTAAAACAAATTCAAGTACAACATGGTACCCAAACTCATTGGGTCCAAAGTAGTTAGAGCAACTACAATACATAGGACAAACTCCACATAAATATGTGCATATTGATATGAAATTGAATTTCATGCACATCTTAGCCATTTAGGATTTGATGGAGTTTATCCTATATATTGGATCAACGAAAGTAAGCATGTCATAAGATATACATATAATAAATATGCATGCACATAACTTTCAAGAACCAAACGAGATACAATTTGGACAAAACACCAATTAAACCAAGAAAGCACACACAAGTGTGACAAAAAAAACATTGTCCAAATTATATCAAATATCCAAATCAACACATGATTGAAGATACCACTTTAAAAAGATACCAAATGAAATCAAGATACCAATTGATGAAAATGCCATCAAGGAATAAACCAAACCCTCTACACTTTTCATGATGGTATAAGTTACCAAGACAAAAAATGTTTGTTTTCCAAAGAGACATGTCATCGGGATAAAAAGCCAATTGAAGACAACTAAAGTTCAAAAGCATATAGGATTGCTCCCCCAAGATTTGTGCATTATTTATGATCTAGCATTTGAATACTTCAAATGCACACAAATGGGATCATCACTCTCCATACATATTATTCAAACACTAGTCATGTTCAAGGAAAGCAATAAAATCCAATACCAATTTAAAGAATAGTGTTCTACTCAATGTAGGATAGATTCCCCAAGAATAGTGCATTATCTAAAAGTATGACTTGAATGTGAATGCACAAGGATGGGATCATTGCTTTTCCTAACTCAAGAAAGCACAAAACAAATTTTGGGTAGAACGCAACGAATCCAAAGGATACATGGAAGACAAAAGAGGAGTTCGATAAAACAAAATTGGCAATAAAAGAAGGTAATTCAAAGTAAGAGCCAAACATGAAGATGGTCTACAAATTCCACCATAATTATGAGTATCACTTGTCATGAACAAGGAGTATATGGAGATATTTCTCGGTGGTATATAGGAATGATATTAAAGACCAACTTCACAACAAATAAGCATATGGCAAAGGATAGGAATTGAAACACATGCTTATATAGAGATTCTTGATGGCTTCAATTTGATCAACGATCATGCAAAGCACCAAGAAACTCTCTCACACACAAGATCCAAAAGATGAGAGACAAAAGGCATTTAAGCAAATATGGAACTTGATTGAGAAACATGCCACATAGGAACAAGATAATTAGCAATATCAATTCTAGGAGGCAAAACCTCACATGTTCACATTTTCTAGGCTTGTAATATGCACATAGCTTATTACTCCCCCATAATGTGATAATCCATTTATTTTAAAACAAGAGGCAAACAAAACCAACTCGAGAAATTATGGACATTATAGAATTTGAATTTCTCATGAGCACGACATACCACATAGAAAATAGATAATATAGATGTATCATCACTAAGTGGTATTTCTCATGTACACACATTTTTAGAATTGTGAAGTGCACGAAGCATATCACTCTCCCAAAATGGAATAGTCCATTAATCTCTCAAAAAGAGAGCCAACAAGATAAGATAACAAATAAAAGCAATAAGGCTCAACACAAGTAAATGGTGTGCAAACCAACATACACATACTTGATTTCTCAATACAAGTAAGTAGAGAGCACAACACATACAAACACTAGCAAGGTACAAAACCTAACACATGCAAGGGTGCAAGCAACTTTCAATGTATATATGATATAAATAAAAGTTATCGCAAGGAGGAACATTGGATATGAGATAGAACAATATAATCCAAATGACTTGACTTGAGAAAAATATAATTGATGAAGATCCCTTAATTCTTCATAATGTAGCCAAGTCTCCAATGCCCTCCAACAACACCTATTGATCAAGTTTTGGCTTGTTGGTCCCCAACCAAGTTGGGTCCTAAGAGGTTAGTCACAATAGGTTTGGCAATCCAACTGGTTCTTTTATTGACACCACTTTGAGTACCAACATATTTGGCAAACACATTGCCAACCTCATCCTTCCCTAGAGAATAAATATCATCAATTAAAATGGGGTTGGATAAGGTACCATTAGTGCATGAAGAAGCAAAGTGACCCTTCTCACGGCATAGGTAGCAACATCTACTTCCTCCTCTCTTCTTAGTTGGAGTCTTGACTTGAGGAGGGATAGCTTGATTCTTCTTGGGAAGAGGCCGTTCTTCAACTTGAGGAACTTGAGTTTGAACTTGAGGCTTCTTCCCTTGTTGCTTCTCGCTAAGATGCTTCTTCTTCAAAGGGCAAGATCTAACATGGTGCCCTTCAACTTTGCACTTGAAGTAAACAATCTTGGCCGAATCTTTAACTTGTTCTTGGCCCTTTTTCTTCTTGCTTAACTTGGACTTGTTCTTGATATTGGAGTTGAATCCAAGTCCACTCTTGTCATTGGGGCGTCTTTGAACACTCAACATATTGTCAAGTGTAGAATCCCCAACATGACGCTTTTCCAAGTCTTTCTTCAAAGAAGTGACTTGGGCCTTGAGCTCATCTAATTCCTCTACATGGTTAGTATCAACACAAATACTAGAAGAAGTAGAAGATTCATTGTTAGAGCAACAAGGCATGGAAAGTAATTCATCACAAGATTTAGCAATGGCATGAGAGGATGAATCACTAGGACTAGCACATGGCAATATAGTATTTCTAGTAGAAGTTGTGCCATTGTCCACACGAGGCTCACAAGATGTTACCTTTGACATAATAGCCTCATGATATCTCCTTAAATATCTTGCCACTGATGGCAAGCACAAAAATAATTCTTTTTTTCTCCTTCAGTTAAATTTCTCTATGTGAAATGCATAGTTCAACATAATTGCATAATATATTCAGCATAAATGACAGTCACATTTACAGACATAACAAACCTTGCTGACTGGGCTCCCAACATAAGTTTCATAAGGACCTTCTTTCGCGGCAATCTCAGCAGAAGCATTCAAAGCGTGATAATAGATTGTCTCAAAGATATCCTTGTTTAACTGCTGGGCCTGAGAAACAATTCCATAATAATGTGTATCAGAGAAGTACAAAATGAAATAGCCACACTTTTGTTAGCTTTGGGATGTACCTAGGGTGATTCGAATGGCATGCCAAGTAAAATGAAAGTGTCTGCTAACCCTTGAACCCCTATTCCAATTGGCTGTGCCTCATATTTGACCTCCTTGCCGTCTCAACGGGATAATAATTAACATCAATTATTTTGTTGAGATTCCATGTAACAAGTGAAGTAATCTGTGATATAGCCAACAACTTGTTAGTAGCATTCAGAATAATGGGACATAAGCATACACTGTAAAGATGAGCCAAGCAAACCTCAGCTAATTTATCAAAGTCAAAGTATCTGTTTTTTGATCCAATGCTACCAACAAGCTTAGCTGGATGTGACTCTATAGGAACACCCTGAAACATCAAAGCATACGGTGACATGTTAAACACGCAAGCTACTGGATTACACCAACTGACCAATGAATTCAGTAGGCATCAACACATAATGTGTATCAGAGAAGTACAAAATGAATAGCCCCACTTCTGTTAGCTTTGGGATGTACCTCGGGTGAATCGAATGGCATGCCAAGTAAAAAAAATGCTACCATTGTTTTATTAGAATCATCGGTATTGCGGGAAGGGGGGCAATTGCCCCCATACCCCATGGTAAGATGTAAAAATTGTTTAACATAAATGGCCTTGATTTGTACAACATCATTCCTAGTTACGAGTCGGAACATTATATGAACTAATATACAGATCATTAATAAGAAAAAAGCCTGAAAGTACAAGGCCTTGATTAGACCAGGCGTTGAAGTGCAGGAAATTCTTTTATAGGGGTGTACCCATGTGTGGCCAGAAAGCTTGGCCCAAGCGCCGTACGGCCGGAAGCCCAGGAAGTGAGCTAGGCGTCTGCCTCGTTTTTAGGCCTGAAACCCACCATCTGCCCAGAAAGCTGCCCAGATTTAGGCCCAGGAAGTGAGCTAGGCGTCCGCCTCGTTTTTAGGCCTGAAACCCACCATCTGCCCAGATTTAGGCGGAAAATGGCTGGCCTTGTCAAAATTTTGAGAATCCTGGTTTTCAGTGCAAGTGGCCTATCTTGACGAACCGGTGCCGGCCTTTTCGCGGTTTTGTCCGGTTCTGCCCAATCATAGGCCATTTCTTAGCTGGAATTGATGAGGACGCATGCACGGGACGGAAGGAATCTCTTTCTCTTTTAATGTACTTGCGTGAGTAGCACATGCATAGCGCTGCTTGGTGTTTTTACTACCTGTCTGCTCCACCAAAAGTGAATCTCTTTGTCTTTTTGTTTTCACTTTTTCCTTTACATTTTTATCTCATTTCTGATAATAAGTTTTTTGATTTTCTCACAACATAAGCAATATCTACGGCTATACAATTTGGGGTGGCAGATCCAGCCAAATTGTAGATTCGTAGGTGCATGTATATGTGTACGTACAGTATGTGCTACTCATGCATGATGCTTGAGCTAGCTTCCTGCGCCATGGCAAGCTAGCCTGCATGCGCGCAGAGGTCCTTCACGAGCGGCTAAAGATCGACTGAGCGGCGCCCAGGAGCAGCTCGCGGCCACTGCCCGACGGCTCCACCAGCTCGTCCGACAGCCCGAGCCCGCGCTGCAGCTCGTCGATCACCGCGGGGCCGCCGGCGTGGATGCAGAAGTGCTCGAACTGTTAGAATTGGGCCCATCAGTGGATAGCCCAATAAACAATTTTAGAAAAATCTCAAAGCCAATTTTGAGGCTGCACACATGGGAGTGGAGTGGGAGCTAAAATTTAGTCCCACATTGCTAGTGGGAGGAGAGTTGCACCAACTTATATAGTGGAGTGTTGTGCTACTTGGTGTGCTTGTGAGAACAGAAGGCTCTCTCCCGCGCGCTCCTCCCCCGCCGCCGCTCGCACGCACCGCCCGCCCGTCTCGTCACGACGGGTTGCGTGAATCTCGCCGAGCCGAGCTTTATTTTTGCAGGTTAGTCAGTTCGGGTCGCTCCCGGATCGTGGGCTACTGTAACCGACCCAAAACGTGCGCGACGTGGACTTGGCCCACGGTGTACGTGTTAGGGTTTCCCGAACCGCACTATATATTGCCGTGCACTGCGTGCGCCGTCACTTACCGAACCAATCTAGGTTTTGCCAATCTCGTGCCTTGCGCCGCCACCGTAGTCTACTCCATCCCGTGCGCCGGCGTGCACCGGCGAACGGGACAGCAGGTCTCCGGAACCGCTCGTCCTTGTGATCCTGTACGGGAGAGGGCGAATAAGGTTTTTGGGAAGCGCTCCGCGCGACTGCTTTCAAGTTCTTCATCACGGCTCGACTTCCTGGACGATCTCCGGGTTCACGGGTGGCTCGTCTCCAACGTCGTCTTCTTCGAGCTGCTACCGTCGCCGCTCAAGCTGCTCCAACGGCTTCTTCATCTACAATCGTTCGGTACGTTCGTCACGTTCCGATGGCTGTGTTTGTAGATGTCTGGCTGCTGTTCATGTTAATTAATACGTCTAGTATTTTCGAGTTTAACATGTTAGTAGCTGTTGCGATCATGTTTATATTCTGGAATTAATCATGGAAATTATGCCTAATAATCCAACAATCCAAAAACCTTATGTTTGTTATAGGCAATTTCCTGAGTTAAACATGGGACATCTATCTGATGCGCTGAGGCCGGACAAGTTTACCGGTGTGGACTTTAAGAGATGGCAGTACAAGACCACACTGTGGTTGCGATCTCTGAAAGTGTTCGAGGCTAGTGAGGGTTTACCTGAAGGAACTATATCTGACGAGGATCAGAACAAGTTCAAGGAAACCAATACTGCCTTTGTGGGACTCGTTCTGAGTGCTCTTAGCAACAAGCTGTTTGATGTGTACATGCACATTACAGATGCCAAAGAGCTCTGGGAGGCACTGAACGCTAAGTTCGGTGTAGCAGATGCTGGCAGTGAACTGTACATCATGGAGAGCTTCCATGACTTCAGGATGGCTAACAACCGTTCTGTAGTCGAACAGGCTCATGAGATACAGTGCATTGCTAAGGAGCTTGAGCACGCTAAGTGTGCCTTACCTGACAAGTTTGTGGCTGGATGCATTATTGCAAAGTTGCCCTCTTCATGGAGGAACTTCGCCACAACTCTCAAACACAAGAGACAGGAGATATCGGTTGAAAACCTGATAGCGTCTCTTGATGTTGAGGAGAAGGCTCGGGCTAAGGACACTGCTGAGAGAGGTGGTGAAGGTCAGTCTAGCGCCAACATGGTGCAGAAAAACTTTCACCACGGCAAGAGCAAGGCAAAGAGCAAGCCTGCGTTCAACATGCCTACCAAGACTACTTCTTTCAAGAAGAAGAAGAAGATGCTGAACAAATCTGAGCTAAAGTGCTACACTTGTGGAGAGCCCGGACACTTCTCTGTGGACTGCCCAGATCGTGCAGACAAGAAAGGGAAGATGCCAAAGCATGTCAACGTCGTGACCGCTAGCAATGCTGATGGGTACGGTAATTTACCGATTGTGCTTTCAGTATTTCAATCTCCATGTTGGTGGATTGATACGGGTGCTAATGTTCATGTATGTGCTGACATCTCTATGTTCACTTCTTATCAGGTCGCAGATTCAAGCGTCTTAATGGGGAATGGATCACATGCTTCTGTTCGTGGTGTTGGCACGGTAGATCTGAAGTTTACTTCGGGGAAGATCGTGCAGCTGAGGAACGTGCAGCATGTCCCTACTATGAACAAGAATCTCGTTAGCGGCTCCCTTCTATGCAGAGATGGGTTTAAATTAGTCTTGGAGTCCAATAAAGTAGTTGTGTCAAAGTTTGGACAATTTATTGGTAAAGGGTATGAGTGCGGAGGCTTGTTCCGCTTTTCATTATCGGATTTTTGTAATAAGTCAGTAAACCATATTTGTGGCAGTGTGGATTCGGATGCTAATGTTTGGCACTCTCGTTTATGTCATGTTAATTTTGGTTTAATGAGTAGACTTTCCAGTTTGAGTTTAATTCCTACTTTCACCATTGCCAAAGGTTCTAAGTGCCATAGCTGTGTGCAATCTAAGCAACCTCGAAAGCCTCACAAGGCAGCCGAGGAGAGAAACTTGGCACCTCTAGAACTCGTACATTCGGATCTATGTGAGATGAATGGCGTGTTGACAAAAGGTGATAAGAGATATTTCATGACTTTAATCGATGATGCTACTAGGTTCTGTTATGTATATTTGTTGCACACTAAAGATGAAGCTTTAGACTACTTTAAAATCTATAAAGCTGAAGTAGAAAATCAATTAGAGAGAAAGATCAAACGTCTTAGGTCAGATCGTGGTGGCGAGTATTTCTCCAATGTATTTGATGAATTCTGTGAGGAACATGGTATTATTCATGAGAGGACGCCTCCCTATTCTCCCCAATCAAACGGGGTTGCCGAGAGGAAAAACCGCACGCTGACCGACTTGGTGAACGCCATGTTGGACACTGCTGGTTTATCTAAGGCATGGTGGGGGGGGCTTTGTTGACTTCGTGTCATGTCCTGAATAGAGTTCCTAACAAGGATAAAGAGAAGACACCTTACGAGGAGTGGTCTGGGAGAAAACCATCACTTTCTTATTTTCGTACTTGGGGATGTTTGGCGAAAGTCAATGTTCCAATTCCTAAGAAACGTAAACTTGGACCGAAGACAGTGGATTGTGTCTTTCTAGGTTATGCTCAGCGGAGCATTTGCTATAGATTTTTAGTGGTTAAATCTGAGATACCTGATATGCATGTTGATACTATTTTGGAATCTCGTGATGCAACATTTTTTGAGAACATGTTTCCTATGAAGGATATGCATAGCATTGCTAGAATTTCTTCTGAGATATATGCTGAACCTAGTACATCTGTTGATCATTCTGAACAACCACATGTTGAGGAAGTCCTTGAGAAGGATGACAATGAATCAGCTCCCAAGAGGAGCAAGAGACAGAGGACTGAAAAATCCTTTGGTGATGATTTCATTGTGTACCTTGTGGACAATACTCCCACGTCCATTGCAGAGGCATTTGCATCTCCTGATGCTGATGACTGGAAAGAAGCTGTCCATAATGAGATGGACTCGATTCTTTCTAATGGAACTTGGGAATTATCTGAGCGACCCTACGGCTGCAAACCTGTGGGTTGTAAGTGGGTGTTCAAGAAGAAGCTAAGGCCTGATGGTACTATTGAGAAGTACAAGGCACGGCTTGTGGCCAAGGGCTACACCCAGCGTGAAGGCGAAGATTACTTTGACACCTATTCACCTGTTGCTCGACTCACCACCATTCGTGTACTACTTTCCCTGGCTGCCTCCTATAATCTTTTCGTTCATCAAATGGACGTAAAGACAGCTTTCCTTAATGGAGAGTTGGAAGAGGAAATTTATATGGATCAGCCTGATGGGTTTGTAGTAAAAGGTGAAGAGAGAAAGGTGTGCAAATTGTTAAAATCTTTGTATGGGCTGAAGCAAGCACCTAAGCAATGGCATGAGAAGTTTGACAGAACTCTAACTTCTGCAGGCTTTGCCATTAATGAGGCTGATAGGTGTGTATATTATCGCCATGGTGGGGGCGATAGTGTTATATTATGCTTGTATGTTGATGACATACTGATTTTCGGTACAAGCATGATAGTGATAAATGAGGTCAAGTCTTTTCTGTCAAAGAGCTTTGATATGAAAGATCTGGGACAAGCTGATGTGATCCTGAACATTAAGTTGATTAGGGATGAGAGTGGGATTACGTTAACGCAATCACACTATGTTGAGAAGGTCTTGAACCTCTTTGGTTATATAGACAGCAAACCTTCTCCAACACCCTATGATCCCAGTGTGACACTCAGAAAGAACAAGAAGGAAACGATCCGAGAAAGCTACGGATGTCCTTGACTGACATTGGAGTTTTCCAATCCATAATAGACTGAATCTTGTCGGGAATGACTTCCACACCATTTGCGGATATTACATGTCCAAGGAAGACAAGTTTATCCAACCAAAACTCACACTTGGAGAACTTGGCATAGAGACGGTGTTCACGAAGCCGTGTCAGAACCAACCGAAGGTGTTCATCATGCTCTTCGTCGGTTTTAGAATAGATGAGGATGTCATCGATGTAAATAACGACAAACTTGTCGAGATAATCCATGAAGATGGAGTTCATGAGCCTCATGAAAGTAGCTGGAGCATTGGTGAGACCGAAGGACATGACGGTATACTCATATGAGCCATAGCGAGTAACAAATGCCGTCTTCGGGATATCCTCCTTTCTGATTTTTATCTGATGATAACCTGACCTCAGATCCATCTTGGAGAATACCCTTGCACCAGCTAACTGATCTAACAGATCATTGATCCGGGGAATAGGATACTTGTTCTTGATTGTCACCGCATTCAACGGTCTATAATCAGAGACCAAGCGAGGAACGGTTGAATCCCTCTTCTTTACAAAGAGTACGGGGCAACCCCACGGTGAACTGCTAGGCTGGATGAAATCCTTTGCTAACAGTGCATCAATTTGCTCTTTCAACAGAGCCAACTCTTCCACCGGCATACGGTAGGGCTTCTTGGAAATTGGAGCAGTACCGGGAAGCAGATCTATGACAAACTCCACACTTCGATCAGGTGGCATGCCAGGCAATTCTTCTGGGAACACATCCGGGAAGTCACACACCACGTGTATGTCCTGGATTTCCGGAGGAGATAAGCCTTCCATAAAGCATAGAGTGATCTCCGGGGAGTCGGGAATGATGGAGGATGGAGGCCTTGATAAAGCAGTCCAATATTCTATAGTGTCACCGGAGGAAGTGGTCACGGTGATGGTCTTGGCAGCACAGTCTAGTTTAGCTTGGTATTTTGCTAGCCGGTTCATGCCCAGTATAACATCAAGGCCCTTTGACCCCAGGGCTATCAACGGGAAAGGGAAAGACAGGTATCCGATGTTAATCTGGACCTCAGGGGTAACGCCATCGGTTTGCCACTTGGAACCAGGCGTGGACACAGCCAACAGACGACTCATCTTCTCAAACGGTATTTTGTGGTCTTTTGCAAATGCTATTGAGATGAAAGAATGCGGTAGCAGGATTATTGTTGATTAGTAGCTCACCCATAAGGACGATGGGGTCCTCCTCAGCTTCTTCAACAGAGACGTGGTTCAGGCGACCACGCACAATAGGCCCAGCCTTGCCAGCTGGAGTGGCAGGGCCTCGTGCAGGTGTCCTCGAGATAGGAGCCTTCTGGGGGCACTCCCTGGAGTAGTGGCCAGCCTCGCCACAGGTGTAGCAGGTGAGTCCAGGTGGAGCAGGTAGGAGCATAGGACGATACCCACTTCCGCTTGCCCCGAGTGTCGGAGTAGAGGGGCGTGGCGGTGGCTTGTATCCCGCGTTCCTTGGCACAAAGGGAGCACGCGGTACGGCGCTGTAGAGCACAAACACCTTGCGCTTCTTGTTCTCTGAACCCGAGGAACTCTGGTGATCCCCGTGTGCTGGCCTCTTGGAAGCCTCGAGTTCCTTCCTTCCTTGCTCAAGAGTGAGAGCCTGGTTGAACAGCTCCTGGAAGTTCTGGAACCTGAAGGGCAACAACTCATAGCGGAGCTGCGGCGTGAGACCCTTGCGGAACAGCTCTTGCTTGTCAGCATCATTTGTCATGTCCCTTGGGGCGTAACGAGAAAGGTGGTTGAACTCCCGACCATAGGTGCGGAGATCCATACGTCCCTGTTGCAGATCCAGGAACTCCCTCCTCTTCAAGTCCATGATGGGCTTGGGAATGTATGCCGCACGGAAGGCTGTGCGGAATTCCGCCCAAGTGAAGACATGGTCGAGTGGAAACATTGCCACTTGGCTCTCCCACCAACAGCCAGCAGCACCAACCAAGAGGTAGGTGGCGAAGTTGACGTGCTCGGCCACTCGAACATGGAGCGCGGAGAACTTGCGCTCCAGAGCACGAAGCCAATCATCAGCTTCAAGAGGCTCCTTAGCCTCAGCAAAAGTAGGTGGCTGCGAGCGGAGGAACTCGGTGAGAGTGTTGCAGCCATTCCTCTGTGCATTCTGCTGCACCAATTGCTCCAACAGGCGCTCATTGCGCAAGCGGTTATCCTCAATGGCCATCAAGACCTGAGCCATGGAGGATGGAGGTGGCAGATCATCCTCCTCATTGTCGTGGTTACCACGGCCTCCGCGGCCTCCTCTTCGAGCCATTCTGAAGATTTGACAAGGACACAGTTAGTATCGATCTCCGAATGATTGAGGCAATTACATTAGTGTCCACTCAAGTACACAGACTAGGGACGGTAATGCGTTGGGTAACAACAAACAAGGAAAACAACGAGATGGAACTTGGGTAGAAGATCAGCATCATGTGCCAACGGCACAATCCGGGATCCTCGGTTCAAGCCCTTGGGATAAAACCCGAAGAAAGGAACAAAAGATTAAGCTCGATACGGATAGCAAGATTCGTAAACACTTGAATTGATAACGGATTGTAGCGCGGCGGAAGCAACCGGGCACATAACACTAAGGTAGAACCCAACCACGAGATCCTAATAGTTTTGAAGTAACAGACGAGAAGCAAAAACTTTAACTCAAACCGAGGTAAGATTGCTCCGAGATTAGAGTGTAACCAGGTAAGGAGTAAAAAGAATCCTAAGATGGTTTTCACAACTCATTTTTAGGTTAAAGATATTTTCACAAACACTAGACTCAATGTCGACCAATAGAAGGGTTTCCTACAGGCAGTACTGCTCTGATACCAACTTGTAGCGCCCCGACCTGACTACTATACAGTGATGCTGTGTGTCACAGGTTAAGCGATACAGCCGGAGGTTACGGGTTTACCAATCCCCGGCCAAAACCTTTGGCAGGTGTTGCTCGGAATTGATCATCGGCAACACAACACCCCGATTGATGCCTTAACACAGGCACATCTACCATAGTATAATAATAAGATCAAGACTTGTGGAACAACTGGCACTTCACAGACTCTAGGACACAAATCATTATAGTTCAACTCTTATAATAGAGAAAGATGCAAATATTACAACCAGAGGTCACAGACCCAACAGTACATCAAGCGGAAGCAAATTAAGTTGTCTAACAACAAGATCCAAACATGGCCTAAGAGGCCTACAAATAAACATCCAGCGCCAGCTATTCCGAGATGTCCCAAGCTGCCACCTGGGAACCCCAGACTACTCGTCGACGTCCACAAAGAACCCACCTTCGAGGTCGGTGAAGTCCTCCTCTGAAACAAAACAAACGACGTTGAGTTCGACGAACTCGCAAGATTAAATATAGAGCTTTAGCTCGATGAAGCTTTCAAAGTTTTATGGCTCTTTTGCATAAAGCTGATTTTATTTCATAAAAACAATACTCCAGGCATCGTCTAATCAGAATACTTTTAAAAGAAGGTAAGGAGTAACTCTTTCTCTTGAATCACAGTTCTCACCATCATCACCATCATCATTGTACCTGTTTTACAAAGGCACCTCCCCGAATCACCCTCGAGGAAGTCAACCTTGCAACCGTGAGTGGTACCTCTAGTACCCAATTTTAATCATTCCGTTCAAGTTATTCTATGGTCTTATCGTCCTTTCCCAAGTTGTCCTTAACCGTGGACACGGCTTTTCGAAAAGATTAACCCTGCAGGGGTGCACTGTGTTTACCTTCGGTACCGCCCGGCTCATAGCCTACGCTTAGCTCTCTTCCGGGGAAAGCCGGCTGAGTGGGAACGGTTACGACCTTTACCTTGCTTGAGACTAACCCAGGATCATCAGTGCCGGTAGGACAGGTTCAGTGCCTCCAGCACCCTGTCCCGCGGACACTTATTTTTCCTAGACACCACCATCCTCAACCCAGTTTTGTTTACCATCTCAACGCACGCGCAAATGGAAAACCAAACTAGAGGACCCTGGCTAGCCCCGGCACAAGTTAGTTAGTCGACGAGGGCTCCATATACCCCACCGAAAGGAAGCGCGCTCATTCTTGGTTCAAGAGGTAAAGAACTCGCACTTAGGCGGCGTGAACGAGACAACCCACCACATTCCATGTGGCCTCTCATCCCCACCTTTTAGCATCTTATCACTTGTCACCACATTTCTCCACCATTATCTCAACATTTCACACCTGTTTCCAACAACACATATATCCATCTTACAGCTATGCATATAACTAGGCAGGGCTAAGCATCCCATAGCATGGATAAGTATCTCGGCCAACAACACAAACCTATGGATAATAGGATGGGAAACAGATAATGGCATAGGGAACTTAATGCAACTATAGGATACTCTAATCCAACAAAAGTGACATTTGGAACTGCATGCAATAATATAGTGGAGAAAATATTTGCGGAAAACATAGGATAAGATATGCTCAGAGGGGGGATTACGCTTGCCTTGATCAACGTGCTGGTAATACGGATCCTCGGGGTATTGTGGAGTGACCCCGGTTGCTTGATCTAACGGAAACAAACATCGGAAGAAAACAATTCAATCACCACACATGCGTTCACAATTGCAATGCGCAAACATGATGACATGTCAAGATTAAGGTATTGAACTTATTAAAAGCTCTCTAGCGAGATCGACTAAGTTTTTAAATGGGGAGCGAGAAATGATTATTCACCCATAGAGGAATATTGTTCTACAATATTTTTAATGCTTTCCTGTGCTTAAAATAAGGTAAACATGTATGAAATGATGCCACTTGTTAATCCATAATTTATGAGCATTTTGGTGTAACACACCAATTTTAAAATGCATCGATAAAAATTATTACCCTTATAACTTAACAATTTAAATATGTCCTTCTCATATTTGTTTCCTCTTTTAAATATATCATGGTTTATAAGTTAAAATCCAACTCAAAACAACTAATTAGAACCAAAAAGGAAGAAATAAATTTGAACAGGAGAATTATTTTGTACTGTACAACATCGGAATATCCGAATTTAATTTAAATCGGATAATCCGATCGAACCCAAACCTTCCAGAAATGGCTAAGGACCAGAGAAACTCAGTACTGGAAATAATTGGACAATCCGATTCTTACTCAACTCGGATTATCCGATCTTTTCCTGAAGCTGAAAATTTTCTAAGGACTAAACCCATTCCCGTACTGGATTAAATCGGAAAATCCGAACTCGTTGACATTCGGATTATCCGAGCGGAGGTGCAGACACGGCGTCGCACGGCTGCCTGCGGGCGCCGGCAAAAAACAGCGGGAGAGGGAGAGTGGAGCGCTGGGGAGGACGACATTCTCACCCTGAAGACGCACACGTGCTTGGGGGAGGCAGAGGGTGCACGACGGCGATGAATTTGTCCGGCGACCCGGCGGCGGTGGTCGGGGAGGAAATGGGTGGCGCGGTCGATTTCGGCCAGCCCGGCTCGATTCCGTTGGTGGAAAGGGAGAAGGCGGCGCGGTGGAGCGATGGGTGGTCTCGGTTACGCTTGGGGTGAGCTCAATCGATGGCGGCGACGACGGCCAAGGCGCGGTGGTGGTGAGCTCGGGGAGAGGAAGAAGTGGGGCACGGGAGCAGGAGAGCGAAGGGGATAGGGAGCAGAGGGGGCCCCGGGTGCTTGTCCTCCTCGCGAGGGAGAGGAGAGAAGGGGAAGGGGGCCCTGGGCACGGCGTGCTCTGCGAGCACGCCACGGTGCCATGGCGCACGCGGGAAAGAGGGAGGAGAGAGGAGATGAGGATTTAACAAAAAGGCCCCTAGAACTTTTAAAAACATCACAGATTGGTCCCTGCCAGCACTGGTTGCACAGTTTCTGAATTATTTGGGCCACTAAAACACCTCCAAAAATTATGCCAATTTTTGGGGAGTCTTTTTATAATATTAGGAAGTTCCACTAATTTTTACAGATTAATTGAAGATCATTTGGTAGGGAAATAAAATATTAATTGTTCACCGGCAATTTTGAGTTGCCCTCTTTTTATTTTATTTCCAAATCAAAATAGTTTGCCCAAATTTAACTTTGGAACCTTTGGAACTTCCTGGACAAATATAAGATGTCAAAGTAATTTTGCTTTGCAAGTTGTGTGTCTTCCTTGTTGTGAGAATTGTTGGACAAGTTTTGCATTTTAGTTCTCCAACTTTGGACAACCCAAATTAATGTGTTGTTTAGCAATTTAAAATTGATGCAATGATGCATGCATGCCATGATGCAAATGAGGACACCAAAGTGGAAATTTGGTACTCAAATTGGGGCTGTTACAGTCAACCATGGAAACAGAACTTGCTGCTTTAGATACAGCTTCTGTTGAGGCAGAATGGCTGCGTGAGCTCTTGATGGACTTGCCGGTGGTTGAGAAACCATTACCGGCCATCCTTATGAACTGTGACAACCAAACGGTTATTACAAAAGTGAACAGTGCTAAGGATAATGCGAAGTCATCAAGACACGTCAAGAGACGCTTGAAGTCTGTCAGGAAAATGAGAAATTCCGGAGTAATAATTGTTAGTTATATTCAAACAGACAAAAACCTGGCAGATCCCTTTACGAAGGGACTATCACGTAATGTGATAGATAGTGCATCGAGGGAGATGGGGTTGAGACCCGTGAGCGTTACACCATAGTGGTAACCCAACCTATGTGATCGGAGATCCCGTGAATTAGGATCTGGGAAGAACAAGCTAGTGGTTTAACTGAGGAGAGTTATTTTGTAACCCTCTCCGTGGGAAGATACATAACTCTCACATTCTGTAAGGCAGGTTGGCAATATGCCTTAATGTGTTTCTGTTGGCTATTCGTAGCAAAGGTGCTATCCTACAGAGCGACCTTGAAAGAACACACCTATATAAGTCCGGCTGTTAAACGTCGCAGTCTATGAGATCTGGGTGATCTCTAGTAAGCTCATGAAGAGACCAGGGAGTATGACGCATATGATCCACCCGCGGGGTAGGCTACTGGCAGCCACGTACTGGTTATGACTTTGAGTGAAGTCTATTGGCACCAAACTTGCAATTCAAGGTTCGTCCATTGTTCAAGTTGCTGGTAGATGTAGATTGAAGCTTTAGGCAGAAGTTCAACTTAACAGTCTCTGCTGAAACACTGGTATATAAACAAGAAACGAGGTTTGGCAAAATCTGTAAATGGGGATTTGAGATCTGGTAGGGGATTGTTAGAATTGGGCCCATTAGTGGGCAGCCCAATAAGCAATTTCAGAAAAATCTCAAAGCCCAATTTTGAGGCTGCACACATGGGAGTGGAGTGGGAGCTAAAGTTTAGTCCCACATTGCTAGTGGGAGGAGAGTTGCACCAACTTATATAGTGGAGTGTTGTGCTACTTGGTGTGCTTGTGAGAACATAAGGCTCTCTCCCGCGCGCTCCTTCTCCTCCGCCGCCGCTCGCACGCATCGCACCGCCCGCCCGTCTCATCACGACGCGCCGCGGGTTGCGGGAATCTCGCCGAGCCGAGCTTTATTTTTGCAGATTAGTCAGTTCGGGTCGCTCCCGGATCGTGGGCTACTGTAACCGACCCAAAACGTGCGTGACGTGGACTTGGCCCACGGTGTACGTGTTAGGGTTTCCCGAACCGCACTATATATCGCCGTGCACTGCGTGCGCCGTCACTTACCGAACCAATCTAGGTTTTGCCAATCTCGTGCCTTGCGCCGCCACCGTAGTCTACTCCATCCCGTGCGCCGGCGTGCACCGGCGAACGGGACAGCAGGTCTCCGGAACCGCTCGTCCTTATGATCCTGTACGGGAGAGGGCGAATAAGATTTTTGGGAAGCGCTCCGCGCGACTGCTTTCAAGTTCTTCATCACGGCTCGACTTCCTGGACGATCTCCGGGTTCGCGGGCGGCTCGTCTCCAACGTCGTCTTCTTCGAGCTGCGACCGTCGCCGCTCAAGCTGCTCCAACGGCTTCTTCATCTACAATCGTTCGGTACGTTTGTCACATCCCGATGGTTGTGTTTGTAGATGTCTGGCTGCTGTTCATGTTAATTAATCGTCTAGTATTTTCGAGTTTAACATGTTAGTAGCTGTTGCGATCATGTTTACTATTCTGGAATTAATCATGAAAATTATGCCTAATAATCCAACACGAACGCCGTGCAGAAGTCGGGGACGTGCGGAACACCCGCCGCGCGACGTAGGAGAGCGCGCACGCGAGGAGCTCCGACGCCGGGAGCACGAGGGGCCCAGTGTGGCCATGTGCGACGTCAGCGTGTCGCCAGCCACGGGCATGACTCACGCCGCGCTCCCACGCCGCGTCGTCCTCCTGACTCACGCACCCGTAGGCCCGGCCGTCGTTACCGGCAACAATGGCGAGGATGACCGCCTCACTGAGCCGCGGCCATTTCTTGCCGGCCGCCGGTGGGGAGAAGGCGTTGAGCTGGAGGTGGAGGCCCGTGAGGCGCTCGAGGGCGAGCAGCAGCTCGTCCGGGGAACGCGCCGGAGAGGCTGCAGTTGGCACGGAGGCTGAGCACCTGGAGCGCGGGGAGGCGGCCGAGCGTGCGGCGCGGGACCGGGCCCGAGAGGGCGATGCCCGGGAGGCGCAGCTCGACGACGCTGGGCAGTCCTGCAGGGCGACGGCGGCTGTGCGCCGGTAGCGGTTCAGGGCGGCGGTGGCGGTGGAGCACTACCGGGGACGGCCGTGTGCCGGTAGCGGACATGGAAAAGACACGAGGAAGAAGGGGATTCCGGTGTCTGGGTCGCGTCTCCTGATGATTATGTAACTTGGGAGTAGCATCTGTTTTGAAGAGGTCACCTGAATTCAAGTCATGCATGCATTCTTCTATACACGTCGACGTTATATATTAATTATACACAGGAATGACGTTGGCTCCTTTCATGCATGCTCGTGAGTGAGAATGACCTAGACATGATTAAATCATTCAATCATGCATGCGGCAGTAAGTTTTCACCAATTAAGCTTGCAGCGTTGAGTTTGATAAATAATTTAGCACCTTTCATCACGCGTGATTTGGAAGGGCTCGTTGAGGCAAACGCCATCCGTTGCTTCCGCACTCAGCACTCTCGCTCTTTACCGGGCATCGGTGGTACGAGGCCATGACCATGATCTCACGTTCTTTCTTGGGTCGCGCCTTGTCGACTGCCCCACTCACTTTCTTTCTAGACATGAAATATCAAATTTATGTGACCTTGTAGTGCTTCCGTATTCAAGGAGGTACTCCCTCCGTTCTAATTTAATTGATTTGACATGTGAGTATATCTATACATGTAACATGTCTAGATACATCCACATTTAGTGGATAGCAAGTCAATTAAATTGGAACGGAGGGAGTACATGTTGTTCGTCAAGCACATGAACAAGAGGTATATTTTTTCCAAACGCAACAGTACCATGCATGTGGTGTGCCGATGAACCCCGACTCATATGTGTCGTTCGGAGGAGGGTGGTGCGGAGTACTAGATCGGGCTCGATAACATTCGGCATCTATCTAACATGTGCGCCGGCAAGTGGTCAGGGTCCAGACGACCGACCATGGAATAAAAGGTTGGGCTACCGTTGGGGAGCTAGGAGCATGTGGCCAATAAGGTGCTTCGAGGTTGGGCGCCAACACGACACACCCCTGATCCAACCGACTAAAGGCAAAACGATGGTGGTCTGCTGGAGGTAACCAGAGGTCCTTGGCGTGTGCGGACTCTTGTCGCTCTCTTGGGTGATAACCGACTAAAGGCAAGGCGGCGGGGGAGGTAACAAGAGGTTGTTGGCGTGTGTGGACTCGTGTCGCTCACTTGGCGTCGAGGCACATCATGCCATTAGTCGGCACAACTGGCACGAGCCTCTTGATATTTGCTAGATCCATCGGCAAGGGGGAGTCCTAGGCATGCTCTTCCCATAGTAGACTTAGCCGTGGCGGCGATAGCTTTTATCGTCTAAAGGCATAATGGTTGGTTTTGATCGGGGCTTAATTGGCATGTTTGTGTTTTGTTCTTTTGTGCTTGTTTAGTCTCGATCTAGCTAGGCACAAAAACCGATTTTCTACACCTTGTATGGCGCACAACTCATATATGGACCGTTCATTTCTGTGGTTGAACGGCCAAGATTTTGACGTTGAACCGTTGAACGCCAAATTCTGGCTGTTCAACCGCGTAAACGAACAGATCAGGATATGAGTTGTGCGCCACATCATCCACGGCGGATCAACTTCGCGTGTGGCTAGGTCAACGGCGTTGTTGATCGCCATTGCCACGAAACCCCTTAGCGCGTCATCAAACATGAAATAACAGGAGGCATATTTTCCAAACATAAAATATCGAATATACGTGACATTGTAGTGCTTCCCTGTACACGGAGGTACATGTTGGTCAAGCACATGAACTAGGGGTATATTTTTCCAAACGTGGCAGTAAGAGCGTGGTACATGTGATGTGCCGATGAGCATCGACTTATACGTGTCATTGTGAGGAGGGTGGTGTGGAGTACTGGATCGGGTTCGATAGCAAGCGGCAGTTTTCCAACATGTGCGTCGACATGGCTACCGTTGAGGAGGAGCATGTGGTCAATAAGGTCCTTCGACGTATGGTTGGGTGCCAACACGACATGCGCTCGATCCGACCTAGCAACGACGCATGGTGGCAGGGATGTGCGCATGTTGGAGTGGTCCGACCATAGCCATGTCGTCGGATGGCCTTACGCCTAAGCTAATAATAGGACATAACCTGCAGCTACACAATTCGAGGCGGTGGTATCGCCATCCACAGCGATCGAGGGCTCGTTGTAACCGCCCCTTCTTCATGTGGGCAGCTTCCACTAAATATGTTGTAACGTAGACGACTAAAAAGATGGGGGTTACCTCTCCCGGCGGTGTGCCCTCTTTATTTTTTGCACGAGGCAAAAGACTTGCCATTTTCTCTTTACGATCACGAGGCGGAGACAATACAATATTCGCTACTCCCTCCGGCCCAATAAAAGTGTCGTGAAGATTTTACTGCTGTAATACAAACTACATGTACAGTCAGGACACATATTCCGGATCGGAGGGAGTAGTTTTCTTGGATGTAGTGCTTTAAAGAACCTCATGCATGTAGGTCCTTGTACGAGAAGTCCACGTGAAGGCCTCCTAGCTAGTTTTGTTTTAACAAGTGATCGATTGTTGGCGCCTTTTGAAATTCCGTACCCAGCTGACGGTCGGAACAGGAAAACTAAAAATAAAAGAGGATTGGATGAGTACGTGGGCTAAACGGCCGCGCTCGATCGGCAGCATGCAACCTCTCAATCTTGCATGCATGCAAAGCTACCTCTCAACCACGTCGTCGTACGTCCGATCGTCGTCACACCAGCAAAGCTATCTAGGAAGACGCTCCCACTAGGGTTTTTCTTGAGAAATTTGTTATCAAGTGTTCCAAACAAACTAATAAGCATATATTCCTTGCGTTCATAAATAATGAGCATATGCATGCAAGGTGCCATGTGATGCAAGTACTAGTACTTGCTCCTTTATTTTCTCACTCCTCCTGCTCTTGCTGGTTATAATCGATAAGTATGATGTACTACTATGTACATAAAATTGTTGTGCATGCTTAGTGGGCCAAACAGGCAGCTAATTAACTACAGTAATTGGCTGAAATCGAAGAGAGTAGCTTGCGTGATCTCATTTCTGGTTATAATCCATCACTAGGGATGTCCCAGTACTCAAGGTGCAGGCGGACAGGTCTGCAGAGCTTCCGCGTCCGTCCGCAAACAATTATCGCGAGAGTAGCGGCCCCTGCATCCGCAAAGTTGTGTTGCCTGCCATGTCTGCCGGACAGACGCGGACTAGCAGTTTGTATACTGCACGTTACTCCGTAGCTGCATGCGTGGATCGTATACTAGCTTGTATACTAGCTATCCTTCTTTTGATTTGTTCCACGGAACAGATGAGCGGAGAGAAGGATCGTACACCTGTCATGCATCGATCAGACTTTCAATTTGTACAAGCTAGGCTTGTTTTAATTTGTACTACATGATCCTGGGTTTAGCTCTGAAAGGAAACTATGTACTCCCTCCGTCCCAAAACAAGTGTCTCAAGTTTGCCCAAAATGGATGTATCTAGACATATACATCCATTTTTGTACAAAATTGAGACACTTATTTTTAGACGGAGGGAGTATTTGAGTACGTTTCACCTAAAACTGTCAAAATCAATCACCTTCTGCTCATGCAGAAGATGCTAATGCCCTGAATATAAATCAAATATTTAAAGAGCGAAACTTGCACAAATATGAACAGTAAGTTCTGAACCTTAGCACAATTGAGCTATGACCCCCAGGTCTGAATTTTGGCTCACAAATTTCACAGTAAATAACACAATTTGGATTCAATCAGCAGTATTTAGACTGCTCAGCAATAGGCTACAAGATACTGAAAATTAGTGGTGCCTGCGCTTCCTTTACTCCTGGTGAATGAGGTTTTCTGCAGATGACTTTGCAATGTGTTTCGGAAACACCAGTGACATTCCAGAGTAGCAAACGATCTGTTCCTAATCTTGTGATTCATCTGTTCTGCAATCTGAAAGGTAAACAATCATTTCATGATTCAACACAGCATTGGAATCACCTTCCGCATGAAACAGATTAGCTAGCTCGACAAAACACACAAGACGTATTTGTACTAAGAAGATACTACTATGTATGAAGATCGGCATGTCAAGTTGAAAAATAATTAAAGGACACACCCTTAATGTCATATAAAAAAAATCAAGACGTATGCTAAATGCACAACAAAACAAGACGTATTTGTACTAAGAAGATACTACTATGTATGAAGGTACAAGTCAGCTAGCTCAGATTAAGCATAAATACAGTCTTCTTTTTACAGTTTACTCAAAGCAAGATTATGTTCAGCGAAAACAACGCGTGTTCCGCAAAAGAATGGAAAATAATACCTTTCAATGATCTGAAACATGTTCAGCAGGATTGGTTGGCATTGTCACAAGAATCTGGAAACAATAATGTAGAGCTAGATCTGATTAGAATGGACTGATATACAACATCATTAGCAAGCCATCAAAATAATATGAACAAGTCAGCAACATGACAGCTCGTAGTTACCTCACAGTCTTCATCATGAAGATTGGTGGTGGTTGTTTTGTTCAAGCCTGAAGGGTCTACAACATTGAAAATTTATCAATTTAGCAAAGTTGATCTTTTATCCTAATGTAAAACATTCTGAAACTCACCCGCAGCTCGTAGCCAGTCGTGCAAGCAAATCAAAGCCTCGACTGTATCACCCGTCAACCTGCTCCTGTAATCACTAACTACTCTCCCGCCAGTGCTAAAAGCCGATTCAGATGCCACATTTGATGCTTGAATAGCTAGAACGTCACGAGCGATGCAAGATAGAATTGGATATTTTGGAGCATGCATTTCCCACCAACCCAAAATGTCGAAATCTTTCTTTTGGGGGAAGAGATCTTCACTGAGGTACCTATCAAGCTCACTTGTTACTTGTTTCTTTTGCACTTTGAGATGTGCTTCCCAATCAGCTAGTGGATTATCGGCTTCAGACACCATATCCACATCAACTTCTTTGTCTGAACTACTAACAAGCGAATCTCCCATTTCTTGAGAGTATTCTTCGAAGAGATCCTTGATGACCTTGTCCACCTTTTTAAGATGTTCTCCGACATCATTCCCATATGCTTGCTTGAGTCGAAACTCAACAAAGCCATACTTGTACCTTGGATCGAAAACAACAGGTATACAATTTGCTAAAAAAGACTCCTTCCAATACTTGTCAAATTTCTTCTGCATTTCGGCTACCATAGGTGCAATTACTTTGTTTTTACTCTTGGCCTGTTTACTCAATAGCATTTTGACATTCCATATTTCATGGAAATATCTGTTAGACGTTGGATGGCTCGAACCTGACACCACCTTGGTTGCTACCCAAAAGGTCTCCAAGAACTTCCTGATCGCTTCAGCCATATCCCAATCCTCCTTCGAAGGTGCATATATGAACTGCCTATCTTGCTTTCCCAACTCAACAAATGCTTCTTGGTAGGACATAGCTGAATCTATCATCAAATATGTTGAGTTCCACCGGGTTGAAACATCCAATGTGGGCTTCTTGTTACACTTGACACCAAGCTTCTCAACTACATCCTCAAACAATTCTTCTCGGGATTATGAGCTCCTGATGTACTTCACACTTTCTCTTATGTTATCAATGACCCCTTTCATTGCAAGGAGACCATCTTGCACAATCAGATTCAATACGTGAGCAGCACACCGGATATGAAAGATTGCACCTCCACAAATCAACAAATGCTTCTTGAACAGATTATCTCTCAAATTATTCATCATTGAACCATTGACCGATGCATTATCTAGTGTAATGCTGCAGATTTTGTCTTCGATGTTCCAATATTGGATACTCTTCAGCATCACATTGTACATCTGCACACCGTCATGCGGTGTCTCAATGTGACAAAATCTGATAATTCTTTTTTGAATTTTCCATGACTTGTCGATGAAGTGGCAAGTGACGCACAAATATCCGAGCCTTTGTTTTGATGTCCACATGTCAGTGGTCAATGAAACTCGGGAACCACAATTCTTCAATTCTTCTCGTAAAACAGACCTTTGCTCCTCGAAAGCTTCCATAACATCCTCTTTTACAGTTGTTCTTGAAACAAATGTTAACAATGGATTTAAGGTCTTGACAAACTTCTGAAATCCGCTATACTCCACAATTGAGAACGGGAACTCATGTAGAGCCACCATGTTTGCAAGCTCTCTCCTTGATTTTTCTTGGCTGAACTCCCATTTTCCTACATCAGCAACTTGAGGCGAGGATGCAGAGGAACACATTTTTGCTACTAGCTCGTGCATTCTACTTCTTGCCTTGCATGTTCTCAAATGTCTATGGAGGTGGTTAGTGCCTGAAGTGCGTGAGGCAACAAAGGTTTCATTACAATGCTTGCACTGCCCTTCTACAACTTTGCCATGTTTGTAAATGGGAACCACCTCTTTCCAAATTTTGGATTTCAATTTGCGTGGTCTTCAGGGTGATACTACAAAGTAAACAGAAAAAAAATGTCACAACTGAATTTTTAAAGGGAACTTGAAACTAATGTACACACCAAATATCAGAACCTGCTAATAGAACAAAACCATGTCACTTGGTGAAGTGATAAATCGCTCACTTCAAAATTTTAATCATTGAAAATCAAATAAAGTCTCGAAATTTTAATGAAGACATTCTAAACCTATCAGGGAGGGGTGCTTTAGTCCCACTACTCTTCTATAATCTACGACCTATAAAATCCTCTCCTGGGTCCAAAACCATACCATTGTGGGCTTCTAATAGTATTACAGCACCCTTGTGCAGCTAGATTAATGTGAAACAGATATAGATCCTTCAAAAATTTATCTGTATTCACAACTCGCAAGCATATCATCTCATGTCCCCTCCTATGATCAAAGCTAACTCCAACGGCCCCAAAATTAGCTATTGCAAATGGCATGTGATCAAAGGAAAAAACATTGGATTGGATATGTAGACCTAGCCCTAAATAGCATCAATACGTAATTCAGGCTCCTAGCATGGCAGCAACTAAATGATGCTGGTTGGTTCCTACATGGCACAGTGCACACCGATGTCACCAGGTAGGATAGTTGTGCTCTCCTGTGTTAATGGTTCCAGTATCAACATTGCTAGAGTAGGACGCTAGAAAGGAAAGGAAACACCATGATTTGTTCATCAGAACTCACTCTAGAGTGGATGTAACTGAAATGATCCCACACAGAATTCTTCTAAATGGCATCAGGACTCACTCTACTCTATTGTTTACCTCTAAAAAAAGTCGTCTCTCATCTAAACAATTATAGACTCTTTATCAGATCTAGTGGTGTTATTATTTACTATACTAAGGGATATTTCGTTTACAAAAGCAAACCTTCGCGCATATCAGGAGACCTCCAACTTCAAATACTGAAGATGCATAAAAATTGTTGGGGGGATGCCCCCAGGTAGGGTCAAGACTGATATAAGTCAAGTTGAAAGTGAGCCGAGGTCTGGCCTCGGCCGAGCTGTTTGGGTTGCCGAACGGCCGAACTTTGAGTAGTCCTAGAGTCGACATATCCGAGCTGTCTTGTGATGGAGGAATCCGAGGTCTACTCAAGGGCCAGGGCCGAGGTCTTTCGCCGAGGTCTGTGAGCCGAGCTCTGTATAGCGGCACTACCGAGCTGTGTGGCGTATCAAGGAAGGCACCAGAGGAAAGGAGATCCGAGGTGTGTTTGCTCAGGGTTCGAGGCATGTCAGAAAGGGGTCACGAGCGCTACAGAGCCCGTGGCCCAAGGCTTGACAGGGCTGAGCGATGTCAAGCCACGGGATTCCTGGGAGCCCAAGGCCCTATGCGCTGACCGACCTATTTCGGGAAAGGAACAGAGATTAGACCCTGGATGCCTACTGTTCAGTCAACCAAAGAGGAAAGATAGGCCAGCAGGGACCTGACAGTACCACCGTTGAACTGACACGAGGCAGAGGCTTGTCCTCTCCCTCTTGTCATTGCCATTACCCGTGAAGGCCAAGGGCAAAGAAGTAACTCGGCATGTCTTTATATACAGCTCCACCACCTTTCTTACAAAGGATCGAAACCCTAGCTCTCATTTCCCCCTTGTAACTTCATCTTCTTCCTCACCACCACACCATGGTTGCTTGATACAGCTCAAGGAGCACTGTGTACTTGTCACCAAGAGATATACAACAACTAGGATAGTGCTGCAGTAGGGGTGTTACCTCCACCAGAGGGCCCCGAAGCAGGGTAGATCGTGGTGTTTGCAGTGTTCTTGCTTTCTTGGTTTCTTGGTTCATGTTCTCGTGGTTTCTTGTGTGTTCTTCCTTGTGCGTTTCTTGAAGCGCATAAACCCTCCCCGGATCCCCCAACGCACGTTCGGCCCCATCTTAGCCATACCCATGGCATCTGCCGTGATCCCACCACGACAAAAATGAAATTAGGAAGTGTTTACTGCGAAACATTCAACACTCCAACCGCCAAGACTACGTGTAATTCAAATTAAGCCAGCACGCATAAACAATGAAGTTACAGATAGTAATAGTATAGCAAAAAAAGAGACTCAAAGCAAATAGATCACTGGAGAGAAACTGTGTGTACCCCCTACTTTATCATCCAGTTATTCACCAACACCAATATGGATTACTATAATTTACAAGATGGGCCGAGAAATTGGTCTATTGTAGCAAGTAGCACATAATACCGTTTATGCATACTAATAAAAAAGGACACCCCATGGAACTATATACTACTCCCTCCGTTCGGAAAAGGATGTCACAAAAATGGTCTATCTATAGTTCATTTTTGTGACATCTTTTTCCGAACGGAGGGAGTAATAAAAAAGGACTAATAGTTCCATAGGACGAGTAAAATTGAGGCTCTAGTTAGAGGTGATAAGCGTCGAACACCTGGCGGGCGAGCTTCCGGTACGCGGCCTTGATGTCCTTGATGGTCGCGGAGCGCTGCACGCCCAGCGTCGCGTAGTAGTCGGCCGCCGCCCACACCACCAGGCCCCTGCCGCGCCGCCTCCGCCCGCGGTTCCTCGGAGCGGCGCACGCGAGTGGGAGGCCGACGCCGCCAGTCCTACCGGCGGCAGGGAAGTGGGCCCCACGGGGAGGGAAAGCGGCGGAGGCGGCGGCGCGGGAGGTGGGGGAGGGCGCGGCGAAGGGGGTGGAGAGCGCGAGCGCCATTAGCGCCGCTCGCCGAGGAGGGCTCGGCCTCGGCGGCTTGTAAAGAGCTGGGCGGCGCGTGTGCTTGCTCGGGGTTGGTCCGCGTCTCGTCTGAGAGCGCTGCAGTTGGGATGGGAGGGGACGATGTACGAATAGGGTGGGCCCACACTGTCAGTTCCGGGATTGTTTGTTAGGCTCCCTCAGCTACTCCCTGGCCCCAAAAAAACCGCTGCCTCTTTTTGAATGGTCAAATTTACAGAAATTTGAAGAAGCATACCTTTTAGTCTTTTAGATTCCTTCATACCACATCTCATAAGAAAATTTCCATCCATATAAAACTATTGGAAATATTCCTTTGTTTTTTATGCTTCTGTCTAATAAATGCTGATACGACAAAAGCATGCAGGAATAGAACAACGGAGTTTACCATTCCCAAGATTGCTAGAGATCATAATAGTGTTTACTCTCATCGAAAAACTTGAAAACCATATTTATAAGTTATTAAAAACTAAAAGAAAAGTTCGCATATTGTCAAACGTTCAAAATCACAATGCAAAGCTCTTTATATTATGGGCTATACAAAAATGAAAAAATCTTGTATACTCATATACATAAATTTTATTTTTTTTTTTGTAGTTTATAATATAAAGGGTTTCATGTTGATATTTTGCATATTTGTGGGATAAATCAATGATATCGTGCAAGATTTTTTCTAGATTTTCAAGAACATATAAATATGAGTTTTATATTTTGTTAGATAAAGGGATCACTATAACTCTGCAGCCAAAAATCTCCACCCTACTGCCAAGTGTTAGCTTATGTATGTAGGGAGCACCCACCCCGGACCTTTTGTTGGTTGTGAGTTTATCCCGTGGAGCTAAATATTGTGCTCCCTCTTTGTTTCTACAAGTAAGGACTAATAAGCAATTTAAATAAATCAACGCTACAATATCAAATGAATTTCATCAGATACATCATCAAATATATTTTCATATGATATTAAAGTAGTATTTTAGTTGTTATCTTTTTCACTCATTTTTTGTTGAAATAAAAAATATAATTCTGTGGAGGTATTTTAATGAAAAATGAAAGAATAGATAAAAATAATAATGTGCCCGAACTCGTGCATTTGGCATGACAAACAAAAGTAATAAAAGAAGTTTCCAATTTGTTGACATGGAAATTTGATTTTTCATTTTCTAAGTGCCAAAAATGAGTTTTCTTTTTGAAGAAATTGCAAAGAATACGGTGCAAAACGGGCGTCCTTCCAATTTTCACACCAACAACTTCAGAATATGACGAATTTTCTTTGATTTTGTCTATGTTTTCCCATTTAAATGATTTCGGACGATTTTCTAAAATTGTGTCAAATTTGAACTAGAAGTATGTTATAGTTTGGTCCTAAAATATATTTTAAGATAACAAAGTTGGACTCTATGCATTAGGCACAAATAAATATAAAAGTTAAACCCTTACTATGACTAGACATGCCAGTAATTTGACCTATTTTGAACAAAAAAATTCAATAATACGAAAAAAGTTCAAAAAATTAAAATCATTTCTAATTTTCAGGAAAAATATCAAACTGGTAATATGAAGAGGACTAAAAAGGACTTCTCAAAATTCCCTATTATGTAGGAATTATATCTTGGCTAGAAATGAACCCTAAAGCTTATCTTTAAGAGCATTTCTATGGTGTAGCCTAGAAACCAAAGTATCTTTAAAAATGGGGAAAATCATATTAAATCTAAATAAATGCGTTAAACCATTGTCAAAGTTGCAGGCTGATTAACTAAACATCCCCATTGAACAATTAGATGGTCAATATAAAAATGGGAATGCTTACAAGAGTTGCGTCATAAATTCATAATTAAAGGGGTCGTTGATTAAAAGGATCACATATTTTAACTAAGGGTCTAAACCATATGTATAATCTCGATACTCTCGTTCTCGGACTCGGTGTTGGTCTCGGACTCGTTCGAGGGAGTGCTGCAGCGTTAGGCTGCTTCCTTGGCTACCTTAGCACATGCTTCCTTGCCTTTTAGCTCATGTTGGACGCATGCAAGGAACTGCTCGATGCGTTCTCAATGTGCTTTTGTGATGTCCTAGCCGTCGAAAAACAGCACCGCATGACACTTGGCTTATGCGGCCGAAACGACCTTGTCAGACCGGTAAATCGGTCCAAATTAATGACAAACACATCCAATATGTTTATCTTATCGACGACCCCGATAAGCGATAAATGGGTTTACCAGCTGATATTTCGAACATTGCTCGCTGGTAAGATGTGGAGGGCTCGTGAAAGTATCTCGAGAAACTTTTGGAGGGCGTCATAGCTTCAAGTTTACGGCTATAGAAATTGCTCGAGAACATTGCTCGATATTTTTAGCAATGTCGCTAAAAAATACCTCGTGCACGCCACGTCGATGTGTAACAAACAACAACAGTGCGACTTCAAGCTTACGGCTATAGAAATTGCTCTAAAAGTATCTGTTATACAACTCTTCGTCATAATAAACAATAAAACTCTCGTTACCCAAGAAAAAAATTGAGTTGCACTCCCTCCGTTCCAAATTACTTGAACATACGGATGTACCTATATTTGTTTAGTGTTTAGATACATTCATTACTAGACAAAATCATGTCAGGTAATTTGCAACGGAGGGAGTAGTAGCTGTGTAACAACTCTATTGCTTGTGTAATGGAAAAGTGTCAATTCGTACTGCACCGTGCCTTGTGCCCGTGCCTACCTATATATATTGCCGCCAGAGGAGTTCAGACATCGCACGTACGCACGGGAGAGCACCACCGGAGCCCTAGCCGCCGCCAAACTCCGACGACGAGCCACCCCCAAACGACGAAGACGGCTGCATACGGGAGATCAGGAAGAGATGCCATCAACAACGACCTGCGCTCACGTGGACACGGCCGCTGCGGGCGAGGACGACGACGGGCTGAGGGGCCTCCCCGACGACGTCCTCCTCGACATGATGCAGCGGCTGGTGAACGCCGGCGACGTCTACACGGCCGCCAAGACCTGCATCCTCTCGCGCCGGTGGCGGCACCTGCCTAGGTACCACGTCCGCCACGTCTCCCTGGACGTCGGCGACTTCTTCCTCGCCGCCGGGTGGTGCGCCGCCGGGCCGCCGGCTCGGGCGCGGCGCCGCAAGGACTGGTACCTGGCCTACCAGCACAACGCCTGCCAGGGCCTCGTCCAGGCGCTGTGGCACTACCTCCAGGCGCCGCCCAGCGCGCGGGTCATCGAGACGCTCAAGCTAAAGATGATCCTCACCAGGTACGACCTGCTGCGGCGCGTCGGGAGGCTCGTCGGCGAGGCGGCCCGCAGCGGCAGGCTCAAGGCCGGCGGCCCCGTCGAGCTCGAGCTCCTCACGGAGACGCGCGACCTCTGCGGCACCTGGGACGCCACGGCGGAGCTCATGCTCGGCTACGGCGCGCGGTTCACGCAGCTCGTCCGCGGCTGCCCGCGCGCGTTCCGGGCGCTCACCAGGCTCGCCGTCGAGAACCTCAGGTTCCGCGACGCCGACGCCGTGACCGACCTAGTCCGCCACTGCCGCGCCCTCGAGTTCCTCTCAATGCGCTTCTGCGGCTTCGTGCCGCCGACGACGGTGATGGTCGTGGACGCGCCGCCGGAGTCGCGGCTCAGGACGCTCCTGTGCCTCGAGTGCAACGTCCCCGGCATCGCGGTCGTGCAGGCGCCCAGCCTCGTTGAGTTCCACTGCGGGTGGCGGGTTCTCGTCGACGAGGGCGAGCAGCCGCCGCCGGCGTCGTTCGGGTGGACGCCCAAGCTCAGGAAGCTCACCCTGCAGTACGAGCAGTACGAGTACGACCAAGAGTGGGGCGAGGATCGTCATGCCGAGTGGAGGCTCAGCGAGTTTCTCATGCTGCCGCGCCGCCAGCTGGAGGTGCTCACGCTCTCCTTTGAAAATACCAAGGTATGCATGTACATATGGCCTAACTCCATCGATTACTGGCAATTAATTTACGTCCATCTCGTTAAGCTATGTGCATGGTTGGATATAGTTTTCCAATGGCACATAATACTAGCTAATTCAACACAAAAGCTTCCACACCTAAAACCGATACTCCAAAGAATGAATTAAGAGTTCTTTTCTACTACATGGCATTCTGCATATGTTTGTACGAGCTACGACTGTGATCCTTTCAAGCAAATCATGGGCTTCTATTTTGGATTCCTTTTTACGTTCTCACATGCAAGTATGCATTTGCATTGCCACTCTTATATTTTGTCCGTGACTCGTCTATTACAGATTTGGGTGGAACCAGAATTGCCGAAATATCTAAGAGCTGCACTTGGAGGGCTAAAGGAGCTCCATCTGGAGAAGATCCATCCTACATGCCACCTCTCGTGGGCAATCTCTCTACTCCGAGCCGCACCACTCTTGGAGATTCTTCACATCGAGGTGTGTATACTGCTCTCGCTTTAACGAGAATTAATTTTCAAAACTCAGTGCATCAGCATCTTAATCATATCAGTCGAGCCACTCTGCAAGTTCCATATTATATTCTACAGTAATAAAGGGAGTTTTTTTCTTGCGGTTAATAAAGGGAGATTTGTTGACAGCGATACAAACATAAAGAGTATATTTTCATCAAAAATTATGACATCCATGTTTTTGGAGCTTTGATACATGTTGTGTGTGTGCACGGGAATGCAGATCTTCAACCACGCGTGCCACCCCGATTGGCGCAAGAAACTCTACACGGAGTCGGACATGGCGGTGCTGCCGTCGCCCGGGTTCAGACACCGTTGCCTGAAGGAGGTGATGATCCGCCGCGCGTTCCATGTGGCCAAGGACTTGCCGTTCGCGAAAGCGATCTTGAAAGCGGCGGTGAACCTCGAGAAACTTACCTGGGCGTGGAGGACCTGGGTTGCAAGGAGTGCACGGTCATGTTGGCGAGGTGGCCAGCGCTGGCCAGCTCTAGGCTCAGGTTTGCCAAAGTCAGCAGGGACGTCGACGTGCTTGTGGAGATGCTGAAAGGTGGCATAGCCACGTCTGCCCGGGTAGAAGTACTTTGATCTGAGGCTGAGATTGGGTTTATGCTATTCCTAGGATTTGTTATACTAGTTGTTTCCTGAACCGGGCTACTTACTGCAAGTTACATAAGCTCAGAACTTTCGGGTACTATTCAGGTGATTCCTTTTTTGTGGGATGGGGTAAGATGGTTCTTAGATATTTTCGTCTGCTTTTTTTCCTAATTCGAAAATACAAAATACCTTTATCATATATACTCCCTCCGTTCACAAAAGGATGTCTCAACGTACATCAAATTTGCATGTATTGAGACATCCTTTTCTGAATGGAGGAAGTACCACAAATTAGCAACATTCCTAGTTACGAGTCGGAACATTATATGAACTAATATATAGATCATTAATAAGAAAAAAGCCTGAAAGTACAAGGCCTTGAGAGGCAACATTTTTCGTCTTTCTTGACAAAATTAAAGGTGACGAGCGGAGCAGCTGCATCCTCTTAGTAATTATAAATAGACGAGGTTATATTTGCGCAGCTGCTAGTAATTTCCTGAAATAGCACAAAGGTTTCATTGTTTAGGGAAAAATTCAAAACGAACATTTGCATTGTAAGAAAGAACAAAAGTATATTTTCTTCATTACATTTTTAGGGAAGGCCGTTTTGGCTCCCGGGAGTAGATGCTCCCGGTATGTTCAAAAAAATTTCAAAATTTGAAAACTCATCAAAAAAATCTGAAAAAAATCATGCACGTACCTGACCATGGTACGCACCACCGTATTTTTTGACAGGAAATTTGTCATTTTTGTACAGGGCGCGTACGATGTCATTTCGGCGCGAAAAAAAATACGGTGGTGCGTACCATGGTCAGGTACGTGCATGATTTTTTTCAGATTTGTTTGATGAGTTTTAAAATTTTGAATTTTTTTTTAACATACCGGGAGCATCTACTCCCGGGAGCCAAAGCGAATTTCCGACATTTTTAGCCCTACTAAACAAACACGTCATGTAACAAACCTCCCGAGAGAAACAACTAATACACACCGAAAAATGATGTGTTTACTAAGGTACAAATATATGGGTTTAAGCATATATAAATAAATTATAAAATAATAGTAGAAGTCTCTTTGGTCATATTTAATGTCTAAATCTTTGGCCTAGAAAACTCACATATTACCTTCTTGTCAGTAGGTTGCAGTTTTATCCAAATCTTGTGATTGATTCCAGTGTCGCCCTTAAAACAAGATCGTCTTTGCTTGAGTTCTTGTAGTATTTATTTGTAGCTTTTGTAGACTTGCCACGTTGCTCCTTCCTGCGGCTTGAAGACATAAAAAGGTTCAATAGTAATAAATAGTGTGTTTATAAGTAAAAATATGCATCCATCTAGTAATATAGTCCACTTTTAAATTTATATCTCTATTTTATACTAAGATCCAACTGGTTGGCACTCACGAACCCTAGATCAATAGATATATGGTGCCATATATCGTGTTCTTGTGCGTAAAGTAAACCGATATGGTTTTAAAACCATTGGAACGAAGGAAACACATAAAAAAATATAAAAGAACTGTTTTTTTTTTTTTTGCGGAAAAAAATCTTTGATGCTGTTTGAAATAAAGGAATAGCTCAGCAGGAAATGCCATAAAATTCCTGTGTAATATTCCATAGGAACTATGGGGAAAAGTAAACATGATGTTTTCTCACATATTTTGTTCTACTTATGTCTAGAATTCATGTATTTGTTTGTTATGTCTAGATGGCAATTTTTAGGTGTTCATGTATGCTGGCTTTCTACAGGAATTTAGTGTATTCCTGCAATATATCTACGTCTATGTTTTGTTCCTACAATCCATGCGGGGCTTTAATTTCTTTTCC
Source organism: Poa pratensis (assembly GCA_947311845.1). Lineage (NCBI taxonomy): Eukaryota > Viridiplantae > Streptophyta > Magnoliopsida > Poales > Poaceae > Poa > Poa pratensis. The sequence goes on from CAMZMU010000111.1 coordinate 28,182,419, forward strand.
TAATTTTTTTCCCAGAAACAACAGGTTAATGACATCTCATGTAGTAATTTGAGCTTCGACAATTTTTATATAAGGAAGTCTACCGTTTTCATCATAATCGCTTCCAGTGCTTTGATAACAAGTCGCCTTTTCCAACGGATAATAACAATTAGCACAACAACTCTCAAGTAAACATGAAGAAGCCCACCTCATTATTAGTTCACTTACTCACATGACGATTAGCAGCAGCAGTTGAAATTAGCCAACAGCAAGAGCTAGAAAGGAGCCGAAGCCGATTCGGGTGAATAAACTTAGCGTTTCAGGAAATCACCTGTTGGTGCCGCCGGTCACCACCACCGGCTCAACCTGCTCCGCCACCGGCAGCCGGATAAGGGGGCTCTGACCCATATCTCTTTCCCTCTATCTCGGGTTCTCTTCTCTGGCTTGTTTGGTGTTTTCTCCCTTGGGAGCGATGCAGGTTGCAGCTGTATATAAAGAGTTGTAAATCAAATTGAAAAGTACAGATGATGACCAAAAGTGCTGAGGCTTTATGGGCTAGGTATGTGTTGTATATGCGCTTTTGGTTCTAAACAATTTACTCTTTGTACGCTTTTGTGAAAGCATGAAGTGTGCCGCCTCACAAGTGTCATTTGTCAAAGCATTGCTGACTCTTAGACTTTAGCCTTGAGTTATATTCTGCATTTTCAAGTTGACGTTGGTGGAGTACAATGTTATTTAAACTGCACTTTGTTTACATAAATTGGTAGATTAAAACTCTAGGCTCAAGCAGAAGTGTGCGTGGTTAGAAACGGCATAGTATGATATAGGACAGATCTGATGGTTCTTTGGACAGAGTACATTTTTTTTGCATTAACATCTTAACAATGAAACTCTCCCCACCAGAAATCAGACAAGGCATCATTTATCTCTTTACATAAAGATTTTGGAATTTTAAAAACACCCATGGAAACACTGGTATTGATTGAATAATAGCTTTGATCAATATCTCTTTTCCGCCCATAGATAAGTACAATGCCACCTAACTCATTGTTACTTCCACTATGGCAGAGAAATCACATTATTATGCATAATAGTGTCAGATGCTTGTATCAATGACAATGCCAGGTGTCGTCACTTGACCCCTCAAGCAATCATACAAAGATCTTAAATTCATAGACGACACTCCCGTGCCATTTTGGCCTGGAGATCCTCTTCCTCCTCGACGAGGTTCTTATCTTGCATGTTTGGTTGTTACTCATGGTAAGAATATTTGTCTGCGCAGTTGAGTGAAGACTAAGAAAAACTTAAAATCTACAATCCATCGGATTATCTGAAAAAGAGGCTAGGGAATGTTCTCCGATCACGTTGAGAAGACTAGTGTCAACCGTGAATTTGATTGCATCAGCAGCAGCTCGTGTCCTCAGATAATAATGTGTATCAGAGAAGTACAAAATGAATAGCCCCACTTCTGTTAGCTTTGGGATGTACCTCGGGTGAATCGAATGGCATGCCAAGTAAAAAAAACGCTACCATTGTTTTATTAGAATCATCGGTATTGCGGGAAGGGGGGCAATTGCCCCCATACCCCATGGTAAAATGTAAAAATTGTTTAACATAAATGGCCTAAGTCCAACTTTGAAAATCATGCCCCTTACAGCCGGCCAGCTCCATCTGTCTGATGGAACTACATTCCACATATCAGGTTGAAGAATTCCCTACACAGAAGTGTATTCAGCATTAGAGGGAAGGGCCTATCTCATAGGTACAGTTGTTTTGAGAAGTTCTCTGCAATTGATAAGTAGATCATGCTAAAACCTGATGTCTCCTTAACTACCTTTCCATTGATGGCAAGCACAAAAATAATTCTTTTTTCTACATCAGTTAAATTTCTCTATGTGAAATGCACAGTTCAACATAATCACATAATATATTCAGCATAAATGACAGTCACATTTACAGATATAACAAACCTTGCTGAGTGGGCTCCCAACATAGGTTTCATAAGGACCTTCTTTTGTGGGAATCCAGCAGAAGCTTTCAAAGCGTGATAATAGATTGTCTCAAATATGTCCTTGTTTAACGGTTGGGCCTGGGAAGCAATTCCATAATAATGTGTATCAGAGAAGTACAAAATGAAATAGCCCCAATTTTGTTAGCTTTGGGATGTACCTCGGGTGAATCGAACGGCATGCCAAGTAAAAATAGCTACCATTGTTTTATTAGAATCATGAGTATTACGGGGAGGGGGCAATTGCCCCCATACCCCATTGTAAGATCTAAAATTTGTTTAACATAATTTCTAACATGAATATGCAAGTTTCGGTTGTCCAAAGTAATCAATTCATAAATATCGTCAAAACTCACTCCATGTGGCTTCAAGCACAAATTAATTAAATGACATTAAGTTAGGTTGAACTCTCCTTCCGAATTCTTGGATAACAGAATATCAGGGTCAATGACTTGGATTGATTTCTCGCACATAGAACATGCTCTATCGTCTAAAATAACGACATCAGTATGAGAACAAGCAGAGTAAAAAATTAAATGTCAAATTGATCTTATGATAGCACTTTTCTTTGAATCATTGATATAATTAGGGTCACTGGTTTGACATCTCATCTTGATTCCAGCTGCAGCACAGGAAACACTTTTACATTTTTCAAAGAAATATTCGTCCGACAAGTTTTGTTCAAGGAAAGACAGGTTTAGAAGAAATCCTACAGAGATAGCCAAGACAAGACAAATTCAGCAACAATTCTGAAGATAGCTCATTCAGCCAATGGTCAAAATCGGTGATAATATAGTATAATGTAAAAAAAAAGGTGTCCATGGTATAAAAATAATAGCAATGACCTGATGTGCTCCCTTTTTCTTAAATTTCCCCCATTATGTTACCAATTCATTAAAACTTAGAATTTTGATGTCATTTTCTTCTCAGATTGATATCATCTGAGAGAGGTCTCAACCATCATTTTTCCAATTGAGCAGACGTGCCCTCACATTTTTAACCAAAGACGTTGAGTGAACTAATACAACAAAAATTATAGATCAATAAAGTATATAAATCCAAACTATCATGAAACTAATCCATCTAATACCTAATATTGGTTTTGGCCACCTCATAAACTGGGAAAATACTCTCTAGTCCTACTTAAATACCATACGTACAACGTTATTTAGAGCCGGGTTTTGTTACACTGAGAATTAGCTATAGCAAAGAGAAAGAGTTGATTTCATATTAGGCTATACCTATTCCCTCGTTTTGGTTCGGAATCAGTTTTGTGCGGTATTGATTAAAACATGCATAGCTTTCTAATATATAGTCCGTTTTTTGTGCAGTAACTTTGTGTTTCAGGAAATCACCTGTTGGTGCCACCGGTCGCCACCACTGGCTCAACCTGCTCCGCCACCGGCAGCCGGATAAGGGGGCTCTGACCCATATTTCTTTCCCTCTCTCTCTCTCTCTCTCGGGTGCTCCTCTCTAGCTTGTTTGCTGTTTGCTATCTTGGGAGCGATGAAGTTGTAGCTGTATATAAAGAGTTGTAAATCAAATTGAAAAGTACAGATGATGACCCAAAGTGTTGAGGCTATAAGGGCTAGTTCTGTGTTGTATATGCGCTTTTGGTTCTAACCAATTTACTCTTTTGTGAGGCTTCTGCTTCCCTACATACCCCCCTCGGCGAACTCAAACTCAGTGAAACACATTGACGCTCCAGATCGCGTCATACCTTTTTGCTAATTGAGGTCAGGGTTGGATATGGGTTTCACGTAGGGCCCAATCTAGGCCCGTATGACTCGTCTGTATGCTAAAAAATATCAGGGGCACATATTTTGTATGCGTATGTGTAAATGTTGTACGCGTACATAAGCGGGCACCAAACTGTCAGCAGGTATAAAAGGAGCCCTCGCCTGCGTCGCCCACCATTGCCCCAGGCCTTGGATATGGGTTAGGGCGGGCTACCGATTGAGAATTGTATTTTTTAGCCTTCTAAGTTCTGGCGACTTTGCCAGGGGGCATGCACCGAAGCCTGCTGTGAGCCTTCTGTGAGAGCATGAAGTGTGCCGCCTCACAAGTGTCATTTGTCAAAGCATTGCTTTTTTTTTAGATAAGGGGGTGCGGATCCCCGGCCTCTGCATCCAAGAGATGCACACAGCCATCCGCAATTATTAATCATCCAAAGTCACACCGTTTACAATTCATGGATCACATAAGGTGGCTACAAAGATCAGCCACTCAAATACAAGAGAGTAACTTCTCCTTCCAACCTCTTAGGCGCTGGATGACTGGTTCCAACAAGTGTACCGGACCTCAATGGTTCCATTACATGCCTGGATCAACTCCAAGGAATCAGATTCTATCATCACATTTTTGCACCCCATATTTTCCAAGAAATCTAGGCCCTTTAAGAGAGCAAGAGCCCCTGCTGTAGCTGCAGACAAAAGATGATCCAGGGGTCCGAAGCAGCCTGCTATAGCTTCTCCTCTTGAATTTCTTAACACAGCCCCGACAGCACCTGTACCATTAGTGTAAAGGATGCATCAACATTCAACTTTACTGAACCAGTACTTGGTCTTGTCCATGCCGTAGTACTTCTAGATGCTTTATGAATTGGAACACCATAGTTTGCCGTCAGTGCATGAATTGCAAACGCAGACCTTTCCGGGGTAGCAATAGACACACCTTTAAGAAACTCACGTCTTTGCCACCAGATATACCAAGAGCCAACCGAATAGTCTCCTGTAATCCCAGCTGGCCCAAAACGGCAGATTACCATGCGGCATGCACATCAGGTTTTCAAGGACCACAGAACCTGACCGATCAGCTAGAAGAGATTTACCAGTCACATCTTTTAGTCCCAGCTCCTTCCACACTTCTTTGGCCCTGTTGCATGCAAATAAGAGTTGTCGGATATCTTCTGGCCCGTTCTGACATACAGGGCATTCAGCCGGTACACGAGTATGGCGAGACTCCAAAATCGCCTTTCCAGGGACAGCGCCATGGAGAGCTTTCCAAAAGAAAATCTTCACTTTACTAGGAAGCGACAATTTCCAAACTTTTTTCCCAAACCGGGTTAGTCCTTGTCGCCCCTTGACCATCAGTTCGACGAACCTTGGCCCCAAACTGATGCTTCCACTCAATATAATAGGCAGACCGGACTGTGAAAGTATAAGTTTTTGTGTAGTGCCAAGCAACAAAGTCTTCTGTCAAGAAATCGCTCAAAGGTATGCACAAAATTCTTTCAACATCAACTCGCAGAAAATTCGCTCTGATTATCACCTCATCCCACCTTCCAGAATGTGGATCATTTAACTCATCAACAGTTCTAAGTAGGCACTGACCTTCCTAGTCAGACTAGAAGGAATCCAATGATCCTCCCATATATTAACCTTGTTTCTCGCACCAATCCTCCAAATATGCCCTCTCCGAAAAGTATTCAGTCTAGCAACAATGCTTTGCCACGCAAATGATGATCCACTCTTTGGTCCCGCTTTCAACAAATCACCACGAGGATAATATTTTCGTCTAAGAACTTGCGCACATAGAGATTCAGGATTTTGTAATATTCTCCAACTCTGCTTTGCCAACATAGCTAGATTAAAAGCGTGGAGATTGCGAAAGCCCATACCTCCAAGCTTTTTTGGGATGCACATCCGCCACCATGCAAACTAGTGCATCTTCTTTTGCTCCTCCGTATCTCCCCACCAAAACTCCGCCATTGCATCATTAATCTCCTTACATAATTGTTTTGGAATTTTAAAATAGCCATTGCATAAACTGGGATGGATTGTATAATAGCCTTCAAAAAATTTCCTTCCCTCCCATAGAGAGTAACTTCTCCTTCCAACCTCTTAGGCGCTGGATGACTCGTTCCAATAAATATATAAAGCTATCTATACGATCTAGACCCATCATAGCAGGTAGACCAAGATATTTATCGGATATAGCTTCCGTCATAATATTTAATTCCGTACAGATTTGACCTTTAACATCCACATCCACATTAGGACTGAAGAAAATGCTACATTTTGCCTCACTCACCATTTGTCCCGAGCTTGCACAGTACTGTACTAGAACTTGTCTCAACGAGGTTGCATTAACTAAATTTGCTTTCATAAGTATAAGGGAATCATCAACAAATAAAAGATGGGATACTGATGGTGTATTTCTGCACACCCGAACACCTTCAATACCACGAACCTCCTCTTCATGAGCCAAGGCACTAGAAAGTCCTCCTACACAAATAAGAAACAAGTAAGGTGAAGGGATCGCCTTGGCGGAGACCCCTTGTAGGAATAAACTCCTCAGTTTCCTGATCATTGTATCTCACTTTATATTACACAGAACGCACACAGACCATTAACAGGTCAATAAACTCCCTTTGGAAACCAAGGTGAGCAAGCATCCTCTCCAAAAATCCACTCTACTCTATCATGTGCCTTATGCATATCCAGTTTGACTGCACAATATCCTTCCTTGCCCTTCTTTTTATTCTTGATCATATGCATACTTTTCATAAGCCAATAATATATTATCACTTATTAAACGTCCTGAACAAAAGCACTCTGAACTTAGGATATTACCTCATCAAGAATTAATTTCCGCTAGCCGCAATCATCTTAGATATCACTTTGTACACAACGTTACAAAGACTAATCGGCCTATATTGCATAATTTTCTCCGGGTACTCAACTTTTGGAATTAAGACAATCACCGTGTCATTCCAGCCTTCAGGAATTGACTTGTTATTAATTGCCACAAGAACCTCCTCTGTTAGAACATCTCCAATGAAATTCCATCATTTTTTAAAGAAGATTGCGTGTAGGCCATCTGTATCTGGGGCTTTTAAATCTCCGATCGAGAATAGGGCTCGCTTTACAGCCTCCGCCGTATATGGATGTACAAGCGCTTCATTCATTGCATTTGTAAGGCGAGGTGTGACCTTAGCAATCAGATCGGGTCTGGTTCATCCACCTCCGTACTGAATAATCCCGCAAAATAATCTGAAATCGTTGGATTCAGATTTGATGTACCTTCATGCCAATGACCATTCTCATACTGTAAACATTTAACTCTGTTCCGCTGCCTTCGAGCAGAAGCAAACTTGTGAAAATACCCTGTGTTTTTATCTCCAAACTGTAGCCAGTTTATGCGACTACGCTGAGACAATGCAACTCTTCTTGCTCCAACAAATGCTCTATTTCGGCAGCAAGTTCCTTTTCTTTAGCTATATTCTCGCTTATCAAAGCACTACGAGTAATAGCCTCCAACTCTTTCTTCACTGTTTTTATTTTTCGTTGGGGACCCTTCAAAACTGCTCGATCCCAACGATGCAATTTGTCATGCACTAAAGCAAGTCTTCCCGCTAAATCCATTGCTTGGAATTGGTGGCCAGAAGCGGCCCAGGCTCCTTCAACCACCTCATTAAAATTTGTTTCTTTTAACCAACGAGCGTCAAACCGAAGGATAGATGGACCAGTCCTAGCTTCAATTGTGCTTTCACCAAAACTCATGAGAATGGGCCTGTCGTCCGATCTGCTGTAATCAAGGTTTTGTAAAACCGCATCATCAAATATATTATGCCAAGCATCATTCGTCAGACCCTTATCAAGCCTCTCTCTGATCCCTGCTCTGCGCCAAGTGAACTTATCGCCAACAAATCCACAGTCTGACAGTCCACATTCAGCCAGCACATCACGAAAGCCTTGCATATACTGTAAAGGCCTGGGGTACCTCCATCCTTCTCAAAGGGATATAAGATCTCACTAGCAAACCATGCCCGTGCGTTGCGACCGGAGAGGAAAAATTGAAACATTGAGACGTATAAAGTAAGTTCTCGTTGGTACAGCCACAACATGTCGCACAAACCAATCAAAGCGAGAAGTCGGGATGCAAATCGACCTAACCCACCCAAATTTGCCAAATTGTGAAGGTGGTTTGTTTTTCTCTTACGGTTCTTGTTTTGTTCCAATTTCAATCTCTAAATTTGAGTTCCATAATTCCATTCCTCGGTACCCAAATAGAGCATGTATACAACCTCGAATACTGAAAAGCTACTGTAGTATTCCTTCCAGATGTCCGACCCAACAACGAAATTCCCAATGTGGACATTAGGTCTCGGTTCTTAACATCAAATTGTATGTTTTGTTTCTTTCTACCTGATTACTCGTAACTCTGTGTCCCAGGGGCCAAAACTAATTAGTAGCATACAGCTGAAACTAAATTAGAAGCATAACTAATGCGGTAATGCATGTTTCTTTTTTCTGGCAGGTACGTATTATAGTCCCTAGAAAGTGCTGGAGTTCTGAACGATCTCCAACCAGTTCACTCCTGGATACTGATCTTGGTCTACGTAATAAGCTTAGCCCGATAACGCCTATGTCCAAAATCCCCTGGTCCCCTTCTTCTCCCCCAGTAATCACTACAGCTACAGCCCGTAGCGCCTCAGCTTCTGCCTCAAATCCCCTATTTCTTCACTCCGGCGGGCAGCGGTGGTGGTGGCCTCCGACTGTATCTGGTAGAAGCAGCGGTGGTGCTTCCGCTTACTGTACGTATCTGGTAGACAGCAGACAGCAGTGCCCCGTGCCCTTGCCGTGTCGAGTGGTGCTCGTGATGAGGCCATGCCGTGCTCCTGCTCCGCCTGGCCCGTGGATCGAGAGGGGGAAGAGGACGGGGTAGCGCCGGAGCGCCGGGAATGGGCTGGATCGTCGGTGTTGTGCCCCGGAGGAGAACAGGGGAGGCTTCGGCGTGGCAACTTCGGAAATAAAAAAAACGAACCAGTGCGTATCACAACAAACTTTAATACTTTTATTATTACTACTCCCTCCGTTCCAATTTAATTGACTTGCTATGCACTACATGTGGATGTATCTAGGCATGTAACATGTCTACATACATCCAAATGTGGTGCATAGCAAGTCAATTAAATTGGAACGGAGGGAGTAGCAGCTTATAGTCAAAAAATTATTACTAGTAGCCTTGCACGTGCACGCACGTCCCTCTACAAGATACATCTTATGATTAATTTGAATGGCACTTTTTAGTTTTTGCATTCATAGTAAACGTTCATGTGCACGCACGTATAATAATCTATAATAAAAACATATGTTTTGAATCTTATTTCTCTCTTAGTGAGTTTTTACCGAGCCGTTTAAATGTGTCTAATGCCCAACGATGTATACTGTACCGACAAAAAATCTCTCAATTACAATGTCACAAGAGTAATTTATTAGAACACAAAATAAACTTAAAAAATCGGCTTACTCCAGTACAGAGTCATCATCAACTATATTGATGCGCAAGCAAAGTTCATCTATTGAGTCGTGTCGTCGTTTGTTGGCGAGACATAGTGTGTGCATCTACACTTATAAGTCAAGTAAACGTGCAACATTAGGACATGTATCAACAAACTCATCAAAGAAGTTTAATATCATTATCCAAGTGAAAACCAACTGTTATTAAAAGTGACAATCAACTACTATGCAAAAAAGTCGTCACACATATTCCTATGAATTCAATATAACAGGTAGCATCTCTACGAAGAAAGTAATATGAAACTGAAAGGCGTCGGATATCAATATGCATGTTGCTTATATTGAATCTTCACATCACTTGTCCCAGAAATGAAAACCAAAAATGAAAGTCTGTGCTACCCAGGGAAGAAATCAACTTGTTTAATCCATAACATAATCTCATTAACCCGCTTATGTACATGTTTCCTTGTGAGGCCCTAAAACGAAAGCATCAATCAATAAACAACAAGCTGACAGAAAATTGTAACATTCAGCGATGGTTTCCGATTGGAAGCTTGGGCATGCAAACATCAAAATCTGTATCAAACGAAGCCTCGATCTAAAATTTATCCATTTCAACCATCGGAGATGAAGTTGCAATAAAATTATCCGGTGGCGCCTGCGGCATCGAGGCCTGCAGCATCATGTTATTCCACTACTGCACGAGAAGTTAGCACTTTGTCGGAAGAAATTAACTGCCACGGTGCTCGCTGTCCCACAACATGGAGCTTGATCTAGGAGTCGTCCTGGAGCTGGAGCTAGCTAGGGATTAGCATCCTGGCAGTAAATTTATTATTTTTGACAAATGACAACAATATGGGTAAAATCTGACATGAATGTCGACAGCACAAAACCACAAGAATGACGCATGCGTGCATCAGGACACAAAAACACAACAAATGCAGCACACAAAATATTCTTGAAAATAAACACATCAGCCGTGTATCAGTCTGGATACAACCATGCATATGGATATGGTGGGGGCTGAGAACTCTGTGCCTTTCAGCTAAAGAGGTCGACGAAGTAGAATGATGGCATTTAGGGGCTCATGATAAACTAACCTGGCAGAATCTTCCAAACTCCTTTTAAACTGCACATTATGAGTGTTTCTTTTTGTGTGGAGAAAAGTATGAATATTTCCAGCTTATATACGTGAAGCTCTGTCACCATAATATTGCGGCAGTATACTTCGAAGTTCTTCAGAGAAGCAAACTACACAGGGAGGCAGAAGAACAATGCGGAGTGAGTGGGCTATATGGAGCGCCAAGGTAAGAGCATGGGATAGCTGTCTGGAGAGCAGAAGAATTGTGTGATCAATCAAAGTAAATTTGTAATTTTCATATATTGTAAGATTAGAATTGTATGAATAGATTGTTTGGATTATGCTTACTGATACCTTATCTAAAAATATAAGATTCAACTTGTGCTTCCTTACCAGGCAAAATAATAACAGGAAGGTAAATGTATCATATACTCCCTCCGTTCGGAAATATTCTACATCCTGGACCCATTATTTGTTCAGAAATAATCTACATCCTAGATGGGTCCCACCTTGGTAATTGAAGTAAGTATTAATTGACATCCAACTATATCTCTAATAACCTATCCATGAGTAGTATTTGAATGGAAAATGCATGCATGACATTAATTTTTCCTTGTTAACCGTGTAGGTGCTTTGTTTCTTGTGATACCGTAATTGAAATGCATGTGAGTGTGTGGCCAAATAGTACTAATAAATGTTGGCCTAAATTGTCTGAATTTTTCTAGGATGTAGATTAAAAGAGAACGGAGGGAGTAGATTGCAAAATAATTTCCAAAACAAAATCCCTCGCGAAATAGACGAAACAAGAACATACCTTCAGAAGATAATGAGATTAACATCACATAACTAACTTCTCATTCTACAGTCCTCCACCAAAACTTAATTTACCTTCATTATCTATTTCCTGCTTTCAAGGACTAACAATTTTGAAGATTCAAACCCTCAAGTCAGCGGAACAAACGTTTTGAACATAAATCTGCTCAAACAGCTTGTGTCACCTGGAAAAGCTCCATTGGAACCAGAAACATGGAAAACATCAGGTTTAAGTATGTGAAGACAAATGGAATGCTCGTGAAAGTGGTAGACCATATGAGTGAAAAAATTGCACAAAGTAAACTTAATAAGGAGTAACGGATAATCCGATATCATGTTATCAGATGACCTCTGTCCAATACCGGTAAAGATATATACATATTTATCCTCTTGCATGAAGCATGTACAATACTGGGAAAACAATGCAACCGAATATTGTGACCTTCAATTAGAAAATATAGCCTATTAGCAATAGCCTGAATTACAGCATAGTATAAAATCAACATCTTAATATGATACCACAAAGATACTTAACTATAGCTAGCTTGTTGGTTGGATATACAGGCAGTCAATCATGCATGTAAAATAGGCTAGATGTGAGTGTGCTTAGCTCCCGAAAAGAAAATTTACAGGAAGAAAGGCACGAAGCAAAAAAAAACTCGAATTTATAAAGGAGATTCTCTCCAAACAATCAACTTGCCAGTTGGCAACTATCAATTTCCATGCCAGAACGCATAAGCAATCGTCATGGCAAGTTGGCAACTATCAATTTCCATGAGCTTTGTCCATATGACAGACTCTGAACCATGGCCAGTTAACGTCCTAAGACAATGCTTGTTAGCCATGATCAGTATATATCCATACAATATAATGGTCATTAAACGGAACATGAGGCTTGGCCATGACGACTCTGTACTACTGTATCATTATTCTCTATTATGTAGTGGAGTACTAACTATTGTCAGTATAAGATATTCAGTACAACCTGATACATCCATGGTCCTTAACCTGACACATCCATGGTTGGTGTCGGAGACGGCGGCAGTGGCGTAGATTCAGGGCGGCGCAGCGGCACGGAAGCGTGGATGCAGGGCAGCGTGGTAGTGTGGATGCAGAGGGTGTGGCGCCCCTAAACGTGCAGCGGACGGCGGCGTAGTGTCTCCGGCCGGCGGCTGGGAGGGCCGGCGGCCAGGCGGGGATGTAGGCTGGCCGCGGCGGGCGGGCAGGCGCTCCTTGGCTGTTTCGTCTCAGGCCAGCTGCAGGCGTGCTGCAACGCGGCGGGGACGTCCACGATGACGCCCTGCACACGGCCCAGACACGCGTTCTGCACCTGCAGCTTCAGCGCTCGGAGCACTACATCAGCCACGCTGGTTCCTGCGACCACGCCTCCCTATCCCCTCCCCTGCCCCCGCAGCTTCTTCCTTGTTATCCCCGAATCCCATGGTCCGGTCCGCGGCGTCGACGGGCGGGCTGCCGCCGGAGGAATTGGGGCAGGCGCGCACTCTGCGCAGCCTCCCTGCCGGCAACGGGGAAGAAATTGGGGATTCTTATCCCTTGTGTAGATTTGAGAACAATGAAAGGAACAAAACGGGACGGTGGCATTTTGCTCATAATATGCGATTTGGTGGGAGGGTAAAATAGTAAAAAGTGGACATGGAACGATCTGGGTCGTTGATCAATATTGCACGGCTCAAATTTAATGTATCAACACAGCACAACACAAGTTTGATCTTTTAATAGTACTCCCTTCGATCCATATTAGTGGGCATAGCTTTGTCTAAATTCATATGTATCTAGTTAAGTATTTAGACTAGATACATGTGTATCTAGACAAAGTTGTGCCCACTAATATGGATCGGAGGGAGTAGTATAGATAGGTATATATATAGATTTAGGTCACCCATTATAAGACAAGGCATGCTGCACACATCTTTTAGTTTACGAATCCGATCCCAAGACAAATATTTATCACTCCACCTTGGTTTACCATAAAACCCCGTAAATCTCCAGATGTTCTCCAGCCCACATCCAATGAAAGATGGTGCTTGGAAAACTACCACAGGTAGTTTCTGGTAGTTCTCCACCTAAAATATTTCAGTCGTTGGATTTGACTATATCCCCTCTAAATTATGTCAGCCATCCAAGCACCGAAACTTAATTAGTGGGGATAAAATGGTAATTTGTCCAGGAAGAGAATTAGCCTTCCTGCTCTCCTTCGATCCGCTCCTCTCCTCCCGTCGATTCGCGTCTCAGACCGCCACCACCGTGCTCCTCTCCTCCCCCTCGATTCTCCCAGTCCATTCGCTCGGGCCGCCGCCGTCCAATTCCTGGCTGCCGATGCCCGTTCCCGCCGCCGCCGCCCGCCAGCCCTCGTCCGCGCCGGGACCTTACTTAGGGCCGACGCCGTTCGCTCGATCCCGACCGCCCAGCTGGCCCTGCTCCGGTCTCCACTGCTGTTCGGCTCCTCTCGCGTCCCGCCGCCACCGCCAGGCCCTAGAGGTCTGCGGGATCGGAGCCGCCGTCAGGCCCTCAAGGACTTCGTGGTGGCCACCTCTATCCTCTCCTGCGGGAACGGAGGCCACCGATCTCGGTCGAGTGAGGTGCCCCATCGCCGGCCGGAGGATCGTGCACCCCATCTGGACGCCCTCCGCTTCCTCCCATCAGGGCACTCGTCCATTTCCCGACGTACATTGATATCTTCCTTCCTTAGAAAGCAAAGGTAACTGATTGAATGTTTGTTGTAGACACTAGGAACAATCAGTATGCACCATCAGTTGCAGATCATTAGCATGAATTATCTGTACTATGATTCCAGGACCAATTTTGTAATACATTGGCTGAGATTATTCTACCTTTAAGGCTAAAAGCTAATGAACTAGCATTGTTCTGTTGACATTCACCCTACCCTCTGAAGCGTAGATTTTCAAAGATTTAATTGAATGGTCTACCTAATGATAGAATGGTGGACTTGAATTAATAGGTCTTAGCCTGTGTGTGTGCGCTGTATAGGTATAGCACTCTTTACATGTAGCGTTTAACTTTACTTCGAAAAGGAGAAGATGTGTACAGATTCTCTTATGCAACCAAAAGCAGATGGAAGAAATTTTTCTTCATTTATTATGTATATAATCACATTTAATCAGGGTAACTTATCAAATGCACTGTATGTTGTAGAAACAGTTGTATATTTGTGAGGTCGCAGGCTCACAGGTTGAGTGTTTGTAAGATCACTTTGATCAGATTTCGCGCAAGCAACCTGCAGAGATCTTGCTGCGATGTCGTGTCAGAACTGTTGTTTTTAGTGACATCATGGAACACGAGTTAAACTAGTTAAAGATGTGTGAGCTAGGTTCATTGGTTTTTTGGATATACGCATGCAGTATGTGGTGTGCTGCTACTGGCATGTTGATTCCATGTAATGGGTGCCTCCATGTACACTTGGTTTTTGGTTCCCTGAGTTCTGTCCAAGTGAAGTATGGACAGGATGATGTTCTGTGTTCTGCCAGTTTGACATACCTCCCGTGACATAGGGTGAAAATTCACCCATTTTATTAGGAACTAGCGGATTTTAAATTTGTTGTATCCACACCTTCTTGGATAGATCAGCATTTTCTGGAAAGTCTATACTCTATCTTAATCGCCACCAAACTTAGGAATGGAGAGGGTGGACGGCTACCTCGACAGTCATAACTTTGTTTACACATGAAGTCAATATTTCACCTCTTTGGTACACAGAAGCTTTGTTTACTGTTCATGGTTGCACAATCATAACTGATAAGCTAAAAAAGCATACAAGGAACTTTTTCAACCAGTAAAAAGCTACATATCGGAGCATGCACGATATCAATTTTACCATGGTTTCGATCAGCCCTTTAATTACCATGCCACTGTTAACTTCAATTTTGAGAGTAGTGTCGCCTCATCACTTAGTCTAATTGATTCCTTTTCTTTGCAGCTTGCGCTGGCATATCATGAATATGTGTTCTACAGCAGCGACGAGGGAGAGGATGAACCAACAAAATATAACCCTGACAGTATCGTACCATCTGGACAAGACATACAGCTGGTAGAAATATCTGTTTTGGATGCAGAAGTTCGAGTTTCATCAAGTTTATTATCCCGTGACACAGATTTGCCTTAAGCCATGCCCTCGTGGAAGAAGCTGTTACCTCTGCCAAACAATACGACCTATCAAACTTTCTGAATTTGGGGACTTGTCTGATTACCATTGTGAGGTTACTGCAATTCTTAATCCAAGAAAACAATGATAAAGTTCTTTGTGCGGCGATGTATATTCATTGGGATGTAAATGGGTAGTGCTATTGGGTTTATTCTCAATTGAAAAGTAGAAATGTATCATGCATTACTTGGTTCTGTTTCAATTTTCGCCATTCAACATGGCATGTTCATTTCGTTAGAGAAATGTGAGCTCAAGTGACATGTCAACTGAATGTGTCAGCTAAATGTTTAACATATGGACAGGTGGAAACACCATACTAATTTACCGTTTCTAATGAGGCAGGTGCCTGCTGAATGTGATTCCCTTACTTATTCCCCCAGTCTCTATAGTGAAAATCATAGTGAGAACATAATGGTTTCACACAAATAGAAAGAGTTGTCCATTGTTTGCATGTCCAACCTATCGACTATGTAAAGAAAAACTGATCATCGGTTCAGTGATTGGATAATGAAATGTCAGAATATACTTTTTGCAGTATAAGTTATGTTATATACCGACTTCCGTTTTGAAAACATTATATACAGAAAAATATCGAGCTAATTAAATCCTAACTGGTGATTATATACATTGCTTGATGGCATCCGCGTGCACTTTCAGTCCAGAGCACTTGTGCTTCTCTGATTCCGCATACACTGTAAAGATCTGGACACCATGTCCCTGAAGACGTGGATGGTCTCATCCAGTAGGTCATGTCGGTGGCAAGCTGTCATGTAGCTAGTCCAGGCTGCATCAGGTAACGGCTCCTGGGAGGAACACCTCATTGTCTCAAGCACTTGCCACTGTCATGCCGATTGCTCTCGCAGTACAACTGCAACAATGAGATACCGGTATCACCACATACATTCTCCGTTTTTTTGACGACAAGCGCATGTACCTGTTCCCCAAAGCGTAGTTTGCTCAACCGAGCAAATGACCGTAGCACTGCTAAAATGGCGTCGTGCAAATCACCAGCGAGCCCTGTCTTCGCGACAGATGCAGGTGAAGAGGCTTATTTATTCGTCAGAGTAGGCCGATACCACGGTTGCCTATGTGATGCCGTTTTTGACGAGCATTTTGTCAAACACCTTGCGGCCAGCTTCTGTGTCGCCACAGCTGGCATAGGCGAGCAGCAGCCCGTTAGCCAGCAGGGGGAGCCCCGATGCAACTTGACGTGATGTGGGCGTGCACAGCGGCCACCTCGGCGGCATCAATGAATCCCTGAGGAGGGAGATGTAGACGTCCTCGCGCGACGCACAGCTCATCCATCAGGCGAAGCACGACGCGATGCATAGATCTTCTCATTTTCAGCTTCTAATTCGTTGAGGCGTTGGTGTAAGATGCATCGTCCTCTTGGCTGCACAAACATGCGGCGATGGCTTGTGTGACCGGCTGCTGCTACTAGCGGGGAGCTGAGGGACCGAAAACTACGAAAGGCCATCCACTGCGCTCGTGCCCGGTTGCTCCTGCTGGCACAGAGGTAGCAAATATCCATGAATCACTGCTGTAATCCTGCGCAGCGCCGCGGTCAACTCGACGCGTCGTCCTCGTACGCCAACTGCTTCTTCCTCGCGCCTGGTTGCCAAAGGCTGCCGGAGAGGTAGAGAGGTCTGGTGACGGCGCCCGCGGCCGGCTGCTGTTGCTGGCGGGGAGGTCTACAGCGCCAGCGACGGCGCATGTGAGCGCTGCTGCTTCTGGCCACGAGATGAACGAGGCCACCGATTTGAGCGCCCACAGCCAGATGCTGGTGCCGGCAGGGAGGTGGGGAGGGAAAGCCGCCAATTTGGCCGCCCACGACGAGAAAACAGTTGCCGGCGGCGAGTTTGGGGAGAGGGCGATGCTGTCGGCGGCGAATTTGGGGAGGGGCGTCGATAGAAAGACACGATATAATACGGTGGGGTCGGTGGGACGAAGTTACCAAAATACCCTTTAATATTCGATAAAAAATAATACAATTTTGGTAGCTTTAGGTAGTTTCTGGTACTCCCTCCGATCCATATTAGTGGGCATAGATTTGTCTAAATTCATATGTATCTAGTTATAGATTTGTCTAAATTCATATGTATCTAGTTAAGTATTTAGACTAGATACATGTGTATCTAGACAAAGTTGTGCTCACTAATATGGATCGGAGGTAGTACTTTCAATCTAGTAGTTATGGGTAGCTCCTATTTTAGCACCGTCAGATTTAAACGGATGGACGATTATTAAAAATACCAAGTACTCTAAAACATGTATTCCTGGTATTACCCCATGCAATGGTCTCCATACAATTTTTTTAATCTTACCAGGCAAGTTTAATTTCCACAAACAGTCCCAAACCAGATTGAGATTAGAAGCTCCCTGTCCGTTTTCACGTCGAGTGCGACTTCCGAATTGGTGATCCCATTCCGTGTAATATGCAGATCGGAAAGAAAAACAAAACGTCTTTGTTTTGTGTCATGCAACAAAATCTTGCACTTAACGGAATGCTCAAAATCCTCTGTACATCTATACCCCAGAAGTTATCTCAGAAAATATTCACATCCCATACTCCTGTCGTTGGATCAATCAGTTCGTCCACTGTTCTAAGTAAATTATGACCTCTATTTGTCTGGATTTTTCTTGTGCATGGATTAGATATCCAATTATCCTCCCAGATATTTATATTGATCCAGATCCAACCCTCCAAATATGACCTCTTTTGAAGGTTTGTAAACCGGCGACAATACTTTGCCACGTATAGGAAGATCCATGTTTCGGCCCTGCCTTCAAAATGTTACCTTGCAGATAATATTTCGCCTCTTGAGCACATAAAGAATAAGGATTGTAATCAGCCTCCACACCTGTTTACCTAACATGGCAAGGTTAAAACAGTGTAGATCACGAAAACCCATCCCTCCCATCTTCTTAGGAACACACGTTCTCCACCACGCAAACCAAACCAATGTAACCTTTTTTGATATTCGGTATCTCCTCACCAGAAATCAGACATGGCATCATTTATCTCACTGCATAAAGATTTTGGAATTTAAAAACACCCATGGAAACACTGGTATTGATTGAATAATAGCTTTGAATAATAGCTGTCTAGGCACGTAGTGCACGAGACGATGAGCTTCCACAGATTTTCATGCTCAGGCAGCTTTACCACTACAGAGATTGTCAAGTCTATCAGACAACGACCCAATACTAAGAGATTGTATAGGTAACCGTAGTATGTTAAAGACGACTTTAACTTCCACAGGCCAAGCAGTCCTCCCGGTTGTTCAAGGAGCAGGTCACATGTGCCATTTGGCCTGGAGATCCTCTTCCACCTCGACGAGCTTCTTATCCTGCACGTTTGGTTGTTACTCATGGTAAGAAATATGTCTGCGCAGTTGAGTGAAGACCAAGAAAACCGTAAAATCTACAGTCCATCAAATTATCAGAAAAAGAGGCTTGGGAATGTTCTCCGATAACCTTGAGAAGACTAGTGTCAACCGTGAATTTGATCACATCAACAGCAGCTCGTGTCCTCAGATAATAATTTGTATCAGAGAAGTACAAATTGAAATAGCCCCACCTTTGTTAGCTTTGGGATGTACCTCGGGTGAATCGAACGACATGCCAAGTAAAAAATAGCTACCGTTTGTTTTATTAGAATCATGGGTATTACGGGGAGAGGGGCAATTGCCCCCATACCCCATGGCAAGATGCAAAATTTGTTTAACATAATTTTCTAATTAACATGAAATGGAAAGTTCCGTTTCAGTGGCTCTTCCGTCGGAATATGTTGTTCCGTTTCCGTTTTCGCATTAAAGTTTTCGTTTCTGTTTCGCAAAATTCTGTTTTTGTTTCTGTATTTCCATTTTGTTTCCGTTTTTCGGCAGAAAAATCAGAAAGATTCCGTTCCGTTTTCATCCCTATTCACTACAACAATCTCACCGCTGCCAAGAGAAAAATAATTATGTGCATCTAACCATCAGAATGTCAACAGCTGGACACTACAATGAGCAGATAAGCAAACCTTAGAACTCTTCAACTATAAATGTTTTGCGTGTATGGTTCAAAGCACTCATTATTGCCAAGAATTTGGCTAGTAGATTTTTTCAGTTGGCACTGGAGCAACAAGAAGAGAGTTCCTAAGTCTAACTTTGGAAATCATGCCCCTTACAGCTGGCCAGCTCCATGTTTGGAAGAGAACCTGGGAAGCAATTCCATAATAATGTGTATCAGAGAAGTACAAAATGAAATAGCCCCACTTTTGTTAGCTTTGGGATGTACCTCAGGTGAATCGAATGAAATAGCCTCACCACCACTGGCTGAACCTGCTCCGCCACCGGCAGCCGGATAAGGGGGCTCTGACCCATATCTCTTTCCCTCTCTCTCTCTCTCGGGTGCTCTTCTCTGGCTTGTTTGATGCCTTGGGAGCGATGCAGGTTGCAGCTGTATATAAAGAGTTATAAATCAAATTGAAAAGTACAGATAATGACCAAAAGTGTTGAGGCTTTATGGGCTAGGTCTGTGTTGTATATGCGCTTTTTGTTCTAAACAATTAACTCTTTGTACGCTTTTGTGAAAGCATGAAGTGTGCCGCCTCACAAGTGTCATTTGTCAAAGCATTGCTGACTCTTAGACTTTAGCCTTGAGTTATATTCTGCATTTTCAAGTTGACGTTGGTGGAGTACAATTTTATTTAAACTGCACTTTGTTTACATAAATTGGTAGATTAAAACTCTAGGCTTAAGCAGAAGTGTGTGTGGTTAGTAACGGCATAGTATGATATATGACAGATCTGATGGTTCTTTGGACAGAGTACTTTTTTTTTTGCATTAACATCTTAACAATGAAACTCAAGGATTTAGAAAGTTGTGGCCGTAGCTCACCTAACTCATTGTTTTTTTAGGGGAAAAGCCATAGTGGCGCATTTTATTCAGAAAATACAAAATGCCTTTATCATGTATACTCCCTCCGTCCATAAAAGGATGTCTCAACCTACATCAAATTTGCATGTATCTATACATCATTTTGTAAATGGAGGGAGTACCACAAATTAGTACAACAACATTCCTAGTTACGAGTCGGAACATTATATGAACTAATAAGAAAAAAACCTGAAAGTACAAGGCCTGGCTTAGACCAGCGCTGAAGTGCAGGGAAGTCTTTAATAGGTGTGTACCCACGTGTGGCCAGAAAGCTTGTACCAGGTTTAACCTCCGTTTAGGTGGCATGGTCTATTTAGATAGCTAGTACAAAAGTTTTTGCCATGTTATAATGCATGCCATGTTATTACTGAGACCTGAATGGCACGTGATTTCTAGTTCTCGCCGATTAGGAGCTTTTGGGCAGTAGAGGTGTGATGGTTTTTTATAAAGTCAGCTCAACTTATCCCAATGCATGCATGCATGAGGAATCGGTGACGAAAACAAAAGCGACGTGACTTACCAAGTGTACGTGAATCGACGAGACTTCCGACACGGCGGCCTAGTGCCACCACTGATCAATTATGGGCTGACCAACACGGGAGTTTTTTTTTAGACTAAACAGGCTTCCCCCGCCGATTTCATATAAAGAAACCGCCAGTCAATTACAAGAGATAAAAGAAAAAGTGGAAAGCAAAGAAAACAGCATACGTTTGCCACCTTTAGTACAACCCAACCACTGGGCGCAAAGGACTGACGAAACCAGCCGGAACTGGAACAAAGAAACACAAAGCTAAAATCTAACAGATCAACCATTTGTGATTCTCGCCGTAGTAGGAGCCCACCCATGCTTCCTGTCCAACGCTTCTCGAATCACCATCTTCAGGCTCTCCACGCCAATTTCAAGCTTTCTTTGATCTTGGTTTTTCTGCAACAGAGCCCACAAGTTCAGAATACTACAAAGTCTAAACACTACAGTTGCAGGATCATCAGGGAATTTTTTGTTGAAACACGCATCATTCCTTGTCTTCCAGATAGTCCAGCATACAGCTATAGCTCCACTAAAGACTAGTTTCTTTTGAGAAGATGGGAAGGAATCAATCCAATTCCCGAACAGGTCTTCCGTATTAGAAGGAAGTCGAACTAAACCGAAGGCGCAGAAGACGACTTGCCAAACCAGCTTGGCAAGCCCACAACTGAAAAACAAGTGATCAGCACTTTCTTTTTGACAACAAAAATGACACTGCTCATTCCTTGTCCAGCCTCTTTTAACCAAATTTTCCTTTGTCAATACGCTCTTCTTCACCAGCAGCCAAGCGAAAATCTTTACTTTCAGCGGGATTTTAACTTTCCATAAGAACTTTTGCGGGAAAATACCAGCTGCTTTCGAACTCAAATAGAGATCCCGCACCTTGAACTTCCCGGAGGCGCCAATTTGCCAACTGACTCTATCCGGCTCATTCCCCAACTGAATTGGTTCCACCAGAGCTATCAGAGCCGCAAATTGAGCAGCAGTTTCACCCCACAGCGTCCTTCTAAATCTTATACATCCCCAGCCTTCCTCTTTTACTTTAGCAACTGTCACTTTCTTAGTGAAGGTAATGTTATACAACCTGGGGAATTGAGCAGCAAGGGGCCTATTATTGACCCAGCTATCTTCCCAGAACAACGTTTTCTCTCCATTATTCATGATTCTTTTGGCATATCGCTGGAAAGTATGGTTAACTCCCATAAGACACTGCCAAAAGTGAGAAGTGCCTGGTCCAGGTTGAGCTTGTGACAGCACTTGATTCTTGAGGTATTTATTCCTCAACAGCTCCTGCCAGGTCCCTTCAGTGTTTTCCAATTTCCAAAGCCATTTACATAAAAGACTCTCATTCATTATTTCCAGATCTAGAACACCAAGGCCGCCACTTTCCTTCGGCAAACACACTGTCTCCCAATTTACCAAGTGATACTTTTTCTTGTCATCATTTTCATTCCAAACCATTCTTTTCCTATGAATATCCCATTTCTTCAAAATCCCCTTAGGGGCTTTGAGGAAGGATAGCATATAGAGTGCCAGACTAGACAAACAGGCATTCACAAGCGTTAACCTGTCACCTGCTGACAAAAGCTTCCCCTTCCATCCAGCAAGCTTGTTGACGAACTTCACATCAATCGGACCCCACTGAGATCTTGCTAGCCTTTTCTCATCGATAGGCATCCCAAGATATTTCATGGGTAACTCCGCAGACTTGCAAGTAAGAATCTCGCTGAATTGATTAGCTTTTTGAGCAGCCACCCCCAAACAATAAACTTCACTCTTGTGAAAGTTTATTTTTAATCCTGAGAGCTGTTCAAACAAACACAGGATGAACTTAACATTTCTGGCGTTTTCCAAATTATCTTCTAGCAGCAAGATTGTGTCATCTGCGTACTGAAGAATGAAAATTCCACCCTGTACCAGATGAGGAATCAACCCAGAGATGACTCCATTCTCTTGCGCTTTGTATCATTAGGGCCAAACCATCCCCAACTATGTCAAACAGCAATGGAGCAAGTGGGTCTCCTTGTCTGACCCCAGCATAAGTGGGGAAATAAGGGCCTATTTGGTCGTTAACTTTAACTGCAACTCTACCTCCACGTACTGTTTTCATAATCCAATCAGAGAAGAGATCACCAAAACCTTTCATCTGCATCATCTGATACAGAAAAGTCCAGTTGACTTTGTCGTATGCTTTTTCAAAATCGATTTTGAAAAGCACTCCCGACATCTTCTTGTTTTTCAACTCATGAATGGTTTCATGCAACACCACTACCCCTTCCATGATAAATCTGTCTTTGATAAAGGCTGTTTGAGTATCTGAGATAACCTTGTGTATCACCAAGCCAAATCTTTTCGACAAAAGTTTCGTCAATATTTTATAACTGACGTTGAGCAAGCATATCGGCCGGAATTGCTGAATCAAATCAGCATCAGGCACTTTTGGAATTAATGTAATAATCCCGTGATTAAGTCTTTCTATATCAAGCACACCCTTATGAAAAGCATCAAATAGCTCTTTCAGGTCGTGCTTGATAAGATCCCAAAACTTCTGATAGAACTCTGCAGGGAACCCGTCCGGACCTGCAGCTTTATTATGTTTCAGCTCAAAAACAACCTCTTTAATTTCTTCCAAATCAAACTCTTTTGTAAGAGAAGCCCTATCCTCCGCATTCAGAGTTGGACCATTCATCTCTTCCAATCTAAAGTTCGAAATGGAAGAGTGTCCGAACAAGGATTTATAATAATCAGTAGCGTGTCTTATCAAATTATCCTCTCCAAGGATATCTTGACCATTATATTAACGACACGATCTTGCTTTTTTTCTTTCTACCACTTGCTTTGAGATGGAAATATTTTGTGTTCCCATCTCCTTCTTTCAGGTCCTTTTCCTTGGCTCTCTGTCTCCATTTCAATTCCTCATCTCTCATCAGTTTCTTTAACTTTTTCTGCATATCTACTTGTTTCTCTCTTTCCCGTGTCGATAGAGTACAATCCTCGGCCTTCTTATCGAGTTCATCAAGTAGCAACAGTAATTGTTTCTTTTCTTTTCTGTAGGCCCCTTCAACATTAATATGCCAACCTTTGAGATGTCTCCGTAATCTTCTGTATTTTTCCTGCCACTTATCAAGATCATGTCTACAGAAAGTTGGAGCACCCAAACTCTCAGACACCACCTCAGTGAAACCTTCACGCTCCTCCCAGCAGATTTCGTATCTAAACAAACTGCTGTGGGGGGAAGGGCCCCTGGAGCCAACAGTAAGGGAACATGATCAGAAATGTCTCTCTTCATTCCACTAACTGTTGCCAATGGGAAGGCCATGTTCCATTCATTGGAAACCAAGCACCGATCCAATTTTTCAAAAGTAGGATCCGGCAAGTTATTAGCCCACGTATATTTTCTGCCAATTAGATTCAACTCCTTTAATCCATTTAAATCAATAATGGAATTAAAAAGATGGCTCCATTTAGGCAAAATACATGGTTTATTTTTCTCACTTGTTTTCCGGATGATATTAAAATCACCACCAACTAAGCACGCTCCTTTACACCTATTAAAGAGCTCAGCCAACTCAATGAGAAAATGTTCTTTCCCTTCTACTTGCGCTGGCCCATACACTGTCACTAGATGCCGTCTCAATTTAGAATATTTGTCCATAAGGAACATTCTAATGAAATGATCACCAGACTCATGCTCAATCACCTCAAACAAATCAAGATCAACACCTAGAAGGATGCCGCCCGATCTGCCTGAAGGTGGAACCCATTGCCAGGTAAAATTCCTATTACCAGCAATATTTTTAAACCAAGATTGAGAGAAATCACTTTTTATAGTCTCACTGAGACCAATAAAGCTTATTCCCTCCTCCTTAATAACATCCTGTAGGAACTTTTGCTTATTAGGGAGTTCCACACCCCTAATATTCGCAAAACAACCTATCATTTTAACTCTTTTGGGGGTTTCCCCCTTTTTCTGGAGAGATCAACCCTAACAACAGGGGGGCACCTCTTTGAAATCTTTCCCGATGTTTTATTTAACTGCCCTTTTCCAGGGCTAGTATGTAAAACACCAGGGAAATCTTCCTCATCGTCAGCAACCAGTTCAGCAGTTTTCTCTGTCACCTGAGTGAACAGATCACCACCACTAGGCTCCTGCATATTTTTATCTTTCTTGCACTCCAAAAGAAGGTTTTCTCTAACCAATTCAAGCTGTTGAACTATCGAAACTAAATTTTCCACTTTACAATTATCATTATCACTAGCAATGCCAATTTTCCTAGCTAGATCAGCAAGTAGACTAGAATCCGAGTTCAAAACAGTAGGACAAGAGGATTTATTTTCATTACCTGAAATGTCGTTTTTCATAGCAGTCCTCTGCTTTGCCAGTTCAGTCCTGTCCGCATCTTCTTGCTTCTGAAGTCTTGGGCACCTTCTTGGCTCAACTGTTGTCTCACTAGCAGCACCCTTCTTTTTCTTCTGCTCTTTAGCTATGCCCGTGAATTCAGCAACTTTGTCAGCAAATGAATCTTGGGAATCAGGATTCTCATCTTCCTCATGGTCAGTACTGACCTTCTCCTGACTGTCACCATAGTCCAGCTGCTCCTCTTCTTCCTCTTCCTTACTCTCAGTCTCTCCGTTGCCCATCAAAGTATCTTCATTCTTATTCTGCGCTTCCTGTGCTTCCTTCTCAAGCAACTTTTTGTTCTCCACATGCTGCATCTGGTGAGCCATAACACAGTCCTTCTCAGTCTGCGGGAGATCACCATAATTTCCATTCCTCATAGTGATAACATTTTCAAAATCTGGCATGACAACAGTCCCAGATTCAGAAAGTATTACAGCCGGGAAACCCTCCGGTACATTTGTCACCTGCTTCTGCATCGTCTCCTGAGCTTTTCCTTGAAAATTACCACTGTCCGAGGCTTTTGAGATGTAGTATCTGTTGCTTTCAGCTTCTTTGCAGCTCTTTTCTTTTCTTCCTCATCATTGTTCATGCCATAGTTCCCGTCATCTTGGTCTGCTGAGAAGTTCCAGCTGGGGAATTCATCAATATTGCCAGGTTCGATCACTTTCTCAATTGAGAAACCTATCTCATACACCCAGGGCTTAATTGAGAATTCTTTCACCATTGGAAAGCTTTTAACACTTCTGACATTAACTTGGAATCGAACCACCCCTAAGTCAGCCAGCATCTCCATATCCACATCATCTACAGCCCCAATCAAAGAACCAACCTCACAAATACTCCCTCCATCCCAAAATATAAGGCGCCCTTTAATTTCGCTGGTCAACGACACACAAGTTTGACCATGATTTGTACTTTTAATATGTCCCTGAAACTATTATATAGATATATGGAATGAAAGACTTTTGCAAGACGAATCCAACGATACCATTTATACATTCTCAGTCTATATATTTTTTTATATATGGTGGTCAAAGTTGAACATCAAAGACCACCATAAAAATAGCGCGCCTTATATTTTGAAACGGAGGGAGTACCTTTGTAATGTTTCATCTCTTTCGGGACCCCTTCAGCGCGAGCCCAAACTGTATGCAGTCTAGCTTTTGGCTTTACTTCATCATCAACCTTCAGAACTTTTATGTAAGTTTGGGTGCCTTTTAGCTTGAACTCCTCAAACTGCACCAGACTTTCCAATCTTTCCACGGAGGGAAATTGCACAATAAAGTCAGAACCCTTTTCTACAACTTTCCAGGTCCAATTCCACTTGAACTGTGCAGAGAGACCTCCAAGCAGTGTCTGTGTATTCAGATTCCCCCCAACCACTCGGATCAAACCAAGTGTGGAAACCTTTGTGTTCTTCTGCTCCATCTTTGCTGTATGTGCCACAAAGAAACCTAAACTAGGATCTGCCAAACCAACTGCCGGCATCACTGGCTTGGGTTGACTTGGCCACACACACCTCTTAGTGATGTGAGTCTCTTTCTCGCAAACTAGGCAGTTTACTTTGATCTCACATTCCTTTGAGTTATGACCTTCAACTTCACACTTATAGCAAACCACTGGCTTAGCGACTACAGATCCACTAATATTATTCTTGGCAGGTGCTGTTACCTGAGGATTGGAGGAGCTACCAACCCCTGATGGCTGCTTGGCTTTGGGAACATATATTTGCATCCGATTCTTTGGAGGGGAAGCTTGTCCACCTCTTAGATATTGATCCCTCCTTGGGTAGTTCCCCCCATTATCTCCTCCTCTCCTAGAGTCACCATCTCTTGCATCAGCTCTGCCACTCCTCCGATCTGCCATCTCTCTCCGCTTCTTCCTCCTTTTCTTCTTCTTTTTCTTCTGCCTCCACTCTCTCTTCTGATTCTCAGGCGGTGGCGCGAGCAACACTTCCTTATAAGAACGATGTAAAGCCGTCAAACTAGGGTTTGGCGTCGCCGCCGCCGCCGCTCTCTCGTGATTTGGAATAGAACCGGATGGGGAAGAAGGACCAGCATCCGATATTTTAGGGTTTGCTTCTGATAGATGGGCTGCCCAGCCCACTATCTTCTCACAAAGCGGCCCAGTATTCTGCTTCCCCAAATTCTGAAAAACCTGTCCGTCAGGCACCTTTAGATTCAGATTTTCCCTGGATGGCTCTGCTCAATCTAGCAGGTACGTTATTTTTCTTTCGTTGCGAACTTGCGATCGCAAGCAAGGGGATTCTATTCTGCGCGAGACACAGCAACAAGTGCGATGGAGCGAACGAGTGTGCCCGGGCGCGGGATGGATTAGCGGGCGTGACGTCACTTGGATCGAGTCCGTCCGTCCGTCCGCGCGAGAAACAAAAAGGGGAGAAGGCTAGCCTCTTTGATAGACTAGTACAGGTAGGTAGCTCCCTCCCCTGGAACTCCTCGCCACCGGCCATCTCGGCCTCGGCCCCCTCCCCTCGCCGGTAGCCGCCCGGCTCCGGCGCACACCCCACCTCTCCCAGGAGTTCCCCTTCCCTTCCCCTCCCTCCCCCTAGTAGCAGTATGGTAGGTTCGTCGTCGGCTGGATCCGGGACCCGAGGTGCGGCTTTGGGGGTCGGCGCTGGCGGGAGGTGAGCCCGGCGTCGGTTTCTTCTGGTTCCCGTCAGGCGGAGAACCCCGTGGTGTCAGGGCTAGATCATTTCTCGCCGGAGCGCTTGCAGTCGGTCAGCCCGCCGCGCCCTATCGCTGCAGATGTCCCGGCGTCAGCTGAGGCTGCGGGGGCAATTGCAGGAGAGGGTCATGTGCGTGTGCAGGACCGTCTGGCCTGGCAGGACCCGCGGCCGTCGAGGAAGGCGCTGTGGCGACGGCGGAAGGCTGCGCGGATGGCACAGCTGGAGATCAGCCCGGTGGTGCGCAGAGAGATCGACCCGGCGTGGTTTGGCCTCTGTTTCAAGTGCGGCAAGGCAGGCCACCGCAAGCGTGAGTGCACCGCGGATCCCGTCTGCTACCGGTGCGGCGTGGATAGACATGAGTCTGGCAAGTGCAAGCGCCCACGGAGTCCGATCTCGGAGGATGAGCTGCGGCGTCAGGCGCTGGCGAAGATGGCGCGGCAGCGGTCGCCGGATGCGGTTGGGGACCCTCAGCGGCACGTCCTGCAGCCGTTGCGCCAGGTTCCGGCCCCGTCTCCGCCACCGGCCGTGCTGGCCGCGCCGCCCCAGGAGCTGGACGAGGCGCCGGTCTGCGTGGTTAGACGTTCCCGGGCGATGGATGATCTAGAGAGACGGCTGCGCTTCGCCGTGGTGGCGCGTGTGGGTCGCAACCGGCCGCTGGTGTCGTGCGCGCAAGTTCGCGCGGAGCTGGTGCGTGTTCTTGGTTTCCCCAAGGATGGTTTCTCTGTGCACCCGTTCTGGCCGGAAGACTTCCTCATTGTCCTAGCCTCGGCTGACATGAGAAGCAAGACGACGGCAAGGCCGGCGTTGGATCTCGGTGGCTTCTCCCTGTTCTGCCGCCCTTGGAACAGGCAGGCCCAGGCCACCATGGAGACCCTGTCCACTAAGGTGGATCTGGTGATTGAAGGAGTCCCTTCACACGCCTGGGAGCGCGAGGTGGTGGAGGAAGTGCTTGGGGACTCTTGCTTCGTTTCTGAGGTGGCGCCGGAGACGGCGTCACGGGAGGACTTTGCCACGTTCAAGGTCACGGCTTGGACGTCAGAGCTGTGCAAGATCCCCCCAGCCAGGACCTTGGCGATCCCCGAGCCGGACGAGCAAGACGACACGCCCTCGCCGGCGCAGGAGTTCTCCATGGACTCCCGCGACACGCCGCCCTCGAGGGGTAGAAGAAATGTCAAGATGCTGAAGTACAAGGTTCTGGTTCATGTGGATCGTGTGGAGGAAGACGATGACCCGGAGGAGCGCTGGTTTGGGGCGATGCCGCCCTCGTCTGGCAGCGGACAGAGCGGCCTCCCGGACGACCGTGATTCGTACGGCGGCGGCGGCGGGAGGACGGTGAGGAAGCTTCCATGGAGGTTCGGCGTGCCGGACTCGCGTGGCGGCGCTCAGCCTCAAGCGCCGACGGGTGGGTTCGGTCAGAGGCGGTCAGACCGCCAGGTGGCAGCGCAAGACTCGTCGTGGAGGCTGCCACCTGATAACCCACAAGTATAGGGGATCGCAACAGTCTTCGAGGGAAGTAAAACCCAAATTTATTGATTCGACACAAGGGGAGCCAAAGAATATTTATAAGCCTTGACAGATGAATTGTCAGTTCAGCTGCACCTGGAAGTGGACTTGCTCGACACAGATTATCAGTAGCAACAGTTTTATGACAGTAGCAGTAGTGAAATAATAGCAGCAGTAAAATAAAGACAGCAGTAATAATTGCAGTAGACAGCAGGATTAAAATACTGTAGGCATAGGGATGGATGAACGGGCGCTGCATGGATGAGATAGTTCATGAATAAACATTCATAGGGCAATTGCAGGTAAATGATAATAAGGTATCCAAGTAATAATCAATCATAAGCATGTGTTCCGTATTTAGTCGTACGTGCTCGCAATGAGAAACTTGCACAACATCTTTTGTCCTACCAGCCCGTTTGCAGCGGGGCCTCAAGGGAAACTACTGGTAATTAAGGTGCTCCTTTTAATAAAGCACCGGAGCAAAGCATTAACACTCCGTGAACACATGTGATCCTCACGTCAACCATCCCCTCCGGTTATCCCAATTTCTGTCACTTTGGGGCCTCGGGTTCCGGACAGTAACGTGTGTATACAACTTGTAGATATGATCCAAAACAATAATTATCATCATGATTCAATAACATGTTCAGATCTGAAATCATGGCACTCGGGCCCTAAGTGACAAGCATTAAGCATAACAAGTTGCAACAATGACATAAAGTACTACCGATGGATACTAGGCACTATGCCCTAACAAATCTCACAACTATTACATGAATGATCTCATCCAATCCCTACCATCCCCTCAGCCTACAGCGGGGAATTACTCACACATGGATGGGGGAATCATGGATGGTCGATGGAGAGGCGGCGGTGATGATGATGGCGATGATCTCCTCCAATTCCCCGTCCCGGCAGGGTGCCAGAACGGAGTTTCTGATCCCCGAAATAGGGTTTTCGATGGCGGCGGAGCTCTGGATGTTTTCTGGAAAAAGTCGAACCCCCCAAGTTTTTAGGTCAAAGGCCTTATGTAGTCCAAAGGGAGAGCTGGGGGCCACACAGGGGGCCACACCACCCCTGGGCGCGGCCAAGGGCCAACCGCGCCCTGGGTGCGTGTGGGCACCCTGTGCCCCTCCTCGCTTCGTCTTCTGGCTCCGTGGGTCTTCTGGAAAAATAGAATTTCTGGAATTTTTCTGGAATTTTCCTGAAACTTTGACTTTCTGCACAAAAACAAGACACCAAGGCAATTCTGCTGAAAACAGCGTTAGTCCGTGTTAGTTGCATTCAAATCACACAAATTAGAGGAAAACAATAGCAAAAGTGTTCGGAAAAGTAGATACGTTTTGGACGTATCAACTCCCCCCAAGCTTAGCTTATTGCTTGTCCTCAAGCAATTCAGTTAACAACTGAGTGCGATAAAAGAAACTTTTACGAACACATTTGCTTCATATGATGTATACATACTACTATATGATCAACTACTTAGCAATTCATAATAGGAACCATGCAAATAATGACACCTAGTAGTTATGCAAATCATGAAAAGATACCAAAGTACTAAGAATGAAAAACATAGCATACATCTATCCACAAGAATTGCAATGTTCGTAAAAAGATATGACAAAGTGGTATCTCGCTTGCCTTTGTTTGAAGGGCAAAACATAAATGCCAAGGCACCTCTGAAGTTCAAGTGAAGACTAGATATAAAGATATCAAAGATAAGAGTATCATAGTTATACCTCAATTAATCGTATTCTGGGACAAGCACATTACACTAAGAATGACAGTTATGCTCTCGAAGAGGTGCTCAAAGAAAGGATGGTGACTCAACATAAAAATAAAAGATTGGCCCTTCGCAGAGGGAAGCAGGGATTAACACGTGCTAGAGCTTTTTATTTTAAAACAGAGTAAAAAGTTTTGAGAGGTGTTTGTTAATTGTCAACGAATGGTAGCGGGTGAAACATATTCTACCTGTCAAACGGACTTTTAAGAGCGGCTCCCATAGGGACGTTATTTCTACCAGCAAGGCAGATCATCCCTTTTTCTCTTTGGTTTACACACATGCAGGTATTTCACTGTTTGTCATTGCTTACTGATGAATCAGGGCAAAAGTGTGAAGAGAATTATTGGTTAAAGTTGTAATTAATTGGGACTGGGCACCCCGTTGCCAGCTCTTTTTGCAAAATTAGGATAAGCGGATGTATATGCCGCTAGTCCAGGTGTAAAAGTCCATTTGACAAAGAATAAAGAATAACCACACTAATTCCTCATGAGCTAGTAAACATTGACACAAAAAGGGAAATATTTTGAAGGTTTTAAAGGTAGCACATGCAAATTTACTTGGAATGGCGAAATACCATGCATAGGAATTTTTGGTGGACTCTTTGGGATAACTTGGTTTAAAGGATTTGGATGCACGAGCAGCATTCCCGCTCAGTACAAGTGAAGGCTAGCAATAGACTGGGAAGCGACAACCACGAGAGCGATAACGGTCATAATCATGCTTGCGACAAAATAAAATTAACGGAGGCATAAAGATGATACTAAAACTCTGAGGCAAAATAGATCATCAAGGCTTAATTGACTTTTATTTTTCAGTCATAACATGTGTGAACATGTGCCAAGTCGAATCAAGTGAATTATTCAGAGGAGGATACCACCTGCCATACCGTTTTACGAATAGAACAATGCATGTGAATATCTATATGACATGTTATTCGCTATTAGCAATTTGGCACAGGTCATAAGAAGACATGAACTACTAAGCAATCATTAAATAACATAACCACTACCATGATAGCTAAGCATGTTCACATGAGTAGGTATATTTACAAAAATGAAAAACAAATAGAGTTCATACCAGCCTTTTACCACATCCGGTTGTCGTAAATCGTCATTATTGCTTTTCACTTGTGTGGCTTGAATGATGTGAAATGATAACCAAGCCAAAGTGGAACCACGGAAATTTTTGAACTCCTGAAACAACTATACAAAACAGCAGAAGAACAACAAATATTTTTGGGTTTTCGATTTAAAGCAAGCATAAAGAAACAAGCAAACAAAGCAAAATCTTTTTGGATTTTTGAATAGCAACAACATGAAAAATAAAGTAAACTAGCACTACAAATTCAAAAGCAAGAGAAATAAAGGAAATATTTTTGGTCTTTTTGTTTTGCGAAAATAAAATGGAACAAGAAACAAAAGCGAAAAGAGAAAAGAAACAAACTAAAACATGGATATACAAAGTACCGACGCAATATGAATATGATAAAATGAGTGCTGTCGGCATACCTCCCCCCAAGCTTAGGCTTTTGGCCTAAGTGGGAGACATCATCCCCATGGCCCAGAACTCCATCCAGGCGGATCATACCTAGCGTGATCATAATCAGGATCCTGTGAAGAAGAAGATCCTGAAACTCCATAATCAGGATACTGGTGTGAAGAGCTCGTAGTGTCGAAGGGCTGAATGAAGTCCTCCTCAGGACCCTTCCCTCGCTATCCGCATGAAGGCCATGCTCCTCCATGTATGCATCAAGGTCACCCTCCGAGAATGACCATCCTTGCCTGACATCAAGGTTAAACAAAAGAGGCGCAGGCAAACAGACTATGCGTTCATAGGTTTTAGTTCTCACCTGATCTTTTAACAAAAACCAATTCATAGGATAGATTATCAATGGTGGACCAGCGAGAAACAAAATGGTGGCTAATCATAGAGTTAAGATCAAGTCTTTCAATGGGAAGCTGAATATCAAATGATGTGGTCCTACACCATGCATGGCTAATAAACGAGAAGCAATGAGACCACCACAAACCCCTCCTTTTTCACGGTTAGTGGAGAGACGAAATGCAATCATAGCTCCCAAGTTATAAGTTCTATCACATCTTAGGGCAGCAGAAAGAAATGCCAAATCATAAACAGATAATTTACTTGCATTCTTTCTAGCTAAACACATTTGCTAATGTAGTAGGCAAAATATCGAATAGATGGGAGTTGGATGTTTCGAATTTTACCATTTTCGGCTGTAAAACCTCTCCCTTGGCAAATCTCGAGTAAAGGTCTTGTAAATACTTTGGTTGACCTCTAATCCTCTCATGAGATCCCCAGTGTGGTACCTTAATAGCTGCACAAAAATCATGAAGAGACAAATCTACAGCTTTATTATAGATATTATAATGAACCATGGGGGTAGGCAAGTTCCAACTAAATCTAAAACTTTGAACCACTGACATAGTCAGCTTTACATATTGGTGTGGTTCATCAGAAACAAAGTGTTCCAACCCTGCATTAGAGATTAAAGTGTGGAAATCATGCGAGATTCCTGCAGCATTCATAAATTCATAGCATGGATAAATAGAAGGAAACACAGAGTCTTCACGGTTGACCCCCATGACCTCTGATACTTCCAATTCTTCATAATTAAGCTGGTTTCCAACCATCTTCCTTTTCTGAAATTTTTAAACAAACCTCATAAAAAATGATTTTGGAGTGGTTAAATCAAGGGAAACACTAGGGAGACTTACTAGGTGACTAAACATGCATCAAAACTATTTAATTTTAACAAGAACAAGCATGCAAGCTGATACGTCTCCAACGTATCTATAATTTCTTATGTTCCATGCTAGTTTTATGTCAATACCTACATGTTTTATTCACACTTTATAATGTTTTTATGCATTTTCTGGGACTAACCTATTAACAAGATGCCACAGTGCCAGTTCCCTGTTTTCTGCTGTTTTTGTTTCCAGAAAAGTACTTCTGCAAATATTCTCCGAATTGGACGAAACGAAAGCCCAAGGCCTTATTTTTTCCGGAGTGTTCCAGAAGACCGAAGAGGAGTCGACGAAGGCCAGCAGGGGGCCCACACCATAGGCCGGCGCGGGGCCCCCCTCTGCCGCGCCGCCATATGGTGTGGGGGCCCTGCAGCCCCCCCGACGCTGCCCCTTCGCCTATATATTGCCCCCGACGCGAAAACTCTAAAACAACAAGTCATATTCCAGAAAGGGTTCCGCAGCGCCGCCGCCATCGACGACAAGTTTCGGGGGACAGAAGTCTCTGTTCCGGCACGCTGCCGGGACGGGGAAGTGCCCCCGGAGCCATCTCCATCGACTCCATCGCCATCTTCATCGCCGCTGCTGACTCCCATGATGAGGAGGGAGTAGTTCTCCCCCGAGGCTGAGGGCTCTACCGGTAGCTATGTGGTTCATCTCTCTCTCCCATGGTGTGATCTTTATGTGATCGTGTGTATTGCTAGTATCGCTGAATACATTAATAATGTTTATGCTACTCAAGTGATTTTGTCTAGTTTCTGGAGTCATTGTGACAACACGGTATCAAGGTGACAGTGTGGGTACTTGTGTGACTCTATGAATAATTTAGATATCTATCATGGCTTGTTCTTGGGAACTGTG
This sequence comes from Poa pratensis, assembly GCA_947311845.1. Classification (NCBI taxonomy): domain Eukaryota; kingdom Viridiplantae; phylum Streptophyta; class Magnoliopsida; order Poales; family Poaceae; genus Poa; species Poa pratensis. The sequence goes on from CAMZMU010000111.1 coordinate 28,217,172, forward strand.
GTGTTTGTTTACTCAGACTTTGAGGTGTGCTTTTGCAGCCCTACGCATAGTACTCTTGCTTCATCAAGAAGGAGAATAATCCCGAGCAGTATTTACTTGTGTTCAGTTGTGCTAATCTAGTTGAATATGTAGATGTTACTCTTTATCTATTATGCACTCTATAGGTTATTTTAATATGAACTCCGGTACTCTCCACGGTGTAAAGGTGACAGTGTGTGCACCGTGTGTGATTCCTTTATGACGTTGTGGCGCTTGTTTACTCCGGCTTGAGGTGTGCTTTTGTAGCCCTACACAATGAATGGTGTTTGTTATCCAACAAGAGAGTGTTTAAGAGTAGCTTTTATTTATTCAGTTATGAGATCATTGTTGAGAGTGTCCACTAGTGAAAGTATGATCCCTAGGCCTTGTTTCTAAGCATTGAAACACCGTTTACAACAAGTTCTGCTACATGTTTGCTTGCTGCCATTTTTATTTCAGATTGCAATTACTACTTATAATCATCCATATTACTTGTATTTCACTATCTCTTCGCCGAACTAGTGCACCTATACATCTGACAAGTGTATTAGGTGTGTTGGGGACACAAGAGACTTCTTGTATCTTAATTGCAGGGTTGCTTGAGAGGGATATCTTTGACCTCTACCTCCCTGAGTTCGATAAACCTTGGGTGATTCACTTAAGGGAAACTTGCTGCTGTTCTACAAACCTCTGCACTTGGAGGCCCAACACTGTCTACAAGAATAGAAGCGTGAGTAGACATCAAGCTATTTTCTGGCGCCGTTGCCGGGGAGGTAAGTGTTGGAAGGTATCTCCTTTAGATTCTGCAATTATATCTTTTTGTTTCTTGTTTTTATTTTTTTTACTAGTTAGGCTTAATGGAAAACAACAAAAAAATTAGAGATCTTTATGAAATTTATCTTGAATTAGGACATGATGCTTTTGAAGAGAAAATTAAAAAACCTATGGAAAATTATTTGCATGATGGTAGCAATGTTATTACTATAAATGTTTTGAACACCATTATTGCTAATGCTATGCAAAGCTCTAAGCTTGGGGAGGTTGAGGTTTTTGAAAATCCTTTTGCTACAAATGATTATATATTTGAGACCTCTCCTCCTAGTGAAGTTTTTGAAAATCCTTTTGCTACTAATGATTATAATGATTGTGATATTTTCAGTCCACCTATTATTGAGGATATAGTTTGTGTTGATTATGATATGCCTCCTATATATGATGTTTACAATGATGAATATGATATTTTTAGTCCATCTACTATTGAGGATAAAATTCATTATGATTATTCTATGCCTGCAATTTATGATGATTACAATGATGGATGTGATACTTTTACTCCCACTATTATTAATGAAATTGATTATGCTTATGTGGAGAGTAATGATAATTTTATGCATGTGGATCATGATAAGAATGCTTTATGTGATAGCTATATTGTTGAGTTTATTCATGATGCCACTGAAAATTATTTTGAGAGAGGAAAATATGGGTATAGAAATCTTCATGTTATTAAATTTCCTCTCTTTGTGATGAAAGTTTTGAGCTTTCTCTTGTGTTGCTTTTATATGATGGTTTCTTTAAGACCTACTGGTCATTATGAGAGAGGGAGACACGGTTTCATATATCTCAATAATACTAAGTCTCCTCTCTTTATGTTGAAATTTTTGAAGTTACACTTGTTTTGCCTTCCTATGCTAGTCAATTTGTTCTTCATTGACTTGTTTTCTTACAAGGCTCCTATGCATAGGAAGAGTGTTAGATTTAAACATGTTTTATATATGCTTCTTGATGCTCTCTTTTATATTTCAACTCTCATCTTTATGTGAGCATCATTAAAATTATCATGCCTAGCTAAAAGGCGTTAAAGAAAAGCGCTTGTGGGAGACAACCCATTATTTTATTTCTGCAATTTTTGTTTTATTTTTGAGTCAAGGTAATGCCTACTACTGTAGCAATACCTTTGTATCTTTAGTTTCTTGCATTGTTGTGCCAAGTAAAGTCTTTGATAGAAAGTTGATACTAGATTTGGATTTCTGCGCAGAAACAGATTTTTAGCTGTCACGAATTTGAGCTTTTCTCTCTGCAGAAAAATCTAAAAATTCTGAAAAAATTCATGAGTAATCCTCAGATATGTACGCAACTTTCATTCAACTGGAGCTTTTCCATCTGAGCATGTTAAGTGCCTCGAAAAAATTCGTCTTTACGGACTGTTCTGTTTTTGACAGATTCTGCCTTTTATTTCGCATTGCCTCTTTTACTGTGTTTGAGTGGATTTCTTTGCTCTATTAAATTTCAGTAGCCTTGGGTAATGTCCAGAAGTGTTGGGAATGATCGTGTCCTTGCTGAACATGTGAATTTTTGATTATGCACTAACCCTCTAATGAGATTGTTTTGAGTTTGGTGTGAAGGAAGTTTTCAAGGATCAAGAGAGGAGGATGATACAATATGATTAAGAAGAGTGAAAAGCCTAAGCTTGGGGATGCCCCCGTTGGTCATCCCCGCATATTTCAAGAAGACTCAAGCGTCTAAGCTTGGGGATGCCCAAGGCATCCCCTTCTTCATCAACAACTTATCAGGTCACCTCTAGTGAAACTATATTCCGTCACATCTTATGTGCTTTGCTTGGAGCGTCCGTGTGCTTTTATTTTCGTTTTGTTATTTTAGTTTTCTGAATAAATCGGATCCTAGCATGCTTGTGTGGGAGAGAGACACGCTCCGCTTTTTCATTTGAACACTTGTGTTCTTCGTTTATCTTTAATGTTCATGGCGAAAGCTGAAAGCCTCAGCATTTATTGTTTATGTTTATGGCGAAAGCTGAAAGCCTCAGCATTGATTGTTATTTTGTTGGAAACAGAAAATGCTGCATGTGGTAGTGGTATAGTAATAACTTGCATAGTCTTGTAGATCATTGAACTTTGATGACTTGATTCTTTGCAAATGTTTTGAGGTATTTAGATGGTAAAACTTGCTGGTTAATTAAGTTAAAATTATGAGTGGATAGTTGTCTTTAAGCTTGTACCGTACTACAAACTCTATTTAAATTGTTGAAGGTGTAGTTGGACTTGATAGCTTTCCATGTCTAAAAGTGATTCGTAATAACTAAGTTGTGCTGAAGGTCGAGGGATCTAACGGGGTACTTGTACCGCCGTGAACAGCCCTTCTTGGAGTAAACTTTAATCATGCTCTTAATGTTGAACCTGCTAGTTGTTTGCAATAAACTTGTGAGTTCTTTTTGACTAATGTTAAGCTACGGTTTTTGGCACTTCCACCATCCATATTTGCTAGCCTCTTCGGTGCTGTGCATTGCCTTCTGCTCACATTGAGAGTTGTGCATACTTCGCCAGTACATCCAAACCCGTGGGAGGACTTTCTCTTGTTCTCCTACACATAAGCCCATCCATCTTCCTCAAAACAACCACTATACCTACCTACCACAGCATTTCCATAGCTGTTCCGAGATATATTGCCATGCAACTTCCATTTTACATTACATGACTTGTTGTCATTCATTATTTATATATTGCTTTGCATGATTCTATACAGCTGATGTGTGGTTTACCCATGTTACGCTAGATCATTGCATATCCTGCTACACTGGCAGAGGCATACAGTTTACATCATGTTTTAGTTCGTTGTGAGTTATTTGTAACAAAAAGTGTGTTGTCATATTAGAGTGTTGCCCCTAAAAGTGAAAAGAGCCATGGAGGCCATCGAAAAGAGAAACAGAAAAAGGAAAAAAAATAGAAAAAAGAGAAAAAGAAAAAAAAAAGAATAAAGAAAAAGGGGGCAGCATTACTATCCTTTATCCACACTTGTGCTCATGTTATAGCACCTGCAGTATTCATAGTCATCATTTGTGCTCATGTTTAGCACCTATACTCCATGTGAGAGAGTTTTCATGTTTTACTAGTATAACTATGTGGGGAATTTACATTATAGAACTTGGGTTGTATATTCCAATGATGAGCTTCCTCAAAAGTGCTCTAGGTCTTCGTGAGCAACCAAGTTGGATGCACCCCCACTAGTTCCATTGGAGAGCTTTCATACACATATAGCTCTATGTGCATCCGTTGCATGGCAATCACTACTCCTTACATGGCTTCGATTATAAGACTTCCTCTTGTCTAATGATCACTTATAGCTTTGTGAGACTTTCTTCCTTTGGCCTTCCAAACCCCCATTAATGTTCTCTTAGCCATAACATCCTGGTGTCAATACCAAATGCTTACGCTCACCGGTTGAGTAGACTTCGAAACAGTTGATTCATGATGTTCATGTTTATTTTTACTTGGCTGAATCCTTCTATGTTGTGAAAGATTACTTGATGCTTGGAATTGAAGGATAGAACTCCTACATTGGATACTAAACACATCTTTAATGAACCTTGTACGGTTTCATGTCTTTAAAGCAATCATTCATGAAAACTTTTAGCTTGTTTAACTAACTTGTTTTGGTGTCTTTTATATCATTATAAACTTTTGCTTTGAATGATTTGATCTTAGCTCATATGCTTTACAATAGTATTGATCAAGATTATGATGGTAGCATGTCACTTCAGAAATTATTCTTTTTATCGTTTACCTACTCGAGGGCGAGTAGGAACTAAGCTTGGGGATGCTTGATACGTCTCCAACGTATCTATAATTTCTTATGTTCCATGCTAGTTTTATGTCAATACCTACATGTTTTATTCACACTTTATAATGTTTTTATGCATTTTCTGGGACTAACCTATTAACAAGATGCCACAGTGCCAGTTCCCTGTTTTCTGCTGTTTTTGTTTCCAGAAAAGTACTTCTGCAAATATTCTCGGAATTGGACGAAACGAAAGCCCAAGGCCTTATTTTTTCCGGAGTGTTCCAGAAGACCGAAGAGGAGTCGACGAAGGCCAGCAGGGGGCCCACACCATAGGCCGGCGCGGGGCCCCCCTCTGTCGCGCCGCCATATGGTGTGGGGGCCCTGCAGCCCCCCCGACGCTGCCCCTTCGCCTATATATTGCCCCCGACGCGAAAACTCTAAAACAACAAGTCATATTCCAGAAAGGATTCCGCAGCGCCGCCGCCATCGACGACAAGTTTCGGGGGACAGAAGTCTCTGTTCCGGCACGCTGCCGGGACGGGGAAGTGCCCCCGGAGCCATCTCCATCGACTCCATCGCCATCTTCATCGCCGCTGCTGACTCCCATGATGAGGAGGGAGTAGTTCTCCCCCGAGGCTGAGGGCTCTACCGGTAGCTATGTGGTTCATCTCTCTCTCCCATGGTGTGATCTTTATGTGATCGTGTGTATTGCTAGTATCGCTGAATACATTAATAATGTTTATGCTACTCAAGTGATTTTGTCTAGTTTCTGGAGTCATTGTGACAACACGGTATCAAGGTGACAGTGTGGGTACTTGTGTGACTCTATGAATAATTTAGATATCTATCATGGCTTGTTCTTGGGAACTGTGGTGTTTGTTTACTCAGACTTTGAGGTGTGCTTTTGCAGCCCTACGCATAGTACTCTTGCTTCATCAAGAAGGAGAATAATCCCGAGCAGTATTTACTTGTGTTCAGTTGTGCTAATCTAGTTGAATATGTAGATGTTACTCTTTATCTATTATGCACTCTATAGGTTATTTTAATATGAACTCCGGTACTCTCCACGGTGTAAAGGTGACAGTGTGTGCACCGTGTGTGATTCCTTTATGACGTTGTGGCGCTTGTTTACTCCGGCTTGAGGTGTGATTTTGTAGCCCTACACAATGAATGGTGTTTGTTATCCAACAAGAGAGTGTTTAAGAGTAGCTTTTATTTATTCAGTTATGAGATCATTGTTGAGAGTGTCCACTAGTGAAAGTATGATCCCTAGGCCTTGTTTCTAAGCATTGAAACACCGTTTACAACAAGTTCTGCTACATGTTTGCTTGCTGCCATTTTTATTTCAGATTGCAATTACTACTTATAATCATCCATATTACTTGTATTTCACTATCTCTTCGCCGAACTAGTGCACCTATACATCTGACAAGTGTATTAGGTGTGTTGGGGACACAAGAGACTTCTTGTATCTTAATTGCAGGGTTGCTTGAGAGGGATATCTTTGACCTCTACCTCCCTGAGTTCGATAAACCTTGGGTGATTCACTTAAGGGAAACTTGCTGCTGTTCTACAAACCTCTGCACTTGGAGGCCCAACACTGTCTACAAGAATAGAAGCGTGAGTAGACATCACAAGCTCAAATAACAAGTCTCATACAGTACTAAAATGCCAAAGATATACACAACTAAACAAAATTCTATTTGGATAATCGGAAGAGTCACATACCGGAGAGCAATTGATCCAAATTTCAGCAGCAAAGATGGGCTGAGCAAGTAGATCGAAAAATCTCGAGCAAGAGCAGCAAGAACACGAGTTTGAGCAATGGTGGTGGTTTGGTCGGGAGAGAGAAAGAGTGGGAGGAAGAGAGTAAGTGGAGGGCCAGGTGGACCCCACACCAGGGCAGGGCGCGCCGCCTCTCCGCGCCGTGGTGGCGTGTGGTGGCCTGGTGGGTCCCCCTGGTCATCCTCTGGTACTCCCACGTTCCTCTTTAAAAACTAGGACTTTAATATTTTTCAGAATTTTTGAAAACTTTTATTTCTGACATTTTCTGGGCTTTTAAACAATGAAAACTAGACAAAATGAATTTATGCAAAGACCAAACATTACTTAACTTTGCAAATTACAGTAGCAAAACAGTAGGTAAAAACAAAGTGAGAAAGAAAATGTTGTTTAGCAATTTTATGCATGTAAAACATATTTGTTAACAAGGTTGATCAAGTCTTGCCACCAAATACATTTTATATGACATAAAAGAATTAAACCACATTGAACAATCATGTTACCTTAAATGTATAGCTATAGATCCAATCATAAATATTGAAGTTCTTCATGAGGTTCATATATAGGGCAATCAATACTTCCCACTTTGATACTTTTAATATTGGTAATTGTATTACTCCAAATATTTTTCCAGCTTCTTGGGAAAATAAACAGTATGCTCTTTGTCATTAACATGGAAAGTCACTTTTCCTTTGTTGCAATCAATAACAGCCCCTGCAGTGTTAAGAAAAGGTCTTCCAAGAATAATAGACATATTATCATCTTCAGGCATTTCAAGCACAACAAAATCAGTTAATATCAAGCAATTATTAGCCACTTGAACAGGAACATCTTCACATATACCAACAGGAAGCAGTAGATTTATCAGCCATTTGCAAAGATATATCAGTTGGTATCAATTTTTCCAAGTAAAGTCTCTTGTAAAGAGAAAAAGGCATAACACTCACCCCTGCACCTAAATCACATAAGGCAGTTCTAACATAGTTATTTTTGATTGAGCAAGGAATAGTTGGTATACCTGGATCTCCAAGCTTCTTTGGAACCTTACCATTGAAAGAATAATTAGCAAGCATGGTAGAAATCTCTTCATTAGGAATCTTTCTCTTGTTAGAGACAATATCTTTCATGTACTTTGAATAGGGAGGTAACTTAATAGCATCAGTCAAAGGAATTTGCAAAAACAAAGGTTTCATCCATTCACAAAATTTGTTATAATGTTCTTCTTCCTTAGATTTGAGTTTCTTAGTAGGAAAAGGCATTTGTTTTTGCACCCAAGGTTCTCTTTCATTACCATGTTTCTTAGCAAGAAAATCTTCTTTAGTGTACTTTTTGTTTTTAGAATGCTTTTCAGGTTCCTCTTCACTTTCCTCTTTATCAGAAGCATCATTCTTATCTTTATCATTAGCATGTTCATTACCACTCTCAGTTTCAGCATCAGAGATAGATATACTATTTGGATTATTAACATGCTCATTGTCTTTAATAGGTTCAGGAGATTCCTCAACATGTTTATGTTTCTTCTTCTTCTTTTTCTTAGAAGGAGTAGTAGTTTCATTAACTAGTTGAGAATCTTGCTCAATTCTTTTAGGATGTCCCTCAGGATACAAAGGATCCTGAGTGGAAGCACCACCTCTAGTTGCTATACCAAAAGCATGTTTATCATTTTCTCTAGAAGCATTATAGCAAATCTTTTTGCACTTTAGTCAATTGCTCAATTTGAGTTTGAACCATATGAAAATGTTTAATGAGTATTTTAACATCATTAGAAGTTCTTTCCAAAACATCATGCAAATGATTAATGACATGAGAATTCTTTATGAAGCTATTTTCTATTCTCCATTGAAATTGTTTTGCTTAACAATGAAATTATCAAACTCATCTAAGCATTGATCAGGAGGTTTAGAATAAGGGATATCTCTATCATCAAAGCGTTGGAGAGAGTGTACCTCAACTGTAGATGAGTGAGGAATTGGCTTACACAATTCTTCTATAGGTGGAAGATTTTTCACATCTTCAGATTTAATACCTTTCTCCTTAAGAGATTTCTTGGCTTCTCTCATTTCTTCATCATTCAATTCAATACACCTCTTTTCCTCGGTGTAGGTACCGGAGTTGGTTCAGGCAGGGTCCAATCATCATGATTTTGGCTTATCTTAGCCAATAATTCCTCGGCTTCATCTGGAGTTCTTTTCCTGAAAACACAACCAGCACAACTATCCAGGTATGTCCTAGATTCAACAGTTAGTCCATTATAAAATATATCAAGAAGTTCATTTTTAGCTAGTTGATGTCCAGGCCGAGCTCTAAGTAAAGAACAAAACCTTGCCCAAGATTCAGGCATTTTCTCTCCCTCATTTTGCTTAAAGTTAAAGATTTTCTGTAAAGCAGCATGTTGAGCACTAGCAGGAAAATATTTCTGAAAGAAAGCATTGACTAAACCCATCGGGCTCTCAATAGATCCAGGAGATAAATCATTAAACCAAGTTTTAGCTTCATCTTTCAATGAGAAAGGGAAAATTTTAGTAACAAAGTAACTGCGTTTCTTAATATCATCAGAAAACAAACTACTCAGAGTAGAGAGAGTGTTCATATGTTCTACAGCACTTTCATTTTCAGTTCCTCGAAAAGGTTCTTTCTCAGCAATAGTTATAAAAGACAAGTCCACAGAGAAATCATAATCTTTATCTTTTATATTTATGGGAGATGTAGCAAATTTAGCATCAGGAGAAAGTTTATAGTTGACAGCACGTCTTTGAAGAAGATTTTTAATAGCATTAACATCTTTAGAGGTATCACAATTCATGCATTCATCAATAAAGTCATCATCAAGTTCAACATAAGTTTCCTCAAGATCATCACTAGTAGTTTCTCTTGTTTCAGGTGAATAAGCAGGTGTAACAGGAGTTTCATTAGGTGTTTCAGTATTTTCAAGTTGTTTAGATTTAGCAATTGTAGCATCTAGAAAAGGACCTAGTGAACCTCTTTCATCAAGCACAGTAGAAGCATCATCAAATTCATCAGAAACATTCTCAGATTCAGCAGAAGTAGCAGCACGTGAAGCATGTGCATGTGGTGGTGTGACAAGTTGACTTATAACAGACGGTGAATCAAGAGCAGCAGAAGTGTTCAGAGTTGTACCTCTCCTTGTAGTGGATGGCAATATACGAACCTTATCATCACGAGGTTTACCCATGATGAATGAATTGCAGCGAGCAGTATGACTCCCTGGTGAGCTTATAAATAGAGCTATGCTCCCCGGCAACGGCGCCAGAAAATAGTCTTGATGACCCACAAGTATAGGGGATCGCAACAGTCTTCGAGGGAAGTAAAACCCAAATTTATTGATTCGACACAAGGGGAGCCAAAGAATATTTATAAGCCTTGACAGATGATTTGTCAGTTCAGCTGCACCTGGAAGTAGACTTGCTCGACACAGTTTATCAGTAGCAACAGTTTTATGACAGTAGCAGTAGTGAAATAATAGCAGCAGTAAAATAAAGACAGCAGTAATAATTGCAGTAGACAGCAGGATTAAAATACTGTAGGCATAGGGATGGATGAACGGGCGCTGCATGGATGAGATAATTCATGAAATAGTCATACATAGGGCAATTGCAGATAAATATAATAAGGTATCCAAGTAATAATCAATCATAAGCATGTGTTCCGTATTTAGTCGTACGTGCTCGCAATGAGAAACTTGCACAACATCTTTTGTCCTACCAGCCCGTTTGCAGCGGGGCCTCAAGGGAAACTACTGGTAATTAAGGTGCTCCTTTTAATAAAGCACCGGAGCAAAGCATTAACACTCCGTGAACACATGTGATCCTCACGTCGCAACCATCCCCTCCGGTTATCCCAATTTCTGTCACTTTGGGGCCTCGGGTTCCGGACAGTGACGTGTGTATACAACTTATAGATATGATCCAAAACAATAATTATCTCATGATTCAATAACATGTTCAGATCTGAGATCATGGCACTCGGGCCCTAAGTGACAAGCATTAAGCATAATAAGTTGCAACAATGACATAAAGTACTACCGATGGATACTAGGCACCATGCCCTAACAAATCTCACAACTATTACATGAATGATCTCATCCAATCCCTACCATCCCCTCAGCCTACAGCGGGGAATTACTCACACATGGATGGGGGAGTCATGGATGGTCGATGGAGAGGTGGCGGTGATGATGATGGCGATGATCTCCTCCAATTCCCCGTCCCGGCAGGGTGCCAGAACGGAGTTTCTGATCCCCGAAATAGGGTTTTCGATGGCGGCGGAGCTCTGGAAGTTTTCTGGAAAAAGTGTCGATCCCCCCAAGTTTTTAGGTCAAGGCTTATGTAGTCCAAAGGGGAGCTGGGGGCCACACAGGGGGCCACACCACCCCTGGGCGCGGCCAAGGGCCAACCGCGCCCTGGGTGCGTGTGGGCCCCTGTGCCCCTCCTCGCTTCGTCTTCTGGCTCCGTGGGTCTTCTGGAAAAATAGAATTTATGGAATTTTTCTGGAATTTTCCTGAAACTTTGACTTTCTGCACAAAAACAAGACACCAAGGCAATTCTGCTGAAAACAGCGTTAGTCCGTGTTAGTTGCATTCAAATCACACAAATTAGAGGCAAAACAATAGCAAAAGTGTTCGGAAAAGTGGATACGTTTTGGACGTATCACCACCCATGGCCCAGAGAAGCAGGGGCGGGCCCACCTCTGCCCGCAACGTACACATGGCGTGGTCTTTGATTCCTGCCATGGGGAGTACGTTGAACGGCCAGTTGGCTGCGCCGGCTGCTGCTGCACGAGCCGACAAGACGGCTTTTGCCGATCCCAATGGGGATAGAGACAAGGTGGCTTTTGCTCGGGGCCCAGAGGAAGGCACAGTCCGGAATTTGAATGGGCCAATCAGCGCTCAACAGGTGGAGACCGAGGCTGCTTTGCTGGAACATTCTGTCGTTACACCGACAGAGCCAGCACGGGAAGCATCCGAGGCAGATCCCTCAGGCGACCAGTTCTTTACTGTGTCCTTGTCTGAAGGAAGCGTCCATAGGGAGGGCCTCGTGGCAGATGACCTGGGACATCTTGGCCCAGGCCCAGGAACGGAACAATTTGAGGCTGAGAGCTCCCGCGGTGAAGATGGGCCTTTGGATGGGAGTGCGAATCCGGTTGAGGCCCAAGTAGGCGATGGACCTGTGGTCATCTTTGGTGGGCCAAGTGGGAACGTGCAGCTGGAGCAAGCAACACCTGATACAGAGGGGATGAGCTCGGCTGAGGCCGAGGCCTGGGGCCGCATGAAGAAGTTCTGCAGCAAAATCCTCAAGGCTCTAGCCCCACCGTTGCTCAAGGAGGTGGAGAGAGCATCGATGCTGCGACCCGACGCTGAGCCTTTCACGCCGCGTCGAAGCGACAGGCTAATACCATCTACGCGCCGCGTCCTGTTGGCAAGCAAGTGAAGAAGGCTTTGGCGGCGAACACGGCCCTGCTCAAGGCCTTGGGCATCTCCCCAACAGAGCTAGTGACGAACGAGAGTGCAGCGCAAGAACTCAAGCAATTCTTTGATTCCCCGCTGCGCGAGAACCAGTTGAATGTTCTGGCGTCCATCTTTGGGAAGACGATGCCGGAGCGTGGTGAGCTGCCACCGCAAGGTCAATTGGAGGTGTGTGTCTGCGTGTAGCCGCATGCACACAATGGAGTGCTCGTCACGGTTTCTATGGATTGTAGCCTAGATGTGTTGAGTTGGAATCCCCGTGGCCTGAATGATAGAGCCAAGCGGGATTCTGTGCGGACGTTCGTTGATTCGTTAAGAGTCAGCGTAGTTTGTCTCCAAGAGACAAAGATGGAAATGTTAGAGCGCTTTGTTGTGAATCAATGCCTAGGTCCGTCTTTTGACGGTTTTGGTTACCTTCCTGCTGTTGGCACCCGGGGGATTTTGTTAGCCTGGCGATCCGAGGTGCTGGAGATCACATCTATTTCCCTTGATACACATGCGTTTACTGGAGAAGTGCATGAACGTGGCGGCAATTCCCCTTGGTGGATCACCGTGGTATATGGGCCCCAGAGCCAGGCCGACAAGGCCCAGTTTCTTGCTGAGCTGATTGAAAGAAGGAGTCTCTGTCCTGGCCCATGGATGATAATTGGCGATTTTAACATGATCCTTCGTGCTTCGGAAAAAAATAATGATAATCTGGATCGTGCTAGCATGGCCAAGTTTTGAGAGTTTATTAACAGTCAGGAGCTGAAAGAAATTTACATGCATGGACGCTTATTCACTTGGAGCAATGAGAGGAGGGAGCCAACCATGTCTCGCCTAGACCGTGTGCTTGCATCTGTTGACTGGGAGCTCAACAATCCGGATGTGATTCTTCAAGTGCTGTCCTCCAATGTCTCTGATCACGCACCACTGCACCTGACGATGAATGGCGCGCTTCGGCCAAAGCGGCACTTTAGGTTCGAGATGTTCTGGCTCAAATTGGAGGGCTTCGATCAGGCCGTGCTAGAGGGGTGGAAATGTGATGACAGAATCGTCGATCCTTTCAAAAGGTTGGATGCCTGCTTCCGGAGCCTGGCAACCTACCTGCAGTCGTGGGCGGACAGGAAAATTGGAAATATAAAACTTCAGTTAGCAATTGCCAACATAATCATCCGCAGTTTCGATGTGGCGCAGGAATCCAGAGGGTTAACTGACGGCGAGTGGTGGCTGCGTAAAACTCGGAAGCTAACTGTGCTAGGCCTGTCCTCCCTCGAGCACACCATGGCGCGACAGAGATCCAGAGTTCGGTGGCTCAAAGATGGCGACGCCAACTCGCGGCTGTTCCATGCTGTGGCCAATGGGAGGCGCGCGAAGACCTTCATCCCCGCAATCAAGCATGGCGAGGAACTGATCACGAACCAAGGACGGAAAGAGGAGCTATTCTTTCAGACTTACAATCAGCTGCTGGGCCATATGCAGACAAGGGGAAGCACCATCGACCTGGAGGCCATTGGAGTTGAGCGTCGGGACCTGTCGGACCTGGGCAACATCTTTACTGAAGAGGAGGTCTGGGCAGTAATCAAGGAATTACCCGCGGATCGCGCGCCAGGACCAGACGGATTCATTGGGGCGTTCTACCGCAGGGCGTGGCCGGTTATCAAGAACGAGATCATGGCAGCACTCCTCAAGCTGTATGTGGGCGATGGCCGGGCTTTCGGCAGGCTCAATCAGGCGACAATTACTCCGATTCCGAAGAAGTCAGACGTGGAGGAGGTGGGAGACTACAGGCCGATCAGCTTAGTGCACAGTTTCGCAAAATTGTTCACTAAGGTGCTTGCCAATAGGCTGCGACCGAGATTGGATCAACTTGTCAGCACGAACCAGTCCGCGTTCATCAAGGGTCGTACCCTACACGACAATTTCCTCTTGGTTATACAGATGGCAAGGAAAATTAACAAGAGAAGGGAGAAGGGAGTTCTACTGAAGCTAGACATCTCACGCGCGTTCGACTCCGTCTCGTGGGCTTTTCTGTTCGAGGTCATGAGGCAGATGGGATTTCCGGAGGCGTGGCTCAATTGGATTGCAATCGCGCTCAGGACTGCTAGCACCCGGGTCCTAGTTAATGGAGTCCCAGGAAGGAAGATCTGGCATGCCCGCGGCCTCCGTCAGGGAGATCCTCTATCCCCACAGCTTTTTGTGCTGACCATGGAGGTGATCACGAAGATAATCTGCTGCGCGGTGGAAGAGAGAGTCATGTCGCCAATCGCTAATTGCTTGCCGCAACAGCGAATTTCAGCCTATGCGGACGATGTTGTGCTCTTCATCAAGCCCACGGCACTGGATATGGCGGCGATTCGTGAAATCTTGACGAGTTTCGGCGAGGCATCGGTTTGGTGGTGAATTATGGCGGCGATTCGTGAAGTCTTCTGCCACATTGATTGATCCGTGGGCAGCAGGAGGAGGGACAAATGATCGAGGGAGCGCTGAATTGCAGGATTGTCCCATTCCCGATCAGGTACTTAGGCCTACAGTTGGCGCTGCGGCCGCTAACGAGAACCGAGTGGCAGCCAATGCTCGACGCCACTGTCAACATTGTCCCGGCCTGGCAGAGAGGCTTGATGCGCGGCCAGGTCGTTTGACGCTGGTCAAATCCGTCATCGCGGCTAGGCCAATCCATCATCTTCTGGTTGCGGAAGCCCCAGTTTGGCTACTAGAGGAGATCGAGAGGAGCATGAAGGGATTCTTCTGGGCGGCGAAGGAGAGAGCCCACGGCGGACAGTGCCTAGTGGCGTGGTCCAAGATCTGTAAGCCGCTCGATTTGGGAGGACTAGGTGTGAAGGACCTGCGGATGCACGGACTGGCGCTGCGTGTGCGTTGGGAGTGGCTGAAGAGAACTGATCCAACTAGGTCGTGGCAAGGTCTGCCAATGGCGCAAAACTCTGACGTTCGCGCGGTGTTCGACAACCTGGTTCGAATTTCAGTAGGAGATGGTGCGCTAGTCCTCTTCTGGCGCGATCGATGGATACAGGGCAGCACGGCAGGGGAGATTGCACCAACACTGACAAGTATGGTGCCCACCCGCACGCGCAATCACAGAACAGTCAAGCAAGCCCTGACGAATCTGAAGTGGCTCTCAGATGTGGCAGGGGAAATCCTCGAGGAGGCGGCTGGAGAATGCGTCAGGCTGTGGCTCGCAGTATCAGGGGTACAGAGAAACAACGAGGGGATCGACAACTTTAGCTGGCCGTGGACATCTTCAGGCATGTTCTCGGTCAGATCGACCTACGCGGCACTGATGCAAGGCGGAATTGGTTTCCGAATGGCGGAGCCAATTTGGAGAAGCTGGGCAACCCCGAAGAGCAAGATCTTTACCTGGTTAGCACTCCAGCACCGGATCTGGACCTCGGACCGGCGGTTCAGGCACGGATTGCAAGCAGCCACCTCGCCTTGCTTCACATGTCTGCAAGACGAGGACATGGCAGAGCACATCGAGGTGCAGTGTGTTTTCGCCAGCGAAGTCTGGCACCGCTGCTTGCTCAGGGGCGGGGTGCACGCTACTGCACCAACTCGGAGTGATACCCTGGAGGATTGGTGGATGGAGCAGCGAGAGGGGCAGGGCGACAGGAAGAAGAAGAAGCTCTGGGACACGATCGTCTGCACAGGGGCGTGGTACTTGTGGAAGCAACGCAACGCTCGTGCGTTCAATAACGCGCAGCAGCAGTTTGGACCGGCGAGAGTGGCCGACCTGATTCTGGATGAGGTTGGGCTGCTAGGTGCGGCTAGACGGACCGGAGTTGGAGGCCCAAACCATGACGTGAGAGAGTAGTCTAGTTTTTCTCTTCGATGTATTTGGAGTTTTCTTTTACCCTCTGTCCGCTTTGTACGCAAAGTAGACATGGTATGTAACAACATTCTGCCTTCTATACAAATAAGGTACGCAGTCGCGTACTCTCTAAAAGAGAAACAAAAAGGCGAGGCCTGCTCGCTGCGCACATCTCACGATCAGCTCACCCGCGCGTGCGTGTAGCCGTGAAACAAACTCTGTTGCTTGTAATGGACAAGAGTCGATTCCTTACATAAGCTTAGAACTTTCGGGTACTATTCAGTAGTACATTGTGACTCATGTTTGGGATAGGTGATTCCTTTTTTGTGGGATGGGGTAAGATGGTTCTTAGATATTTTCGTCTGCTTTTTTTTCTAATTCGAAAATACAAAATACCTTTATCATATATACTCCCTCCGTTTACAAAACGATGTCTCAAAGTACATCAAATTTGCATGTATCGAGACATCTTTTTCTGAACGAAGGGAGTACCACAAATTAGTACAACAACATTCCTAGTTACGAGTCGGAACATTATATGAACTAATATATACATCATTAATAAGAAAAAAGCCTGAAAGTACAAGGCCTTGAGAGGCAACATTTTTCTTCTTTCTTGACAAAATTAAAGGTGACGAGCGGAGCAGCTGCATCCTCTTAGTAATTATAAATAGACGAGGTTATATTTGCGCAGCTGCTAGTAATTTCCTGAAATAGCGCAAAGGTTTCATTGTTTAGGGAAAAATTCAAAACGAACATTTGCATTGTAAGAAAGAACAAAAATATATTTTCTTCATTACATTTTTAGCCCTACTAAACAAACACGTCATGTAACAAACCTCCCGAGAGAAACAACTAATACACACCGAAAAATGATGTGTTTACTAAGGTACAAATATATGGGTTTAAGCATATATAAATAAATTATAAAATAATAGTAGAAGTCTCTTTGGTCATATTTAATGTCTAAATCTTTGGCCTAGAAAACTCACATATTACCTTCTTGTCAGTAGGTTGCAGTTTTATCCAAATCTTGTGATTGATTCCAGTGTCGCCCTTAAAACAAGATCGTCTTTGCTTGAGTTCTTGTAGTATTTATTTGTAGCTTTTGTAGACTTGCCACGTTGCTCCTTCCTGCGGCTTGAAGACATAAAAAGGTTCAATAGTAATAAATAGTGTGTTTATAAGTAAAAATATGCATCCATCTAGTAATATAGTCCACTTTTAAATTTATATCTCTATTTTATACTAAGATCCAACTGGTTGGCACTCACGAACCCTAGATCAATAGATATATGGTGCCATATATCGTGTTCTTGTGCGTAAAGTAAACCGATATGGTTTTAAAACCATTGGAACGAAGGAAACACATAAAAAAATATAAAAGAACTGTTTTTTTTTTTTTTTGCGGAAAAAAATCTTTGATGCTGTTTGAAATAAAGGAATAGCTCAGCAGGAAATGCCATAAAATTCCTGTGTAATATTCCATAGGAACTATGGGGAAAAGTAAACATGATGTTTTCTCACATATTTTGTTCTACTTATGTCTAGAATTCATGTATTTGTTTGTTATGTCTAGATGGCAATTTTTAGGTGTTCATGTATGCTGGCTTTCTACAGGAATTTAGTGTATTCCTGCAATATATCTACGTCTATGTTTTGTTCCTACAATCCATGCGGGGCTTTAATTTCTTTTCCTAATTATTTCCCAGAAACAACAGGTTAATGACATCTCATGCAGTAATTTGAGCTTCGACAATTTTTATATAAGGAAGTCTACCGTTTTCATCATAATCGCTTCCAGTGCTTTGATAACAAGTCGCCTTTTCCAACGGATAATAACAATTAGCACAACAACTCTCAAGTAAACATGAAGAAGCCCACCTCATTATTAGTTCACTTACTCACATGACGATTAGCAGCAGCAGTTGAAATTAGCCAGCAGCAAGAGCTAGAAAGGAGCCGAAGCCGATTCGGGTGAATAAACTTAGCGTTTCAGGAAATCACCTGTTGGTGCCGCCGGTCACCACCACCGGCTCAACCTGCTCCGCCACCGGCAGCCGGATAAGGGGGCTCTGACCCATATCTCTTTCCCTCTATCTCGGGTTCTCTTCTCTGGCTTGTTTGGTGTTTTCTCCCTTGGGAGCGATGCAGGTTGCAGCTGTATATAAAGAGTTGTAAATCAAATTGAAAAGTACAGATGATGACCAAAAGTGCTGAGGCTTTATGGGCTAGGTATGTGTTGTATATGCGCTTTTGGTTCTAAACAATTTACTCTTTGTACGCTTTTGTGAAAGCATGAAGTGTGCCGCCTCACAAGTGTCATTTGTCAAAGCATTGCTGACTCTTAGACTTTAGCCTTGAGTTATATTCTGCATTTTCAAGTTGACGTTGGTGGAGTACAATGTTATTTAAACTGCACTTTGTTTACATAAATTGGTAGATTAAAACTCTAGGCTTAAGCAGAAGTGTGCGTGGTTAGAAACGGCATAGTATGATATAGGACAGATCTGATGGTTCTTTGGATAGAGTACTTTTTTTTGCATTAACATCTTAACAATGAAACTCTCCCCACCAGAAATCAGACAAGGCATCATTTATCTCTTTACATAAAGATTTTGGAATTTTAAAAACACCCATGGAAACACTGGTATAGATTGAATAATAGCTTTGATCAATATCTCTTTTCCGCCCATAGATAAGTACAATGCCACCTAACTCATTGTTACTTCCGCTATGGCAGAGAAATCACATTATTATGCATAATAGTGTCAGATGCTTGTATCAATGACAATGCCAGGTGTCGTCACTTGACCCCTCAAGCAATCATACAAAGATCTTAAATTCATAGACGACACTCCCGTGCCATTTTGGCCTGGAGATCCTCTTCCTCCTCGACGAGGTTCTTATCTTGCATGTTTGGTTGTTACTCATGGTAAGAATATTTGTCTGTGCAGTTGAGTGAAGACTAAGAAAAACGTAAAATCTACAATCCATCGGATTATCTGAAAAAGAGGCTAGGGAATGTTCTCCGATCACGTTGAGAAGACTAGTGTCAACCGTGAATTTGATCGCATCAGCAGCAGCTCGTGTCCTCAGATAATAATGTGTATCAGAGAAGTACAAAATGAATAGCCCCACTTCTGTTAGCTTTGGGATGTACCTCGGGTGAATCGAATGGCATGCCAAGTAAAAAAAAACGCTACCATTGTTTTATTAGAATCATCGGTATTGCGGGAAGGGGGGCAATTGCCCCCATACCCCATGGTAAAATGTAAAAATTGTTTAACATAAATGGCCTAAGTCCAACTTTGAAAATCATGCCCCTTACAGCCGGCCAGCTCCATCTGTCTGATGGAACTACATTCCACATATCAGGTTGAAGAATTCCCTGCACTGAAGTGTATTCATGCATTAGAGGGAAGGGCCTATCTCACAGGTACAGTTGTTTTGAGAAGTTCTCTGCAGTTTATAAGTAGATCATGCTAAAACCTGATGTCTCCTTAACTACCTTTCCATTGATGGCAAGCACAAAAATAATTCTTTTTTCTACATCAGTTAAATTTCTCTATGTGAAATGCACAGTTCAACATAATCACATAATATATTCAGCATAAATGACAGTCACATTTACAGATATAACAAACCTTGCTGAGTGGGCTCCCAACATATGTTTCATAAGGACCTTCTTTTGTGGGAATCACAGCAGAAGCTTTCAAAGCGTGATAATAGATTGTCTCAAATATGTCCTTGTTTAACGGTTGGGCCTGGGAAGCAATTCCATAATAATGTGTATCAGAGAAGTACAAAATGAAATAGCCCCACTTTTGTTAGCTTTGGGATGTACCTCGGGTGAATCGAATGGCATGCCAAGTAAAAATAGCTACCATTGTTTTATTAGAATCATGAGTATTACGGGGAGGGGGCAATTGCCCCCATACCCCATTGTAAGATCTAAAATTTTTTAACATAATTTCTAACATGAATATGCAAGTTTCGGTTGTCCAAAGTAATCAATTCATAAATGTCGTCAAAACTCACTCCATGTGGCTTCAAGCACAAATTAATTAAATGACATTAAGTTAGGTTGAACTCTCCTTCCGAATTCTTGGATAACAGAATATCGGGGTCAATGACTTGGATTGATTTCTCGCACATAGAACATGCTCTATCGTCTAAAATAACGACATCAGTATGAGAACAAGCAGAGTAAAAAATTAAATGTCAAATTGATCTTATGATAGCACTTTTCTTTGAATCATTGATATAATTAGGGTCACTGGTTTGACATCTCATCTTGATTTCAGCTGCAGCACAGGAAACACTTTTACATTTTTCAAAGAAATATTCGTCCGACAAGTTTTGTTCAAGGAAAGACATGTTTAGAAGAAATCCTACAGAGATAGCCAAGACAAGACAAATTCAGCAACAATTCTGAAGATAGCTCATTCAGCCAATGGTCAAAATCGGTGATAATATAGTATAATGTAAAAAAAAGGTGTCCATGGTATAAAAATAATAGCAATGACCTGATGTCTTCCCTTTTTCTTAAATTTCCCCCATTATGTTACCAATTCATTAAAACTTAGAATTTTGATGTCATTTTCTTCTCAGATTGATATCATCTGAGAGAGGTCTCAACCATCATTTTTCCAATTGAGCAGACGTGCCCTCACATTTTTAACCAAAGACGTTGAGTGAACTAATACAACAAAAATTATAGATCAATAAAGTATATAAATCCAAACAATCATGAAACTAATCCATCTAATACCTAATATTGGTTTTGGCCACCTCATAAACTGGGAAAATACTCTCTAGTCCTACTTAAATACCATACGTACAACGTTATTTAGAGTCGGGTTTTGTTACACTGAGAATTAGCTATAGCAAAGAGAAAGAGTTGATTTCATATTAGGCTATACCTATTCCCTCGTTTTGGTTCGGAATCAGTTTTGTGCAGTATTGATTAAAACATGCATAGCTTTCTAATATATAGTCCGTTTTTTGTGCAGTAACTTTGTGTTTCAGGAAATCACCTGTTGGTGCCGCCGGTCGCCACCACTGGCTCAACCTGCTCCGTCACCGGCAGCCGGATAAGGGGGCTCTGACCCATATTTCTTTCCCTCTCTCTCTCTCTCTCTCTCTCTCTCTCTCTCTCTCTCTCTCTCGGGTGCTCTTCTCTAGCTTGTTTGCTGTTTGCTATCTTGGGAGCGATGAAGTTGTAGCTGTATATAAAGAGTTGTAAATCAAATTGAAAAGTACAGATGATGACCCAAAGTGTTGAGGCTATAAGGGCTAGTTCTGTGTTGTATATGCGCTTTTGGTTCTAACCAATTTACTCTTTTGTGAGGCTTCTGCTTCCCTACATACCCCCCTCGGCGAACTCAAACTCAGTGAAACACATTGACGCTCCAGATCGCGTCATATCTTTTCGCTAATTGAGGTCAGGGTTGGATATGGGTTTCACGTAGGGCCCAATCTAGGCCCGTATGACTCGTCTGTATGCTAAAAAATATCAGGGGCACATATTTTGTATGCGTAAATGTTGTACGCGTACATAAGCGGGCACCAAACTGTCAGCAGGTATAAAAGGAGCCCTCGCCTGCGTCGCCCACCATTGCCCCAGGCCTTGGATATGGGTTAGGGCGGGCTACCGATTGAGAATTGTATTTTTTAGCCTTCTAAGTTCTGGCGACTTTGCCAGGGGGCATGCACCGAAGCCTGCCGTGAGCCTTCTGTGAGAGCATGAAGTGTGCCGCCTCACAAGTGTCATTTGTCAAAGCATTGCTAACTCTTAAACTTTAGCCTGACGTAGATGGGGTTTCAGATTGAGTTATATTCTGCATTTTCAAGTTGACGTTGGTGCTTTCCCTGGTACGTAGACGGTGTACAATGTTATTTAAACTGCACTTTGTTTACATAAATTGGTAGACTAAAACTCTAGCTTAGGCAGAAGTGTGTGTGGTTTTTTTTTTTTTGAAACAAACAGAGCTTTATTGAATTGATAAAAGAGTTACATCATATAAGATCTCAGGAATAATCAGGGGGATCATCATCCCAAACATGTGTCTCCTTCGACTCGTAAGCAAATTTTGCTAACTGATGTGCCACCTGATTAGCCTCCCTCGGACAGTGTTGAAAGCAAACCTTCTCCAAATTACTAGCTTTCCAAAAACATTCTGCCAAAGTAGCGAGTACGGGCTCCAGACCTCAATGGTTCCATTACATGCCTGGATCAACTCCAAGGAATCAGATTCTATTATCACATTTTTGCACCCCATATTTTCCAAGAAATCTAGGCCCTTTAAGAGAGCAAGAGCCCCTGCTGTAGCTGCAGACAAAAGATGATCCAGGGATCCGAAGCAGCCTGCTATAGCTTCTCCTCTTGAATTTCTTAACACAGCCCCGACAGCACCTGTACCATTAGTGTAAAGGATGCATCAACATTCAACTTTACTGAACCAGTACTTGGTCTTGTCCATGCCGTAGTACTTCTAGATGCTTTATGAATTGGAACACCATAGTTTGCCGTCAGTGCATGAATTGCAAACGCAGACCTTTCCGGGGTAGCGATAGACACACCTTTAACAAACTCACGTCTTTGACACCAGATATACCAAGAGCCAACCGAATAGTCTCCTGTAATCCCAGCTGACCCAAAACGGCAGATTACCATGCGGCATGCACATCAGGTTTTCAAGGACCACAGAACATGACCGATCAGCTAAAAGAGATTTACCAATCACAATTTTTAGTCCCAGCTCCTTCCACACTTCTTTGGCCCTGTTGCATGTAAATAAGAGTTGTCGGATATCTTCTGGCCCGTTCTGACATACAGGGCATTCAGCCGGTACACGAGTATGGCGAGACTCCAAAATCGCCTTTCCAGGGACAGCGCCATGGAGAGCTTTCCAAAAGAAAATCTTCACTTTACTAGGAAGCGACAATTTCCAAACTTTTTTCCCAAACCGGGTTAGTCCTTGTCGCCCCTTGACCATCAGTTCGACGAACCTTGGCCCCCAAACTGATGCTTCCACTCAATATAATAGGCAGACCGGACAGTGAAAGTATAAGTTTTTGTGTAGTGCCAAGCAACAAAGTCTTCTGTCAAGAAATCGCTCAAAGGTATGCACAAAATTCTTTCAACATCAACTCGCAGAAAATTCGCTCTGATTATCACCTCATCCAGCCTTCCAGAATGTGGATCAATTAACTCATCAACAGTTCTAAGTAGGCACTGACCACGGGTTGAAAGCACTTTCCTAGTCAGACTAGAAGGAATCCAATGATCCTCCCATATATTAACGAGAGAATTCCTTATTTGACCCTTCCTTAAAATCATCTTACTTATTTGACCATAAAAAAATATTTCTTCCCTATTTGACATCTTAACTTCATTTTCTTCCTAATATGGCCCTGTAGTGCATTTTGATACCTGCCGGTGTTAAATAGGAACGTGAAAATAGGTCCGCGTCGTGGCGGAGCTCTGTCTCGCGCGGCTCGGTAGTGACCCCGCGGAGTCATTGTCGTCGCCGGCGGCCTGGCTGCCGGGCGAGCCACGGCAGAGCGTGGTGGAGACAGCGGCGGAAAGCACAGAGGTAGAGGGCCGCCACAGGAAGAGGAGAAGAAGCAGCCGGCGGCACCCACATAATTCTACCCGGCCATGGAAGCTCTGCCTCGTCTCTGGGCTGCCACTCGCCGGCGAGCCCCTCGTCCGGATCGCCCATGGCCCCGCGCTCTTGGAGATCTGCGCGGTCCTGACGGATTGGGTCTTCGTCGGCGTCGGCGAGCTCCTCGTCCGCATCCGTTCTGGCGACGGCCGCCGCAGCCTGGCCCGCTCTGTCCACCGCCCGTCGCTGGTTCGATGTTGACTCGGGGAAAGAAAGAGTTTTTTAGATGGAGAGAGAAAGGATCGATCGGGTCTGGTTCGCTCGTTTTTTTTTTTTTTTGAGAGTATGCCAAGGCATACCTTATTTTTATAGAGGACAGAAATAGAATACAGAGTTCTACCTAATCACAAACCGATTAATAGCTAGGTTCTGGGTTCTGGCACGAAGCGTTTTCTCGCTATGGCGATAAGAGAGGCGATCTAGGTTTTCGACCGCCGCCGCCGGCGGCGGCAGCTCTGTCCGGTGTACTGATTGGCACCGTTGGTTTGTCCCCATTAAGGGTTTCCATCCTCCTGCTGGTTCTCCCAGCGGTGAGTTTTCCGTCCCGTTCTGGTTTTTGAAGTTTTCAGTTGAGGGAGGCAGCGTGACCTGCTCCTGTTTGATCCGTTGGAGATTTGGGCTTGGCCGTGGGTTTGGCTGTGCCTGGCGTCGTGTTTTGCAGCAAGGCTACAACGATCTGCAAGTCGTCTTGGGGATCGGTTGCCGGTTGGCTGTGTTGGTACGTCTGTGTTAGATTGTGCGAGAAGACGATCAACAGTCCGTCTCAATGAATATAATGTGCTTGAACTGTCGGGGTTGCGGTCAGCTCGAGACTGTTCACGAGATCAGCAACTTAATTAAGTTGTATCGTCCGAGGTTGGTTTTTCTCTCGGAAACCAAGCTTAGTGATAAGAGAGCACAAGATCTGAGAGGAAGACTAGGATTCTCTAATGCCTTCGGTGTGAAAAGTGAAGGTTTAAGCGGAGGCCTGGTTCTTTTCTGGAATTCAGATTCAGTAGTGTCGCTGAAGTCATTTAGTAGGTCTCATATTGATGTATTCGTCTCAAATGAAGATACTGGAGTTAGAGAATGGAGGTTCACAGGTTTTTATGGTGAACCGTCAAGGTCCAAGCGCAAAAGAAGTTGGGAGTTGATGACTTATTTGAGGAAGGAATTTGATCACCCTTGGCTTTGTGCGGGTGACTTCAATGAAGTGGTCTCTGCTGGTGAGCAGTTTGGAGGTCATGGAAGGGAGGAATGGCAGATGGAAGGGTTTAGGGATGCTATTGATGATTGCAGATTTGAAGACCTTGGCTATACGGGCTTACCCTACACATGGGATAATAGGCAGCAGAATGGAGATAACATCAAGGTTCGATTGGATAGAGGGCTTGCCGATGATAAATTTCAGGAACGTTTTGATAATACACAGGTAACCCATGTTCAGACGACTCAAAGTGATCATTGCGCACTTCTTATTAAAGTGCAGAGATCAGATTGGTGTGGTGGGGACACTGGCCCAAAACCATTCAGATATGAGAATGCTTGGTCAAGACACCAGAGTTATGATCAAGTTGTTCAAGATAGCTGGGCACCTGAGCAGAACACACTTAGTGGAGTGGTTCAGGCCTTGGCAGGTGTTGGCCGAAATCTCCAAAGCTGGAGTCGAGAGGAGTATGGATCGGTCGCTAAACAGCTTAAATGTTTGCGTACACGACTAGAACGGGTACGATCAGATTCTCTTGGTTCGGGGCCCTCTAGGTTGGAGAAGCAGCTTATGCGGCGTATCTCAGAACTTCAAACAAGGGAAGAAATGGAAGCTCATCAAAGATCGAGAGTTCAATGGATGAGGGAGGGAGATAGAAATACGGCTTTTTTTCATGCTAAAGCTAAACAGAGATCCCGTACAAATAGAATCAAGGCTCTCAGGAAAGATGATGGGGTGTTTGAAACATCACAAGCTGGGATGGAGAAGATGGCTATAGACTTTTATAAAAAACTATTTTCGGAGCAGGAGAACACACAACCGGAACTTGTCACAGATTGGGTTCCAGAGAAGGTTACAAGTGATATGAATGCGAGGCTGATTGAGCCATTTTCGGATGAAGAAATTGAAAATGCTCTTTTTATGATGCATCCGAATAAATCACCGGGGCCAGATGGCTTTACTGCTGGTTTTTATATCAAGCATTGGCATATTCTTAAGGAAGTGGTATGCAAAGCTATACGCCATTTTTTGGATGGAGGTGATATGCCTGAAGAGGTAAATTCCACGGTGCTTGTTTTGATTCCTAAAATTAAAGCACCGCAAGACTTAACACAATTTAGACCAATTGCCCTCTGTAATGTATTGTACAAGATAGCGTCCAAGGTCTTATCCCTTCGACTAAGGCCTGTCTTGGAAGAGATTATCTCAGAAGAACAAAGCGCATTTGTGCCAGGAAGATTAATCACGGACAATGTGCTGACTGCTTATGAGTGTATACACTACTTGAAAAGGAAAAAGGGCAAGTCCGGAGCCTGTGCAATTAAGTTGGATATGGCTAAAGCATATGACAGAGTGGAGTGGTGCTACCTTCGCAATGTTATGTCAAAATTGGGGTTTTCAAGTCAGTGGATTAACATGATAATGAGATGTGTTCAATCAGTTTCGTTTTCGGTGAGAGTAAATGGGGTTTTCTCGGAAGTTTTCAAACCCACACGTGGTATAAGGCAAGGGGATCCGATCTCCCCGTACTTGTTTCTTCTCTGTGGAGAAGGGTTCAGTAGTATGATCAAACATATGGGGCCAATGCATCTTGCGAGAGGAGTTCGAGTAGGTATCCACGCCCCCTGGGTATCCCACTTGTTATTCGCTGACGATTGTTTGATCTTCTCTCAGGCATCCGCAGCGGGGGCAGATAGACTAATGAATATTCTGGAATTATATCGTCGGGGGTCGGGCCAGATGGTGAACAAATCAAAATCAGCAATTTTCTTTAGTAAGAACACCTTGGAGCCGATGAAGAGTGTGGTTCACCAACGGCTGGAGATAACTACTGAAGCGCTTGGGGAGAAATACCTAGGATTACCTACGGCCCTAGGCCGCTCCACGGATTCTGAATTTGAACATGTGATTGCGAAGGTGAAAAAGCTACTGAACGGTGGCATCCCGAGATTGCTGAGTAGTGCAGGAAGAGAAATTTTTATTAAGGCAGTATGTCAATCAATTCCGACATACTCGATGAGCTGCTTCAAGCTGTCGAGAAAATTCTGCAAGAAGCTTACCTCGGTGGTGGCGAGGTTCTGGTGGGGAGGTGATGATCAACGGAGGAGAATGCACTGGAAAAAATGGGTGGACATCGCTATCCCAAAATCTGCTGGAGGCATGGGTTTTCGCGATTTCGAGCTCTTTAATCAAGCTATGCTCTCCAAGCAAGGGTGGAGGTTGATGACACGGCCCGATTCACTTTGTGCCCGAGTGTTGAAAGGGAGATACTTTCATGATAAGGACTTCATGTCAGCTGGAACTAAAAGGAACTCTTCGCACACTTGGCGAGCGATCTTGCACGGTCGATCAGCTCTTAATCTGGGACTGATCAAAAGAGTTGGAAGTGGGTCGTCTATTCGCATCTGGGATGATCCATGGATCGAGGCAAATTATGGGTTTAAACCGTTAGCGAGGAAGTCTAGTGCTACTGCAACTCGGGTTGATGAATTAATTGATCAGGCCAATGGGGTATGGAATGTGGCGAAATTGGAGGAGAACTTCATCTATCCTGATGTCCAATCAGTCAGCCGTATCACCATAGGAGAGGACGAGGATGTTTGGGCTTGGAAATTTGAGAAAAATGGAAACTTCACAGTTCGATCTGCGTACAGACTGCTGTGTGAACAAAGACGCTTATCGGCTGCCCCATCGAGCTCAGCCGGCGGCACACAACCAGTCTGGAAGAAGTTATGGAAGTTGGCAGTCCCACCAAAGGTTAGGAATTTTTGGTGGCGATCGATTCATAAGTTTTTGCCTTGCAGAAATATCCTAAAGGCAAGGCACATTGAAAGAATCTCAAATTGTGAAGATTGTGGTGAAGATGAGACTATATACCATAGCCTGTTCAGATGCACTTGGGCGAGAATCTTCTGGGACGAAATAAAAAGGCTTACAGGGGTGAAAATTCCTGTTCTTCACCCGGATTCTTGGGCCGCTGATCTGATTGATGGAGGTGGTGTACCTAGTTATAACGTATCTGTAATCCTTTGTGGATGCTGGGCAATCTGGTCGGAGCGTAACACCCGGCGCCATGGCGAGAAGGGTAGATCTGTGGAGTCCTCTGTCCGCTGGGCTGTTGATACGGCGTGTGACCTTTCAGTCCAGATAAAGGCCAGCCAAAATAAGCAGAAACAGAAACAGGTTTGGTCTCCACCCAGGGAGAATTACATCAAGGTTAACGTTGATGCGGGGTTTGACGTCTCATCTAGATCAGGTACCTCTGGGGTAGTTCTTCGCAATGAAGCTGGCGAACTCATCCGCGCACAGGCTATCTGGTATGAACATGCAGCTGACGCGAGGTCAATGGAGGCGATCGCGTTGAGGGATGGTCTTCGTTTGGCTAGCGATCTGGGACACACTAAAATTCTGGTGGAAAGTGATGCTCTCGATGTAGTGAAGTTGTGCAACTCTAACAACTTCGTGAGGGCTGACATAGGTGCTCTGTGTCGCCAAGTGATAGACTTACAGTTTAGCTTCATTAGTTGCTCTATTTCGCATGTACCTCGTACAGCTAATGAGGCTGCACATGCGTGTGCAAAGCAAGCTAGTGAATCTAGACGTAGATGCTTATGGGTTAATTATATCCCATCATTTCTGAGAGGATGTATGCATCAACCATGTACTTCTGATGAGTAATAGTAATAGTATGTGAGTTTCAAAAAAAAAAAAAAAAAAATCACAAACCGATTAGGCAGAGAGAACACCTGAAACGCACTCCAAAGAAAGACTAAAAACTACTCTCTCGCGTCATCAAAAAAAGACTCCAGTGACACCCCTCCTATTCTGCACCCAAAGCCTGAATTCTTCGATGATTTTGGGCACCAGCAGCTCCGGCCTGAACTGCTCCCTCGTGTTGTTGAAGACCCAGCCGTTCCTATTTTTCCAAAGACGCCAGCACACAAGGATGACCAGAGCATCAAAATCTTTCCGAACCTTCCTTCCCAAGCGCTCTCGGCTCGAGATCCACCACAGCTTGAGAGTGCAACTGTTGGTGGGTTCAGAGATGCTTAGCCCGAGCTGCCGAAGCAGGTCGTACCACACCTGCCTAGCAAAGACACACTGTGCCAGGATATGCTCCACATTATCCTCCTCTTGCAAGCAGACATAGCAGGGGGATGGATTGTCCTGCAGCCCATGTCGTGCTCTACGGTCAGAGGTCCAGACTCTATACTTTAGTGCCAACCAGATGAACAATTTGCACTTGATTGGTGCCCCATTCCTCCAAATGCACTCCGCGACATCGGAGTACATTAAGCCATGTTGCAGCTTTCTGTATGTCGACTTGGCCGTATACTCTCCAGATTTTGACGAAGGCCAAGTTATTGTGTCACTAACCGTCGTGTCCCTCTGCACTTCGCTGACAGCAGCCCACAACTGCACGCACTGAAGAATGCCGTCAGGGAGGGGCAGTTTGGTCCAACAAAATAAAAACTGACGGCAAAACATAACGCCATAGACGGAAGGGCCAAATAAGGAAGGAAATGAAATTTAGGTGTCGAATTGGGAAGGATTTTTATTTTAGGGCCAAATAAGGAAGACGATTTTAAGGAAGGGCCAAATAAGGAATTCTCTCTATATTAACCTTGTTTCTCGCACCAATCCTCCAAATATGCCCTCTCCGAAAGTATTCAGTCCGGCAACAATGCTTTGCCACGCAAAGGATGATCCACTCTTCGGTCCCGCTTTCAACAGATCACCACGAGGATAATATTTTGGTCTAAGAACTTGCGCACATAGAGATTCAGGATTTTGTAATATTCTCCAACTCTGCTTTGCCAACATAGCTAGATTAAAAGCGTGGAGATCGCGAAAGCCCATACCTCCAAGCTTTTTTGGGATGCACATCCGCCACCATGCAAACTAGTTGATGTAGTGCGCCCTACACATGACACGCCAAGTGGACCAATGACAAGAGTAAGGGTCAAAGCTGATGAGGACATCCCTAGTCCTTTACCATTTTCTTCCATTGATGATGTTGCTGTTCAAGACAAGCCCGACGAAGTGAGGATTGGACCGATGACAAGAGCTCGTGCCAAGCTACTTGGACAACAGGTGAACTCACTCTTGATTGAATACAACGTTTGTGACAATGAGAAATTTATACTACCTAAGTCTATGCACTTGTGTATGATCAGGGTTGTTGATAACACGAACGTTGACGGAAGGCTAGAGGAGCAGCAAGGAATGGAGCACGACGTCCCCAATGGCGCGAGGGAGGAGCGGGAGGCATGTGCAAGAGGAGGAGACGAAGAAGGTGCTCGAGAAGACGGTCACGGAGAGGGGTTACAGGCTGAAGAAGCACCGGGCGGTACTACCGCCCTCACTACTGCCAGAAAGACCCCTCAGGCGCTATGTGCGGTAGTACCGCTCGACCCAGCGGTACTACCGCCCCGACAGACAAGCGGCGGCACTACCGCCAGAACTGCCGCCCGATAGGCCCTTCTGGAGCAATGTGCGGTACTACCGCGTACGGGCCTGCGCGCCCAGATTCGGACCGAAACCTGTTTTAGGTCGGTTTGTACTCGTTTTTAGGTCGAATTGGACCCCGTTTCGAGTGGGACAACCCCAGGTCGGTTGGCCCTCCATATAAGGCCAAGGCCGGCGGCTAGAACAAGTTTAGACCACGTTTATGTTAAAACCCTAGATTGGATTGCTAAGCAACTATCTATCGAATTTCCCTTTGTTTCGATCGGAAGTTCAACCCCTCCACTTTGTTGCGATCTGGAGGTTCTTGTTACCGAAGTTTGAGTGTGATCTGTTGTTCCACTGGGAATTAGTAGATTGCAAAACCGCTTCGTGGTCGGCGGCTACGTTGCACCGGTGTGAGGCGTCGCGAATATCCGTTGGGTTGAAGAGCTGTTGCATTGGCAACAGGGGAGCAGCCGGAGAGTTCGTCGGAATCTCGCAAGTTATCTTCCACCATCATCCATCTACCCGCAGCTCACTGAGAAGATCGGGCCACCCCATATCAAAAGCTATACATGCTAAGGTGAATTCACTACTATCTATGTGTGACCTTGATACCCCTTTGAATGGTTTGCTACTTCATTCCGATACCTTGTGTGTGCTCAGCTACGGTGGACCGGATGATCCCTATGAAGATGGCCAAGGAAGTGTTGAAGATGGACAACAAGTGCTCCAAGATGAACAAGCTGGAAATCCTGAAGAAGCCGCGGCCGGTACTACCGGAAACCTGGCCGGTACTACCGCCGAAACAGAAATCGGTACTGGAATCAACGTCGACCCAAGCGGTAGTGCCGGAATTAATTCCGGTACTACCGGCCCTCCGCCCGTCCGGTACTACCGGAAGCCTCCACCGGAACTACCGCCGAATCGAGAAGCAGTACTGGAATCGACGCCGTCGTAAGCGGTAGTACCAGAATTATTTCCGGTACTACCGGTCCTTCGCACGTCCGGTACTACCGGACTTCATGTCCGGTACTACCGGGCCTGCGCGTGCCTGTGCGCAGATCTGGGCCTTGACCCATGTAATTCGTCCTCTTTTGCACTAGACTATAAATAGGGGTCCTCCTGCACCTTCTAGGGTTAGACAAAGATTTGGGAACTAAGTAGAGCAAGGCTCCTCTTCTCAAGGTGTCTCCTTCCTCCTTTGGAGATGAACCAAGGCCTCCTTCCATGGAGATGAATCATGGCCTCCTCCGGGAGATGAACCAAGGCCTCCCCTTGTGGAGATGATCTTCCTCTTGTAGTGATACTTGTCAATCCTTCCTCTTGAAGTGGCTAGGTTGACTTCGTTTGGATTGACCAAGAGGACAAACAATCCTAAGAGTAAGGTGTACTTGGGAGAATATAATTGGGAGCTGCCCTAGGGGATTTGGGACCAATTGACTCTTGCCATCGTGCGTCTTGCTAGTTATCTTTGTGTTTACTTGCTTTCCCCTCTTTTGTGTTCTTGAGTTCTTCGCGTTCTTCGCCTCTCCCGTCTCAAATCCGTGAAGATCGGGCCTAAACCGCATCATATGGTATCAGAGCTCTATGTTGCCACGGGTTTGATTGTGTTTCCCCCACAAATCCACCAAATTTTTCTTTGTTTTTGAGAAATTCGAAAATTTCCACCAAAAATAGCCATTTTGGATTCGAGCGATTTGGTCGATTTGCTGCGTTTTTGGTAGTTTTGCTCCATGGATCTGTTGCTTTAGGACCCCCTCCACCCTTGTTTGCGTTGCCAAGCCTCAATTTTGCCAATTTCCCACGAATTCAAGGATTTTTCGAGCTCAATTTCCGCCCAATTTCGCGACCAAGAACTCCAGAAAATTTGGCCGCCGGTACTTCCGGCCACTTCCAGCGGTACTACCGGGCGCCGCGACGCTCCGGTACTACCGGCCAAAATCGAGCGGTACTACCGCCGGGCAGGAATTTTTCTGAGCAATTTTTCTTCTTTTCCTCGGTTCGTTTTGGCATTTCTTCTTTGTTGTTTGGGTCCTTCGCTGGTGTGTTCTACACGTCTACGACATCGACAAGCTTCCGCAGCGACATCATCAACGCCAAGTGACGACGCCGCCAAGGACTCGACTCTTCCCCGTCATAGTGATCCGTTGTGAGCCCTTCTTCCTTTTGCGTATCTTGACCTATCGGACTAGTTCGTTTATATTGTGGGCATTGCACTTGTGTTGTTCCGAGTGAGTGTCTCAAAGTATCGGCGAGTGTGTTTCGAGTAGAGGTCTTGGCACTAGCAAAAGTTGAAGGAATCATCGTCAAAAAGCAAAAATCAAAAAAAAGAGAGAAAAAGAAAAGAAAAAGAATCAAGTGGTGCCAAGAACCATTTCTTGTAGGTTGCGACAAAGTTTGAACCGCCAAAGTGAGTGTGAGGGTCCGACACTTGTGCAAATCCGTTGCCCACTCAAGCAATTGAACTAGCGTCCCTCGTGCGTTGTGTTGACAATTGAGCACGTAGTCTTCGCTAGGTTCATTTCGTCTTCGAGTGCTCGCCCTTTGGTCGCACAACCTCATTATTCGCTTTTGTGTGTGTTTCCTTATACTTTGTGGTTGGTGTTCTTTGGTGATTTGGTCATTGTGGATTTTCACTACCTTTGACAATATGCTTTTCGCCGAGTTTGCTTGATTTCCCGTTGCCACTTCATACCTACCTATCCTCATAAGTGTGTGTGTGGGTGTTAGAACCGGATTCTCTCCTCTCAAGTCCCTTTATTCTTGAGATATAGTTTGTCCTTTGTTCTTTCTTTACCATATCTCACTTGATCTTGTGAAGAT
Source organism: Poa pratensis (assembly GCA_947311845.1). Classification (NCBI taxonomy): domain Eukaryota; kingdom Viridiplantae; phylum Streptophyta; class Magnoliopsida; order Poales; family Poaceae; genus Poa; species Poa pratensis. Next base: position 28,249,967 of record CAMZMU010000111.1, read on the forward strand.
GTTTAGGGGAAGTACAACCGAAAGTGTAAGCTCGGGCGAGGAGATCCACGGTGGACCAAGAGGTGATCATGGCTACGTCACACAATCCGAGTTCGTCGGGCTTCGACACCTTGTTTGTGATGGCTTAGGCCGCTATGAGCGCCGCATTCAAGCTCAAGAGGCCAACTTCAATGAACGAATGCAAGCACAACAAGACACGTTGGAGCACTGACCGAAGCACTCAACAACTTGTGCATCGTCGATCTTCTTCTTCTTCGTCACGCTCCAATCGTACAAGAAGTACTCAAGGTCGACGAACGCACCTCATGGACGTCATGGCCTTCGCCCCGAACAACCGCAACAACCACGCCAAGAAGTTCCAAGGCCCGACGACCATGATCTTCGCCATGATGGCAACCGTCCACCTTCTCCAAACGTGAACAATGCAAATGCACCACAAGAACGTCACATGACCCAAGGCATGACGCTCATGAACATCTTCATCAAAACGTGAACAATGCCAATGCGCATATCGAGCAACCTATCCAACATGATGATCGTCGCGAGCGCATTCCCTCACCACCACCGCAACATCGTGCTCCTCATGACCCATTAGCTAATGGCAATGGTGTCCCGGGTGCTAATGACTTTGTGGAACAAGGACGTCATCCCCGTCATCCTCCAAGACCGCGCAATCGTAATCATGGCAATGCGAACAATGACGAGCAACCCGTGCCTCAACAAGAGAACCATCCTCGCAACGCTCCTCATCCTCGCCAAGAACTTCCACATGATCCTCCCCACATCACCGTCCCGAGTCAAGCGCTAACGAGTCAAGCCAACATCATGGTGATGGGCTCAACCGAAGGAGACGTGGACGTGCATTCCCACGTGGTGCCATCGCGACAACTATGATGACTTGACTAACATGCGCTTCGACATACCCAAGTTCTTCGGCAAGAGTGACCCGGAAGTCTCATGGGTGCTAAAATTGACAAGATCTTCCGCGTGCAATGCTTCTCCGACAACAAGAAGGTTGCCTTAGCCTCCATGGAGTTTGAGGACTATGCTCTCTTGTGGTGGGAACAACTCCAAGATGCACGCCTCGCCAACCACCAAGAACCAATCAACACTTGGGTGGCAATGAAGGAGGCAATGCACAAGCGCTTCGTGCCAAGCCACTACACTCGCGATTTGTACAAGAAGTTGCAAGAATTGAAGCAAGGCTTGAAGTCCGTTGATGAGTACTATAAGGAGATGGAGATCTCCATGATGAGAGCCAATGTCAACGAGTATGAAGAGCAATCCATGGCTCGCTTCATGAACGGCCTCAACTATCCCATCAAGAAGATCGTGGAGTTCCAACCATATGCCTCGTTGGTTGAGCTAGTGCATCAAGCTACAAAGGCCGAGCGTCACGTGCTTGAAGAGCTCAAATACAACAAGACAAAGGCATTCTTCGCCAACAAGCCATCCTCATCAACGCCTACACCGACTCAAGCTCCTCCTCAAGCTAAAGGCACGGCAAGAGCTTCTACTACCACCACTCAAGCTCCTCCTTTCGTCAAGAAGACGCCTCCTCTACTAATGCACCTCAAGGATCGTCGTCCGGCACAAGACTCTTGCAATGCTACAAGTGCGGAGGACAAGGCACAAATCCTTTGAGTGCACCAACAAGAAGGTCATGATCATCAACGACGCCGGAGAGTATGAGTCTATGAGTGAAGATGAGTACAATGCCAAAGTTGCCGCAATGCAAAGTGAGCAAGAAGACCCCAATGAGATACTTTGTGATGGTGACAAGAGCCCTTCCTTGGTTGTGACAAGAACTTTGACCACCAATGTCCATGTTGAAGAAAACCAAAGATGCAACTTGTTTCACACACGAGCGGGCATCAATGGGAGATCCATCAAGGTCATCATCGATGGTGGAAGTTGCCACAATCTTGCGAGCAAGGAGCTTTGTGAGAAGCTCAACTTGAAGTACATGAAGCATCCACACCCATACCATGTCCAATGGTTGAGTGATTCCGGCGCCGTCAAGATACAACACATGGTGCAAGTGTCCTTCAAGATTGGTGCTTATGAAGATACGGTTGATTGTGATGTTATACCTATGTCCGTGTGTCACCTACTTCTTGGGCGTCCATGGCAATTTGACAAGGGTGCTATGCATGATGGAAGGACTAACTACTATAGCTTCAAGAGCAACGACAAGACCTACGTCCTCCGTCCCATGACTCCAAGTCAAGTGATTGCCGACAACGCCAAGACTATTGCTCGTGCACAACAAGATGGTTCTTCAAGTGAGAAGAGTGGTGAGAGAGAGATCCACCAAAAAGTGAGTGAGAGCCACAAGCCAAATACGAGTGACACTTCAAAGAGAGTTCCCACCAAACTTGCTTTATTTGCCACCAAAAGAGAGATGAGGGAATTGAGTGAAAACCCATCCACCCTTCACTATGTGCTCATATGCAAGGGTGAAGTTTCTAAGACTAACGATTTCACAAACCTTCCTCCTCCTTTGATGTCTCTTTTGCAGGAATTTGAAGATGTCTTCCCTCAAGAGGTGCCACCGGGACTTCCTCCTCTTCGCGGCATCGAGCACCGCATCGACCTTGTACCCGGCGCACCGCTACCGAACCGCGCACCGTACCGCACCAACCCCGAGGAGACCAAGGAGATTGAGCGCCAAATCCAAGAACTCCTCGCCATGGGACACATCCGCGAGAGCTTGAGTCCGTGTGCCGTGCCCGTCATCTTGGTGCCCAAGCACGACAACACTCTTCGCCTATGCATGGATTGTCGCCCCATCAACGCCATAACCGTGCGGTATCGCCATCCTATCCCTCGTTAGATGATATGCTCGATGAGCTTTGCGGTTCCTCTATCTTTTCGAAAATTGATCTTAAAAGTGGATACCACCAAATACGCATGAGTGAAGGTGACGAATGGAAGACCGCCTTCAAGACCAAACTTGGTCTCTATGAATGGCTTGTCATGCCTTTGGCCTTTCCAATGCTCCCTTCACCTTTATGCGTCTCATGAATCATGTTTGCGTCCTTTCATTGGTAAATTCGTGTGGTATACTTTGATGACATTCTCATTTATAGCAAGTCGTTGGAAGAACATGCTCACATGTGTCGCAAGTTTTGTTGGTTCTTCGCAAAGAGAAACTCTATGCCAATCTCTCCAAGTGCACTTTTGCCACCAACAAACTTGTCTTTTGGGTTTTGTTGTCTCGTCTGATGGGGTTGAAGTTGATGATGTAAAGATTCAAGCCATTCGTACTTGGCCTTTTCCTTTATCCCTTGAGGAGTTGAGACGTTTTCTTGGTTTTGCCGGATTTTATCGTCGTTTCATCAAGGATTTTTCCTCCATTGCTTGTCCCCTCCACGAACTTACAAAGAAGAATGTACCTTTCGTTTGGGGACATGCGCAAGACTTTGCTTTCAATGAGCTCAAGCGTTTGCTAACCCAAGCACCACTCCTCGCCCTTCCGGATTTTTCGAAAACTTTTGAAATTGAATGTGACGCGAGTGGGTTGGGAATTGGTGGTGTTCTTATGCAAAACGGTAGGCCCATCGCGTACCATAGTGAAAAGCTTGATGGAGCTCGCCTAAACTACCCCATTTATGACAAGGAATTGTATGCTTTGGTTCGTGTTCTTCATGTTTGGCAACATTACCTTCGACCTAAGAAATTTGTCATACATTCGGATCACGAATCGTTGAAATATTTGAAAAGTCAATCGAATTTGAACAAAAGGCATGCTAAGTGGGTTGAATTCATTGAGTCTTTTACCTTCGTAATCAAGTACAAGAAAGGTAAAGACAACGTGGTCGCGGATGCTCTATCCCGCAAACCTGAAAGGGCATGGCGCCCCCATGTGTGGTTTTGGTAATTAATGACAATCCCTATGGACTAATGGTTGCATTGAGTTATTCCTGTAGTGTTTGTCCATAGGAAAATGCTTGAACTCCATATGTTGGATTCAAGGTTGATGCCATAAAGATATTGAGATAATGGAGTATTTGGCATCAAGATCATCGAGTTGTATGGATATATTTGATATGATCAAGAAGAAGAGTATGTGATGACCAAGTTGTTATAAGAGGAGTTATCCGATGATTGGTTATATGCGAGTTGAGCATATTGCAAGTATGTCTTGAAGAAAAGGATTATGTGATCATTCATTATTATCTTCAAGACATCATCTATTGAAAAGAGAAGAAAAGATACAACGTTGATCAAGATTTTGATCAACTCACAAAGCTACAAGATGTACCAAGTGGGATCATGTATCTCTTGGTATGGTAAGCAATTGTCCATATAGCTTTGTGAACTAACCCATGATATGTGTGTTGCATTTCTATGTGTGGTTAGGTATCCTTCTATGGGCTTGCATCAAATGAAGATTTCATATAGCCCATGAACGATGACGTCAAGTGGTGTTCGTCATCAATGTTGAGAAGCGCAAGTTCAAGAGGAGCATCTCGAAGAAATCCTAGGCTTGAAGCTTGCCACCCATTTGGAGATAATGGTCAAGTGAAGATGTACCGATGAGAGGCTCTCCCATAGTGGAGTATGGGGGAGAAATATGTGGATCTTCACCAAGCGAAGCGCAATCAAGAAAGGTGGTCCACTTGAAGAGATCAAGATCATCATCATCTAGCTCAAGTGGAATGCGCAAGTCAAAGGTATGATAGGGTTTCTATTTTACCGGTCTCGTGGTAGTTGGGAGACCGGATTATAGGATAGATACCGTACTATCAAGAGGGGCTCTCATTGAGCTTTAGCGTATCAGTTGGAGAGAGCTCAAACCTTTGCATACTTGCCTTCTTCATGTTTCTTGGTTCTTATTTGGATTTTCTCCTTGTTGGGTTTTGGAGCTTGTTGTGTGATACGTCTCCAACGTATCTATAATTTCTTATGTTCCATGCTAGTTTTATGTCAATACCTACATGTTTTATTCACACTTTATGATGTTTTTATGCATTTTCTGGGACTAACCTATTAACAAGATGCCACAGTGCCAGTTCCTGTTTTCTGCTGTTTTTGGTTTCAGAAAAGTACTTCTGCAAATATTCTCGGAATTCGACGAAACAAAAGCCAAACCTCCTATTTTTCCGAGGGACACACGGAGCCAGAAGGGCAAGCCAGGGGGAGGCCCACGGCCTCCAAACCACATGCTCGCGCGGCTGGGCCCACAGGCGCGCCGGGAGGTGAGGAGGGAGCCCAGGACCTCCACCGACATCGCCCCTTCGCCTATATATTGCCTCAGACGCGAAAACCCTAAAAAAAGAAGTCATATTTCCAGAAGAGTTCCGCAGCGCCGCCGCCATCGACGACAAGTTTCGGGGGACAGAAGTCTCTGTTCCGGCACGCTGCCGGGACGGGGAATTGCCCCCGGAGTCATCTCCATCGACTCCACCGCCATCTTCATCGCCGCTGCTGACTCCCATGATGAGGAGGGAGTAGTTCTCCCCCGAGGCTGAGGGCTCTACCGGTAGCTATGTGGTTCATCTCTCTCTCCCATGGTGTGATCTTTATGTGATCATGAGCTTTGTAATCTAGTTGAATATGTAGATGTTACTCTTTGTCTATTATGCCACTCTAGAGGTTACTTTAATATGAACTCCGGTACTCTCCACGGTGTAAAGGTGACAGTGTGTGCACCGTGTGTGACTCCTTTATGACGTTGTGGCGCTTGTTTACTCCGGCTTGAGGTGTGCTTTTGCAGCCCTACACAATGAATGGTGTTTGTTATCCAACAAGAGAGTGTTTGAGAGTAGCATTTATTTATTCAATTATGTGATCATTGTTGAGAGTGTCCACTAGTGAAAGTATGATCCCTAGGCCTTGTTTCTAAGCATTGAAACACCGTTTACAACAAGTTCTGCTACATGTTTGCTTGCTGCCATTTTTATTTCAGATTGCAATTACTACTTATAATCATCCATATTACTTGTATTTCACTATCTCTTCGCCGAACTAGTGCACCTATACATCTGACAAGTGTATTAGGTGTGTTGGGGACACAAGAGACTTCTTGTATCTTAATTGCAGGGTTGCTTGAGAGGGATATCTTTGACCTCTACCTCCCTGAGTTCTATAAACCTTGGGTGATTCACTTAAGGGAAACTTGCTGCTGTTCTACAAACCTCTGCACTTGGAGGCCCAACACTGTCTACAAGAATAGAAGCGTGAGTAGACATCATTGTGACTTTCATAACAAGCTCAAGTTCTCCGAAAACGGATTTCGTATGAAAAACTTGTTGCGTTTTCGGTTTTAGAGTTTCTCCCGGTTCATCTTCTATAGAGAGGTTTCACCTTTCTACATTTGGTTTTATACTCCCTTGTTGGACTATGATGTTTTCCTGCATCATATTGTCGTGCTCGTTGCGGTGATTCCAACGAGCCCAAGAACATCGAAAACGGAGTTCGTATGTAAAAGATATCACGTTTTCCGTATGTATATTTCTGGAATTCCGAACCACTCGGAAAATTCCGAACTGATTCCGAGCGGGTCGGAATTCCGAACTCATTCCGGACCGATTTCGGGTTTTGGCTCTTTCGGTACTGTCTACCATCCGGAACCAGGTTGGTAGACACCCGGATTATTCCGGGCATCCGGAATTCCGAGCCAAATCCGGATTCATTCCGAACGGCACGAATCTGGCCCAAACGGTCGGATTTTTGGGACCTATAAAATGGGGCCTTCTTCCCCAACGGTTCCCTAACTCTTGAGCTCGTGTTCTTCCCCATTGTTGACCTTCTTGAGCTTTGCTAACTCTCTATCTCTCCATGATTCTTGCCTCCATTTAGTGGGAAAAGAGAGAGGAGATCTAGATCTACCATTCCACCAATCAATCTCTCCTCTAAGTGAGGGGAAGCTTTTTGGATCTAGATCTTGGAGAATTTGGTGTTCTTCTTTGTTCTTCCTCTCTTCTCCCCCCAATAGCATTAGTTGCTTTGGTGGGATTTGAGAGTGAAGGATTTTGAGCACTTCTTGTGTTCTTGTCCATTGCATCGGTTGCATCGGTTTGAGTTCTCCACGGTGATACGTGGAAATCGAAGTTGAGAAGCTTGTTACTCTTGGGTACTTGGGGTGCCCTAGAGCTTGTCCTCTTGGGTACTTGGAGTGCCCTAGACGGTCCTTGTTGATCTCAGAGTTTTGGTGGCTCGCGGGATAGTTGGGAGCCTCCAATTAAGTTGTGGAGACGTGCCCCAACCTTGTGATTCTTGTGGCTTTGGGAGCCGCGGGAATTCGGTGAGAGCCTCCAATTAAGTTGTGGAGTGTGCCTCATCCTTGTACGGGTTCGGTGACCACCCTCAAGTGTCCCATAGTGGATCGTGGCACTCCGCATTGGTGGAGGCACGAAGGAGATTACGGTGTGCCATTTGATGGCTATTCGGGGATCACTTTGTGACTCCGCACCGCTCCAACGGAGACTAGCTTCCATTGGGAAGTGAACTTCGGGATAAATCATCGTCTCCAAGTGCCTCGGTATTTCTATACCCGAGCTTCTTACTTATGCAATTTACTTGGTGATAGCCATCGAGCTTGAAGTAATATATCTTGATATCACTTAGTTGCTTATCTTGCATAGCATAAGTTGTTGGTGCACATAGGTAAACCTAACTTGTTTAGGTTTCGTGCTTGATAAATTAAACGCTAGTTTTATTCCGCATTTATTCAAGCCTAAACCGTAAAGAATTTTAAATCTCCTATTCACCACCCCCCCCCCCCCCCCCCCCCTCTAGGCGACATCCGTGTCCTTTCAAAACCCAACCTACTTACGCGTCTTGATATTAGTGTTTCGGGTCTTGATAAGATAAAGGATTTGTATGCTTCCGATGCTTTCTTTGGTGACATTTTTGCTCAATGTTCGGAGCACAAAGGAGTTGGTGATCACTATTTGCATCAAGGTTTCTTGTCTAAGGCTAACAAACTTTGCATTCCCGAGTCTTCGCTTCGTTTCCTCCTTTTGAAGGAATCTCATGGAGGAGCGCTCATGGGCCATTTTGGACGCGACAAGACCTTGGCAATGCTCACCACCAACTACTTTTGGCCTCACATGTACCGTGACGTCAACCGTCTTGTGCGCCGATGTTCTACGTGTCTCAAAGCTAAGTCTACCTTAAACTCTCATGGCCTCTACATTCCATTACCCATTCCATATAGACCTTGGTCCGATATTGCTATGGACTTCGTGTTAGGTCTCCCACGCACTAAAACAAACAAGGATTCTATATTTGTCGTGGTTGACCGCTTTTCTAAAATGGTGCATTTCATACCATGCAACAAGACCGACGATGCTTCACATATTGCTACATTGTTTTTTAGGGAAATCGTCCGTCTTCATGGAGTGCCCAAGACCATAGTTTCGGATCGAGATGCCGAGTTCGTGAGCTACTTTTGGAAGACGTTGATGGAAAAGATGGGAATCAAGCAACTCTTCTCCACCGCCTACCACCCTCAAACGGATGGTCAAACCGAAGTGGTGAATCGAAGCCTCTCAACGCTACTTCGTGTGTTGATCAAGCCCAACTTGAAGAATTGGGAAGAGTGCATTCCACACACCGAGTTCGCCTACAATCGAGCACTACACCGAGCAACGAAGAGAACTCCGTTCGAGGTCGTTTATGGCTACAACCCCTACACCGCGCTTGACATGCTACCACTCCCACTCCGTGAGCAAGTTAACATGGACTTTGACACACGCGCCGCTTACATGAAGAAGCTCCATGAGGAAACACGCGAGACACTCACGAAGCACAATGAAGCACATGCTACAAAGATGAACAAGAACAAGCGCGCCATGATATTTGAAGAAGGAGATCTTGTGTGGCTACATCTTCGCAAAGATCGCTTTCCGGATGCAAGGAAGTCCAAGCTTCACCCTCGAGGAGACGGTCCCTTCAAGGTTCTCAAGCGCATCAACGACAATGCTTACAAGATTGACATCTCCAACTCCAAACACTTGGTCCACGACACCTTCAATGTGGCCGACCTATCGCCATACTATGGTGCATCAAGTGATGAGGACGACCAAGAGTCGAGGACGACTCTTTTCCAAGGGGGGGGGGAAGATGATGTAGTGCGCCCTACACATGACACGCCAAGTGGACCAATGACAAGAGCAAGGGTCAAAGCTATACATGCTAAGGTGAATTCACTCCTATCTATGTGTGACCTTGATACCCCTTTGAATGGTTTGCTACTTCATTCCGATACCTTGTGTGTGCTCAGCTACGGTGGACCGGATGATCCCTATGAAGATGGCCAAGGAAGTGTTGAAGATGGACAACAAGTGCTCCAAGATGAACAAGCTGGAACGGCCGGTACTACCGGAAACCCGGCCGGTACTACCGCCGAAACAGAAATCGGTACTGCAATCAACGTCGACCCAAGCGGTAGTACCGGAAATAATTCCGGTACTACCGGCCCTCCGCCCGTCCGGTACTACCGGAAGCCTCCACCGGAACTACCGCCGAATCGAGAAGCAGTACTGGAATCGACGCCGTCGTAAGCGGTAGTACCGGAATTATTTCCGGTACTACCGGTCCTTCGCACGTCCGGTACTACCGGACTTCATGTCCGGTACTACCGGGCCTGCGCGTGCCTGTGCGCAGATCTGGGCCTTGACCCATGTAATTCGTACTCTTTTACACTAGACTATAAATAGGGGTCCTCCTGCACCTTCTAGGGTTAGACAATGATTTGGGAACTAAGTAGAGCAAGGATCCTATTCTCAAGGTGTCTCCTTCCTCCTTTGGAGATGAACCAAGGGCTCCTTCCATGGAGATGAATCATGGCCTCCTCCGGGAGATGAACCAAGGCCTCCCCTTGTGGAGATGATCTTCCTCTTGTAGTGATACTTGTCAATCCTTCCTCTTGAAGTGGCTAGGTTGACTTCGTTTGGATTGACCAAGAGGACAAACAATCCTAAGAGTAAGGTGTACTTGGGAGAATAGAATTGGGAGCTGCCCTAGGGGATTTGGGACCAATTGACTCTTGCCATCGTGCGTCTTGCTAGTTATCTTTGTGTTTACTTGATTTCCGCTCTTTTGTGTTCTTGAGTTCTTCGCGTTCTTCGCCTCTCCCGTCTCAAATCCGTGAAGATCGGGCCTAAACCGCATCACTAGTGCATCTTCTTTTGCTCCTCCGTATCTCCCCACCCAAACTCCGCCATTGCATCATTAATCTCCTTACATAATTGTTTTGGAATTTTAAAAATAGCCATTGCATAAACTGGGATGGATTGTATAATAGCCTTCAAAAAAATTCCTTCCCTCCCATAGAGAGTAACTTCTCCTTCCAACCTCTTAGGCGCTGGATGATTGGTTCCAACAGATATATAAAGCTATCTGTACGATCTAGACCCACCATAGCAGGTAGACCAAGATATTTATCGGATATAGCTTCCGTCATAATATTTAATTCCATACATATTTGACCTTTAACATCCACATCCACATTAGGACTGAAGAAAATGCTACATTTTGCCTCACTCACCATTTGTCCCGAGCTTGCACAGTATTGTACTAGAACTTGTCTCAACGAGGTTGTATTAACTAAATTTGCTTTCATAAGTATTGATGGTGTATTTCTGCACACCCGAACACCTTCAATACCACGAACCTCCTCTTCATGAGCCAAGGCACTAGAAAGTCCTCCTACACAAATAAGAAACAAGTAAGGTGAGAAGGGATCGCCTTGGCGGAGACCTCTTGTTGGAATAAACTCCTCAGTTTCCTGATCATTGTATCTCACTTTATATTACACAGAATGCACACAGACCATTAACAGGTCAATAAACTCCCTTTGGAAACCAAGGTGAGCAAGCATCCTCTCCAAAGAATCCACTCTACTCTATCATATGCCTTATGCATATCCAGTTTGACTGCACAATATCCTTCCTTGCCCTTCTTTTTATTCTTGATCGTATGCATACTTTTCATAAGCCAACAATATATTATCACTTATTAAACGTCCTCGAACAAAAGCACTCTGAACTTAGGATATTACCTCATCAAGAATTAATTTCCGCCTAGCCGCAATCATCTTAGATATCACTTTGTACAGAACGTTACAAAGACTAATCGGCCTATATTGCGTAATTTTCTCCGGGTACTCAACTTTTGGAATTAAGGCAATCACCGTGTCATTCCAGCCTTCAGGAATTGACTTGTTATTAATTGCCACAAGAACCTCCTCTGTTAGAACGTCTCCGATGAAATTCCATCATTTTTTAAAGAAGATTGCGTGTAGGCCATCTGTATCTGGGGCTTTTAAATCTCTGATCGAGAATAGGGCTCGCTTTACAGCCTCCGCCGTATATGGATGTACAAGCGCTTCATTCATTGCATTTGTAACGCGAGATGTAACCTTAGCAATCAGATCGGGGTCTGGTTCATCCACCTCCGTACTGAATAATCCCGCAAAGTAATCTGAAATCATTGGATTCAGATTTGATGTACCTTCATGCCAATAACCATTCTCATCCTGTAAACATTTAACTCTGTTCCGCTGCCTTCGAGCAGAAGCAAACTTGTGAAAATACCCTGTGTTTTTATCTCCAAACTGTAGCCAGTTTATGCGACTACGCTGAGACCAATGCAACTCTTCTTGCTCCAACAAATCCTCTATTTCGGCGGCAAATTCCTTTTCTTTAGCTATATTCTCGCTTGTCAAAGCACTACGAGTAATAGCCTCCAACTCTTTCTTCACTGTTTTTATTTTTCGTTGGGGACCCTTCAAAACTGCTCGATCCCAACGATGCAATTTGTCATGCACTAAAGCAAGTCTTCCCGCTAAATCCATTGCTTGGAATTGGTGGCCAGAAGCGGCCCAGGCTCCTTCAACCACCTCATTAAAATTTGTTTCTTTTAACCAACGAGCGTCAAACCGAAGGATAGATGGACCAGTCCTAGCTTCAATTGTGCTTTCACCAAAACTCATGAGAATGGGCCTGTCGTCCGATCTGCTGTAATCAAGGTTTTGTAAAACCGCATCATCAAATATATTATGCCAAGCATCATTCGTCAGACCCTTATCAAGCCTCTCTCTGATCCCTGCTCTGCGCCAAGTGAACTTATCGCCAACAAATCCACAGTCTGACAGTCCACATTCAGCCAGCACATCACGAAAGCCTTGCATATACTGTAAAGGCCTGGGGCACCTCCATCCTTCTCAAAGGGATATAAGATCTCACTAGCAAACCATGCCCGTGCGTTGCGACCGGAGAGGAAAAATTGAAACATTGAGACGTATAAAGTAAGTTCTCGTTGGTACAGCCACAACATGTCGCACAAACCAATCAAAGCGAGAAGTCAGGATGCAAATCGACCTAACCCACCCAAATTTGCCAAATTGTGAAGGTGGTTTGTTTTTCTCTTACGGTTCTTGTTTTGTTCCAATTTCAATCTCTAAATTTGAGTTCCATAATTCCATTCCTCAGTACCCAAATAGAGCTTGTATACAACCTCGAATACTGAAAAGCTACTGTAGTATTCCTTCCAGATGTCCGACCCAACAAAGAAATTCCCAATGTGGACATTAGGTCTCGGTTCTTAACATCAAATTGTATGTTTTGTTTCTTTACCTGATTACTCGTAACTCTGTGTCCCAGGGGCCAAAACTAATTTGTAGCATACGGCTGAAACTAAATTAGAAGCATAACTAATGCGGTAATGCATGTTTCTTTTTTCTGGCAGGTACGTATTATAGTCCCTAGAAAGTGCTGGAGTTCTGAACGATCTCCAACCAGTTCACTCCTGGATACTGATCTTGGTCTACGTAATTAGCTTAGCCCGATAACGCCTATGTCCAAAATCCCCTGGTCCCCTTCTTCTCCCCCAGTAATCACTACAGCTACAGCCCGTAGCGCCTCAGCTTCTGCCTCAAATCCCCTATTTCTTCACTCCGGCGGGCAGCGGTGGTGGTGGCCTCCGACTGTATCTGGTAGAAGCAGCGGTGGTGCTTCCGCTTACTGTACGTATCTGGTAGACAGCAGACAGCAGTGCCCCCTGCCCTTGCCGCGTCGAGTGGTGCTCGTGATGAGGCCATGCCGTGCTCTTGCTCCGCCTGGCCCGTGGATCGAGAGGAGGAAGAGGACGGGGTAGCGCCGGAGCGCCGGGAATGGGCTGGATCGTCGGTGTTGTGCGCCGGAGGAGAACAGGGGAGGCTTCGGCGTGGCAACTTCGGAAATAAAAAAAACGAACCAGTACAACTTAGGGTGACATGGTGGGTAATTATTATCAACTTTAGGGATAATTTGCGTATCACAAGAAATTTTAATACTTTTATTATTAGGTATAGATATAGATTTAGGTCACCCATTATAAGACAAGGCATGCTGCACACATCTTTTAGTTTACGAATCCGATCCCAAGACAAATATTTATCACTCCACCTTGGTTCACCATAAAACCCCGTTAATCTCCAGATGTTCTCCAGCCCACATCCAATGAAAACATCAATACAATTTGATGTAAATCTCCATATGTTCTCCAGCCCACATCCAATGAAAACATCAATATAATTTGATGTTTTGTACCTTAACGAGAGCACGATTTCTTTCTTCCATAGTAACTAAAGGCCCCCTTTCCGACCATCACTTCTCACTACCTCCTTGTAATCCATTCCCAAAATTCTTCGCAGACATTCTGCTAGCCACTCCTCCAAATGAGTTTCCAACAGAAATAATACATCAGGGCTATATTGCTTATGAACCTTCACAAGCACCCTGACAGCCTCAGCCTTTTGAAGACCACGGCTGTTGAGACTCAAGATTTTCATTGTGTCCTGTCAACCCCCATCTCGGAGGTTGCCGATATCTCATTTTCAAACTGTTGCCCATCTTTCCTTGAACGCTTTAGAGCCTGGATTTTGCCCAACGTCCCAGCATCAGCTTCTGCAGCACTATCAGAGTCTCCATTATTAAAGAGAGTAATCGTTCCAGCCACCGTCGGTGCTTGGTCCTTGGCGGCATCCATAGGGCTAGCTGACCCATCATAAGTTAACCTTTCCCTATTAAGAAGTCCACCTCCAGTCATGTCAACATCATCCAAAATACGGCGGTCCAAAATTCTGTCCTCATTGAGATGCATGTCCTTGTGATGATAATCCTCATGGTACTCCTGGTCTGAACGACCTCTGCCTCTGCCCATGAAAGAATTCCTCCCAGCCGACGCACCTCGACCTGAGCCACTACCAGTTCCATGACCATGGCCGCGTCCGCGACCACCATCAGCAAGGATGAAGTTTCCCCACTCAAGTTTTGTTTCATCATGTTCACCTGAGCCACACTCCTCGTGCCAGTGCCCAAGTAATCCACACGCTCCGCAAAACAGCGGCAGTTTCTCGTATTTTACCTGATAATATTCTTCCTTTTTGTCCTTGGTGATGCAACAAAACGCTGAAGCTGCTTGTTAACATCAACCCTCACTCTAATCCGAACAAATTCCCCACCAAAACCCGCAGGTAATTTCAGTTGAACTTCCTTGATCTCACCCATTGGCCTGCACATCCCTTTGATCACCTTTTCTTTAGATAATTATCAGGAAGCTGCAGAACCCTTCCCCAAACAGAAAGCTTATCCAAGCCCACACTTCTAGGGTTCATAAACCCGTCATACTACTCAAGGATCAAGGCATAATTATTTCTGAATAGCCAAGGCCCCACAAACATTGCCTTGTTCCAATCTCCCAGACATCAAACTGAATTGTGAATAGGTTATCCTCAAGTTTCCTCCAAATTACCTCTCTTGCAGGACTCCACGCCGATCTCATATCAGCAAACAGGGCACTAGGACTGAATCCCTTCGACATGTGAACTTTTCCAATTGCCAGCCACTTCGCCTTGACCAGAGGATCCGACACTTCATCCTCCCATACGAACTCTCTTCCTCCTCTGCAAGTAGATTAGCTTCCACGCCTCTTTCTCTTGCTTTGCAACACCACTTGGTTCACCACGATCCTTCATGGTCAATCTTCGCTGATCCGATCCAAACGTGAGCAGAAGGCCCGATAAAACTCTCAGCGAGCACGGCCGCCAGAGGACAAGTGTGGTTAGACACGGCATAGTATGATATAGGACATACTGATGGTTCTTTGAACAAAGTATTTTTTTTTTCTTTTTTGCCTTGTCATCTTAACAATGAAACTCAAGGATTTAGAAAGTTGTGGCCGTAGCTCACCTAACTCATTGTTACTTCACTAGAGAAATCACATTATTATCCATAATAGTGTCAGATGCTTGTATTAATGCCAATGCCAGGTGTTGTCACTTGACCCCTCAAACAATCATACAAAGATCTTAAATTCATAGACGACGCTCCTTTGCTACTGCCAACTCAATAAATTCAGGTTACAGACACTGCTGTTTTAAAAAAAGATTCCAAGCAAACATTATACATTCTAGAGTAGATATAGATAACATATATACACGCACAATGAATGGCCTAGCTGCCTAGGCACGTAGTGCACAAGACGATGAGGTTCCGTAGATTGTCATGCTCAGGCAGCTTTACACTACAGAGATTGTTAAGTCAATCGGACAACGACCCAGCAGTAAGAGATTGTATAGGTCAGCGTAGGGTGACATAGAACGATTCTAACTTCCGCAGGCCAAGCAGTCCTCCCGGTTGTTCAGAGAGCAGGTCACCTGTGCCATCTTAACCTGGAGATCCTCTTCCTCCTCGACAAGCTTCTTATCCTGCATGTTTGGTGTTACTCACGTTAAGAATAATGTCTTCACAGTTGAGTAAAAAGCACTGTAAAATCTGCAGTTCATCATAGTATCACAAAAGGGGGGGAGTACATTCTCTTATTACCTTGAGAAGGCTAGTGTCAACCGTGAATTTGATCGCATCGGCAGCAGCTCGCGTCCTCAGATAGTACATCCCAGTTTTGAGGCCCTGGGCACCAGACAGGAAAAAACTATTATGTTTTCTGTCGATGCACTTGTGTTTTATTAGAAAGCAGCAACTTGAACAACAAGTTGCCACCATGCGAAATTACAGACTCAGTACTAACTGCTGAACTTTTTTAACAAAACTGCAGAGTGCTATAGTATTGAAATAAACATGCAAACCTTGGACCAGGCGTGGAAGTGCAGGGAAGTCAGCTTCCCAGCGTTTGCTTGATCCATGTGGATATTCAGGCTCTGGCTTTGATCGATATAGCAGCCACGGTCAACGGCCATGTCAACAACAGTTTTCTGCTTGATCTCCCAAACAGTCCTGGCTCAGTGATATAGGAAAATTTAGATACACATAAACTGACACCTTACAAAACTACAGCGTGGGATGATGATATTTCACGTACTTGTAAATTTCTTTCAGATCATCTGGGATCTCGGTGATCTTTTGGACAGAGCCATCCTGGTAGATAATATTGTTTTTCAGAACAGGAGACCAGACACCCATCTCGGTCAAATCATGGAGGAGATGCTTGTTCACTACAACAAACTCACCGCTGCCAAGAGAAAAATAATTATGTGCATTTAACCATCAGAATGTCAACAGCTGAACACTACAAGGAGCAGATTCGAAAACCTTAGAACTCTTCGACTGTAAATGTTTGACGTGTAAGGTTCAAAGCACTCGTTATTGCCAAGAATTTGACTAGTGGAAGCAGTAGGCATTGGAGCAACGAGAAGAGAGTTCCTGAGTCCAACTTTGGAAATCATCACCCTTATAGCTGGCCAGTCCCATCTGTCTGATGGCACTACATTCCACATATCAGGTTGAAGAATGCCCTGCACAGAAGTGTATTAGTTCTCCACAGTTGATAAGTAGATCCTGCTAAAACCTGGTATCTCCTTAAATACCTCGTCACTGATGGAGAGCACGAATGGATTTCTTTTTTTACTACATCAGTTAAATTTCTCTATGTGAAATGTATAGTTCAACATAATCACATACATAATATTTTCAGCACAAATGACAGGCACATTTATAGACATAACAAACCTTGCTGACTGGGCTCCCAACATAAGTTTCATAAGGACCTTCTTTTGCAGCAATCTCAGCAGAAGCTTTCAAAGCGTGATAATATATTGTCTCAAAGATATCCTTGTTTAACTGCTGGGCCTGAGAAACAATTCCATAATAATGCATATCAGAGAAGTACAAAATGAAATAGCCCCACTTTTGTAAGCTTAGGGATGTACCTCTGGTGAATCGAATGGCATGCCAAGTAAAATGAAAGTGTCTGCTAACCCTTGAACCCCTATTCCAATTGGCCTGTGCCTCATATTTGACCTCTTTGCTGTCTCAACGGGGTAATAATTAACATCAATAATCTTGTTGAGATTCCATGTAACAAGTGAAGTAATCTGTGACATAGCAAACAATTTGTTAGTAGCATTCAGACTAATGGGACGAAATCATACACTGTAAAGATGAGTCAAGCAAACCTCAGCTAATTTATCAAAGTCAAAATATCTGTTTTTTGATCCAATGCTACCAACAAGCTTAGCTGGGTGTGACTCTATAGGAACACCCTGAAACATCAAGCATACAGTGACATGTTATACACGTGTGCTACTGGATAACACCAACTGACCAATGAATTCAGTAGGCATCAGCACATACCTTTTCCCTAACAAAACGTGGTAAAGCAATTGACGCAAGATTGCAAACAGCAGTTTCAGTGGGACTTGTGTACTCAATTATCTCCGTACACAAGTTGGAAGACTTAATTGTGCCCAGATTCTGCTGATTACTTTTCCTATTGCAAGAGTCCTGCACATCGTTAAGTATTTTTAAAGACAATTTGTTGTATCTTTCAATAAGAGAAGGCATGTGTTAATAGAATTGCAGAATTAAGAGCAAGCCAGTCACCTGATGAACTATATTACCTTATAAAGCATATATGGTGTTCCGGTTTCTATCTGTGCCTTCAAGATGTCAAACCAGAGAGACTGTGCTGACACAATTTTTTTCGCCTTACCCTGAAATTGTGTAGCTAGGTTATTAAATATTCTTCTGTTACTTACAGAAATATGTGTATCCAGCATTCAACTTACTTCTCTTTCATATTTCTTGTATAGATTCTTGAACTCATCTCCCCAGCAATCAGCCAAACCTGGAGCTTCACTGGGACAAAATAACGACCACTGCTCGTTACTTTGCACCCTTTCCATGAATAAATCAGGAATCCAGAGAGCATAGAAAAGATCCCTGGCACGATTCTCCTCCTGTAAATTGCACATGATGAGACTGAGATGGCATGGTATAAGGTAATAGCATATTCGTACAGCTTACAACTGGTGATCAGATGCCAAAAGGCAAATCCAAGCTGGTAATCAGTCTAGTATCTCTACCCAAAAGTGTGTTGTGTAGTATTCAAGAGTGTTTACCTTTCCATGGTTCTTTCTTAGATCAAGGAACTCAAAAATATCAGCATGCCAAGGCTCCAAGTAAATAGCAAATGCACCTGTAAATTAGGAATCCATAAGAAACCTTTAAGACTCATGTAGAACAGGTATGGCTAATTTGATGCTACTTACCTTTTCTCTTGCCTCCACCCTGGTCAACATAACGTGCAGTATCATTGAAAACACGTAGCATGGGGACAATTCCATTGGAAGTTCCATTTGTTCCTCGAATGTAACTGCCAGTAGCACGAACATTGTGAATTGAGACACCGATTCCCCCAGCAGATTTGCTAATGGAAGCACATTCCGAAAGAGTGTCATAGATTCCCTCAATACTATCATCTTTCATGCAGATGAGAAAGCAGCTACTTAACTGCATCATAAAGAATAAGAAAGTAAATATATAATTGGAGAACCAATATTGAATTCTTTTATAGAAGATGGTGCAGTACTTGAGGTCTTGGAGTGCCAGCATTGAAAAGGGTTGGGGAAGCATGAGTAAACCAGCGCTGAGACATCATGTGGTAAGTTTTGACAGCAGACTCAATATCATCCTTGTGTATCCCAACAGAAACTCTCATTAACATATGCTGTGGTCTCTCCACAACCTTTCCACCAACTTTCAACAGATAAGACCTCTCAAGCGTCTTAAACCCAAAGAAATCGTAGTCAAAGTCTCTATCATAGATGATCTCACTGTCCAAGCGAGTAGCATTCTGAAATGATACAGCAATCAGAAATTCCGTAAGTAACGTTGTATATCAGTGAACACAGATACATCAATATGAAATGAAGCATCTGATAAATTCTATTCCACAACTCATATGAATTGCAAGACTACACGTGAACAACCAGATACTTGTGTCAGCTAAACCAGAATGACTAACTGATTCATAACTGCGAATGAGTGGCAGGTGATCATGTTTAGCATAATACATCTTGAGTACATTCTCCTTAACAATGATACATAGTCAAAGGGCACAAGCTATCAAGACACGGTTAGCCTCTAGACCGTACCTTCATAATGATCTCATAGACGTCATCAGCAATCAGGGGAGACCTCAACCCAGTCCTCTCATTGACATGAGTATACATGACATTCACACTGCATCCAGAAAGCGACACAACCACGTCACAATACGGATCATCAAAAATTCCTCCTATATGCGAAAAAACAAGAAGCACATACGTCTCTGAGAAGGACTTCATGGTGTTCTTGTGCAGGTTGGAGACCGCGATCCTGGCCGCAAGCTGCACAGCGCAAAGAGAAGGAACAAGATCAGTTGATATATCCATCGAACCGCTCAGGCAGCCGACGGAGATGGTGGAGAGGGAGAGGGGTACCGAGGCATAGTCGGGTGGGATGCGGTCAAGGCGGCTGCGGTCTCGGCGGCGAGCTCGTCGAGCTGGCTGGTGGTGACGCCCTTGTAGACGCCGGCGCATACCTTCTGGGCGACGAGGACGGGGTCGCAGTGGTCCTGGCTGAGGCCGTAGCTGAGCTTCTTGAGCCGCGCCGTGATCTTGTCGAAGTGGACGGCCTCCTGCCGCCCGTCGCGCTTCACCACGTACATGTCCGCGCTGCACGGGCCTTCGGTCGAACACGTCGCGGGCACGGAGCGCCGCGGCGGCGGCTGGTAGACGGCCGGGCGGGGGTCTGCGGAATTGGGGAACAGAGATGTGAGAGGGGCGAGGGATTTGGAAAACGGCTTCGAGAGATCGGCGCTTGCGTCGGTGCGATGAATTTGAGCAGAAGAAAGGGAAATTTTGAGACGGGCGAGAGGGAGGAGCGCGGGAGTGGCGAAATATTTTCGCGCGCGTTTTTTTGGGTGGGTGGGTGAAGTGGAGTACAGTAGTTGGTAGGCGTGATTGCATATGTGAGGGCGGATGACCCCACGCGTCAGTGCCTACACAGCGGTCTGATTGACGGAGGTGACGTGGCAACTGCAATGCCGTCCGTCTGCTTCCTCCCACCATTTTCTGACATTTGCATTCCTCGAGAGCATTTCGCCCCGATTTATGAGTAAATCCAAACGCGGCCGAACCGATATAACATGATGAGTAAACTCTTTTACAAAGCACATCAAAGGTAAACAAAAGAACTAAGGATTGCTATCAAGGGCATCTGAGCGAAACCGAGGGCTCCACGATGACTTCCCAAGAAGGTAATGACGCATCCCGCCACCGTCGTCGAGACGAAACGGTTAAGAGTTTTCTCCGAAGCCTTATCACGAAGAAGGTGTCCACAACGGCGCCCCCAAGGGGTTACGACACCCGTGGACATCGGCGCCGAAGCGATGTGCTTTCGCTCGAAAAAAATCTTCGAACCACGCTTGCCAAGTAAAGAGACCGTCGCTCGCCGAAGAACGTTCGCGCAATCAACCTTCTAAGGTCACCGCCCTGACATCCAATACCTCTAACTCTGTTGAGTGGATGGCATGAGCACAACAAGACCTACAAATCAGACGAGGGAGGTCAGACCACGAGGTATAATGAGAAGGACCTCTCCGCAAGTCACACCCACATGTCGAGACAGCCAGGTGGTCGCAGAATATAGGCAAGTGGCTCGGGTCTACCGCCCCAGCCACACATGGCCAAGGGATGGGTTCCTAGGCGTTCCAAGAACCCCTGAAACCAATGAGACGGTAGGGGCCGCCCCACCTAAATTGGGCCCATATGGGCCTAAATCTAGGTCGAGGCCCCACCATCACTACCCAGCATACCTACTAAATCGGAGAGTTTCGTCGTCCCCGACCTCACCGCCCCAAACTCCGGCCGGTCGTGCCGTCCACGCACCCGGCACGGCGGGTCGAGACCTCCGGTCCAATCACACAAGGATGGACGTTGCATGTGTCGTGTGTGTCGTCCGCCTCCCGTGGGTTGCTCAAGCAGCCGCCTCCACCACCGTGAAGTCTCCACACCATCGCCGCCAGCTCCTAGCCTTTGGTCGGCAACGCCGTCTAGCAGCGGTGAGCAGGGGAGGGGACAAGGGGGCGCCGAGGACAGGTGGCCGCTTGGGTTCCCTCCCGTCGCCCATGGTAGCGACGCGGGAAGGAGGGGTTAGTCAAGGACTACCTTGTAACCTTATACTAAAATCTTGATCTAGTGAATAAAACTATATTGTGGGCAATGTTTTGCGCCTAAAACAACGTTTCGTATGTTGATGTGCAAGAAGCTAATATACTAAATTTATGGAAACTACTCGACGAAAGCACACGAGGAGAATACCAAGCCGGCCAAAGGGGGGGGGGGGTAGAGGCCATATGTGGGCCCCACGCGGGCCAACAAGGGCATCGTCTAGACTCCTCTTTGGGTTATATATTCGCTCCTTCGATGTCATCCCGTGAATATACAACATTTTTTCATATCGTTCAAAAGAGTCGTCGCCTTCCTTTTCTTTCTTCGGGGCAAAATCAGATCCCCATGTCCGTCATTGAGGCAATATCTCTCCGTTTTGAGGTGATTCTGCTTCGCCCTCAATTAACATCACGAGTTCCTCTTGCATCTTCATGGTGATGTTTTCCCATCATGTGTGCGTTTGTAAGCACATGAGATGGATAGGAGTCGGGCGACTAGTAACGATGTTATGTTGCTATATTAGTAGTCCTCGTTCTACTATTCGTTTGGAATATTGATGATACAAATTTCTTATTTGTATTGATTTTATTAGGGTAGAGGTGGTCTTGGATTTGAACAATCTACATAATCAATATATTTGTTGTGTTATTTGTATCACATGTTGTTTCTCCAACCAGCGACCCCATGAGTTACACAATAGGGTATTAGATAGGATGAATATGATATGAGTATCACATGTGTTCGTCATGTTTGTCCAACAGTATCGAAAAAAGGATCAGATTAACTGCCCTATAGATAATCCTTAGGACAGTAGACGAAAGATTACTTCAATATGTACACCCGACGTCATAATCAACATATTCCTACAATAGAGTTAGAACATGGGCTCTGGTTTGCATGCAACTCAATCATACATTGTGTTTACTATCCATGCAAAGTCCCAATTACCATCCTAGTGTATTCTTATTAAATATTCCAGATCACAATTTAATATTTATAGCAACGCGGGCAGAATTTCTATTTAGGATCCATCGTGCTATCGCAAGGATTTCGACAAGCGAAATTAAAGTCATATGTGTGCATGCGTAAAAGTTGTGAGGTGTTATGTATGCCTATGAGATGCTTTCCCGATCATAAAGCTAAGCTAATTAAATGTCATATATATATATATATTTTTATATAGATGGAATAGGTGGTAACAGTTGGCCAATTTATTTTTTCTATATATAAATCGAATATGCAATCATAAGCATACAAATAAGCTAATTAAAAGTTATATGTGCATGTGTGGAAAGTGGTGAGGTAACAACAAGTTAGGTTGTTTCTTATGTATACGACTACAACCATGTAAATAAGCTAACTAAAATTCATATGCATGTGCATGGAAATTTGTGAGGTAACAGCTAGTTAGATTGTTTTTTATGCATGGTTTTAATGCGCCATCGCAAACAAATAGACGAACTAGTTAAAGTCATATGTGCAACGTGTAAAGTGGCCATGTAACAACAAGTTATATTGTTTTTATATATAAGTCCAACATGTCGTGCCAAACATATAACAACCTAACTAAAAGGCATATGTAAATTGGTGACATAACAACAAGTTAGATTTTTTTTATGTAAGCCTCCACGCGGCAGTGGTTCTGCTTGGTGTTCTAAGGAAGGTTACGTGCATGTCGTGTAGGTGCAGCAGCTTCGCCAGCTCCAGCGCCGGGTTAATGTTTGTCGGAGCATGGGTATGACACCACACCGGCGTGATACCTCATCCTCGCTGCCACCCCGTCCATATCTGTCACGGTTAACAACAAGTGTACAATGTACAAAGTATAATGTGGGGCAGTGATAACTTTTGTGTTGCCACTCGCTCCATTTATACACATTAAAAAAAAGGCCTCGAGCCTACATTTGCGCGACCAATAAAAAAGTTGTTATATTACCATTCTTAATCCATATACATCTTTTAATTAGTTTGTTTGTATGCTTGCAATGGCGTCTTGGGCCACACATGAAAACATAGTCTAACTAGTTGTTTTCTCGTCAACTTTTGATTAGCTTATTTATATGTTTGCGATGGATCTCGGAGTCATATATAAAAATAATCTTACCAATTGTTAGATTATTTGTATACATGCAATGGTATCTCGGAAGTATACATAAAAAAGGAATATAAAAGTTACTGCCTCACCACTTTTCACACATACACATAGGATTTTTATTTAGCTTGGCCGTATGCTTTTTATGGCACATTTGAACCATACATAAAAATAATCTATCTGGTGGTTTACCTTGACAATTTCCTGGCTTTAGCTTATTTATATGCTCACGACGTTTTCTTGGAAGTATACAAATATGGATTTGCTTCACCACTTTCCACGCATGCACACATGGTTTTTTAACTACTCAAATCTTTATACTTGTGATGGTACATTGAAACCACACATAAAAAATCAACTTCTTGTTGTCTCACCAGTTTACATGTGTCTTTTAGTTAGTTTGTTTATATGCTTGACATGACATTTTGGACCTATAATAAAATCAATATAACCGTTGTTACATGGCCACTTTCCACACATGCAGACATAGCTTTTAACTGGTTTAAGCCATGTGTGTATGCGTGGAAAATGACCATGTTACGATAAATTATATTGTTTTTATGCATGGGTCCAAAATGTTGTCGCGAACATATAAATAAGCTAACTAAAAGCCGCATGTACTTGGTGAGGTAATATCAAGTTAGATTGTTTTTATGCATGGTTCCAATGTAACATCACAAGCATGTAGATAATCTAGTCCAAAGCCGTGTGTGCATGCGTGGAAAGTGGTGAGGTAACCACTGGTTACATTGTTTTTTGTGTATAATGACGTTGTAAGCATATAAATAAGCTAAAGCCATATATACATGCATGAAAACTGGTGGGAGGAAATCACCAAATAGATTGTATTTATGTAGATTCCAATGTGCCATCAAAAGCATATAGACAAGCTAAACAAAAGTTATATGTGTATGCGTGGAAAGTTGTGAGGATATAACATTATATATCGTTTGTTATGTATGCGTCCGAGATATTGTTGCAAGCATGCAAATAATCTAACAGCTGGTTAGATTTTTTAATGTATGATTCTGAGATCCTTTGCAAACATATAAATAAGCTAATTAAAAGCCGTATATATATGTAAGTGCATAAAAAAACGAGACAACAGCTAGCTGGACTATGTTTTCATACGTGGCCTGTGGCCTAAGGCGCCATGCCGCCATCGCGCAAGCACACAAATATTATAAGGCTAACTAATATCATGCATAAATTATGTGAGATAGCAACTTTTTTGATTGATTTCACGTACACGCAAATGTATGCTCGAGTTTTTTTTTTTTTTTTTGAAATATGTGCTATAAAGGGAGTAAGTGGCAACACAAAAGCTAGCCCTACCCCACATTGTACTCTGTACACTGTAAACCTGTCGTTGTTAACCATGGCGGACATGGACGGGGTGGCAGCTACGACGAGGTCTCACGCCGGGTGGTGCCGTACCCATAGTAGCCGGAACGGGGAACGGTGCCCCGTCCCGTGAACCGGATTCGTCGTCCCGAATCGAGGTTCGGGAACGATAGGCGGGACGATATGATTCGGTCACCCGAACGCGTTCCGTGAGAGTCGGTACTCCACCAAGGTCAGCTACCCTGTATGCTAGATTCTCGATTCTACAGGCACTGAGGCACGGGAACGGGAATCTTTCTTCACGGGAGGAGACTTACCTGGCGTCATTGCGTCCGCTGTCCGCCGGCCGTTGACCAAATCCTGAACTCCGGCGGGCGTCATGCGGGGATGTGCCGCCGTCGACCAAATCACGCGCGGATGCCGACCGGCAGGGACCCGGCGCCCGCACCCCGACGGCTGCCGTACCTAGCTATCTCGGTTTGATCGTCGAGTGGGGACTGGGGAGGCGCATGCGCTTAGCGTCTTTTCAACCAGATCGGGATTTCGATCAAGACGAGTAGATGACTCTGCCCTCTTTGGTCAAACTTTCTATTTAGAGAATGCTTGTGAAAGCTTTTATAGCAGAAGGTGTTCCGATGTTTCCCTAAATTTCTCGCGGCATGATTCCCTTCCAATTGGCCAAGGTGGAAACGTGGAGTCCGTCGTCCCACTCTACCGTTCCGGGTTCATCGTCCCGGAGTGTTTGGATCGCGTCCCCATCATCGAATTGTCGAATGGAAGACCTGTCGATCCCCGTTTCTGACCACTGGCGATCCTCGTCCCTCGTTCCCGTCGAACCGGGAACATGGCAACTATGGCCGTACCCATGCGCCGGCAACATCAACCCGGCGCTGCAGCTCGCCAAGCTGATGTACCTGCAGGGCGTGTACGTGACCTTCGTGAACACCGAGTACAACCACCGCCGCGTGGAGGCCACCGAGGGCGCCGAGGCCCTGCGCGGCCGACGCGCGCGTCGGCTTCCGGTTCGAGACGATCCCCGACGGCCTGTCCGCGGCGGAGCGGGGCGCGCAGGACTACGGCCTGAGCTTGTCCATGGCCGTCAGCAGCCGCTGCGCCGCGCCGCTGAGAGAGCTCATCGCGCGGCTGAACTGTACGCCGGGTGTGCCGCCCGTGACGTGCGTGGTGCCGACGTTCCTGATGAGCTTCGCGCTGGACGTGGCGCGTGAGCTGGGCCTGCAGAGCATGGTGCTCCGGGGCTGCAGCGCCGGCGCCCTCATGGGCCACACGAGGCTCCGGGAGCTCCGGGACAAAGATTATTTCCCAATCAAAGGTATGGTCTACGTGTCTGCAAGTAGCTTAAAAAAATAATTACGAAACAAACGCAATTTGAGACCTTTGTGGCATTACTAATTACTACTCTCTCCGTTTTTAAATATAAGATGTTTTAACCTTTTTCTACATTCACATGTGTCTACATGTATCTAGACATACTTTAGTTTACATATCCACTCATTTATTATGCATGTAGTCAATATGTACAATGCCCAAAACGTCTTATATGTACAATGCCCAAAACGTCTTATATTGATAAACAGGGGGCAAATTAAATTGCCCGTGCGTTGCAACGGGACATGAATATTCTATTAGGTTAACCTTTGTTAATCTTTGACTGTATGTGCATCATTTGTACATGCACGCTCGTTTCGTCAAATTAATCTTTCTCAAGAAGGAGACATAGATTCACGGATTCAGTTGAGTGTCAATAAATTTATGAAAAACATATTGATCGTAGTTCATTTTGATAATAAAAAAAGTTATTGAAAAATGCTCAGCTTTCCAAATGTGAAATTCCAACATAAATTTCAAGTGTACTTCAATTGTTAACATAAAAGTTAAGAGGAAAACCAGATGGCTATCTAAATATATTGGGAAATACCTAATATATATAGCTTCTACTATAATATCAAAACCTTCCCATTGTTTTAACAAAAAAAATTACAATATTACAAACTGCTAGCTCCCATAGAGAAAAAATAATTCGATTCAACGTACAACTACAATTTTGATTAAGCTAGAATTATGATGCATGTAAGCTAAAAATCAGTGGAATTACATCTCCCACTGGCATAATTTTTCATGCACCCCACATCCAATCAAAATGTAGTTATCATCAGAACTTATGATGCATGCTAGCTCTGATGATAACTTTTTCATGTAAGCTAAAAATCCATGTCGTCTGTAGTTTGCTATGTGGCGCAGTTGCCTGTCTCTTCCTTCCATGCACCCCACCTCCTATCAAAAATGTATTTATCATCAGAAATGTACTCACCTGCAATTGATCATTCCCTTTACACAAAAACAAAATGTAATCAATCTCATTTATATTTAGGAACAAAGGCAGTATGTATTTATACTGTGCCCCTTTTCACACTGTATTCCATTTGTCTGCGGTTTATCCCGTTTAGGTCTTGTTTGGTACTAGAGTATTTTAGGGGATCGGTGGGGATTATCCCGGTCAAACCCGTGAATTCCCATATATTTCAAAACATCGTTTGGTTCTAGTGTATTGGACAGGTATTATCCCCACATTTCCCCACAAATCCCCAAACTCTAGTGCATTTTTCTCAATACTCAATCCACTACCCCTACCTAGTGGATTGGATCCCCAATCCCCTACGGGATTGGGTGAAGTTTGGGGTTTCACCCAATCCACTAGAGTATTATCCCCACAAATCCCCTAAAATAGTCTAGTACCAAACAAGGCCTTAATGATTGCTTTCCTCTTCCTCCCAAGCAGTCCACCTTGAATATTAACAAAGCCATCCTCAGAAACCTCCTCGTCTGCATTTTAACAGCATTCTAGTAGTAACGACATTCAGAAGTATCCAATAAGTCTCACATATACAGCACCAATTGATGGAATTGAATCGGACAGCACATCTGGCGTAAGACGTTCGGTCATAAACCAAACATTGGCTCCATATAATTCTCGTAATAGAATGCATTACCATAAAAACTCGTGTATGTACAGAGAAAATGTCTGGAAATTCTAGGTTCAGAGGGGCTGATTCAAAAGCAGCAATAAACCTCGAACTGAAAAGTCCCAGAACACAATCTGATCTAATCTGCAAGAACAACAACTAACCTCAGAGAGGCTGGAACAGCTGGCCTGTCCGTCACATGCGTAGGACGCAACTGGCAGCTAGAATAAGTAGCTCAACAAGAACAAAGAAGAATCCACTCGAAATCTACATGGCCTAAAGCCTCGAGAGCCCTATTATGACTATATGTGGCAGCAGCATACTAATTAACTGAACTCAAAGTGTAGAGACAAGATAATTAACGCTGATTGATAAACACATTCACCAATATGCAAAATACTAAGACGTATACAAAGGAGATAAATTATAATTTAGTAACATTCCTCTGGCATTCTGGATTCGACAACCATTGGCTTCCAATTTTAAGAGAAAGTAGAACATACCTTAATTTTTCTTGTCTTCTTCTCTTTCCTCCCTTAGCATCACACCAACACAGCCAGAAGCGGTACACCATCGTACATAAAGGAGAAACCACGGCGCTCTTCCCATGCCCAGTCTTGGCCACCAGAGTTTCAACAAGTTCTAGAATGTAAATGTACATTTCATTAGCAAGGAACAGAAGAGCAGAGGAAAATGCATGACCAGAAGAAAGTAATCAACATAGTTACAAATAAGCCCAATGAACATCAATCGATTTCCAATGCATGAAACGCTTAGAACGGATGTTTCTGTTTGTATTTCAGACAAGTACCTGGAATTGCTGACAAGAATACGAGATTTTTCTGCACGTTTGTGATTCAGATGGGCGCCTCGACTTGACTTATATCTATTTTTTGAGACGAAACAGTGGGTTTCCCCACTGCATTTTTAATTTTATTGATTTTCCAACATAAAAAGTATGTATGTACAACAAACATATAAATACAGACCAGCTAGACTATGTACAGCATAAGGCCCTTGAATCCACAATCAGAAGAAGCGAAGCACCCAATCTGACATGCCACAGTAAGCTTTGCGTTTGGCCTTGTGAAGCAGTAGAGTCATCTCATCCTTGAACTTCTTTCTGCAATGATATATACTCGGATCTCTTCCTTTGAAGATGAAGTCGTTTCTTGTCGTCCAAATAGCCCAGGACACAAGGGTGATAATCTCTAGTGAGAAAGGCTGAGCAATCTCAGCTCTGAGACTAGCAATGATACCTTCAATCGGAAGCTGAACTGCACCAACATCATTCCAGTTTGGGCAGAGGTATTTCCAACATAGACGTGCAAAAGCACACCCAAAGAACAGGTGTTGGCGAGATTCAACAACATTGTTTGCACACATCACGCAGAGATATGAGGGCATGAAGAAATTCTTCCTGAATAAAAGTTCGCGAGTGCTCAGCCGATTCTGCATCAACAACCAGAAGAATACCTTGTGTTTCTGTTGGCAGCACATTCTCCAAATCAGAGGGAGAATTGGACATACATTTGATTGTTTTAGTAGCAGGCTGTAAGCTTTGGCCACCTGGAACTTGCTTGAGCTGTTAAAAGCAATCCATCTATCTGGATGATCATGAGAAGATGTGGAGGCTAAGAGATTCTGGAATTGGATGAACTCCTCATATGCCTCGGTTGAGAGAGGGAGCTGGAAGAAATCTTCAATGTGCACCAAGAGTAAGGCTGCACTGACTGAAATGTCAGGACAAGCAGAGAAGGAGAACAAATGGGGCCACTGTTCCTGAAGTGAAATATTATGCCATGGATCCTTCCATAACAAAATTGATCGGCCATTAAGGACTTGACAAGCTGCCATAGTTTTGAAGGTAGGCATCGATTTCAGGCAATCACGCCACCAAAAGGAAACATCTTTGGTCTTAACAGGAGGGAGATCATGTGCATAGTAAGCTTCCCAAACAAGTTGAACCCAGGGTATGTCCTGCTGGTTATAAAATTTATGCACATGTTTCATAAGGAGACAATCGTTTTGCACTGACAGGTCAATCACTCCAAGGCCACCCTGATCTTTGGGCTTGCATACCATATCCCAAGCAGCAAGAGAAGGTGATTTCGTGTCCGAATCTTTATCTCGCCAAAGGCAGTGCCGCCTATATTTGTCCACTTCTTTGAGCACCCATTTATATACCTTGAGAGAACTGAGATAAAATGTGGGCAGGGAGGATAGAACAGAATTCACAATTCTCAACTTGCTACCGTAGTTCAGATACATGGTACAAGAGGGAAGCCTACGCTGAACAGTCATGATCAAAGGCATGAAAAACTCTTTCCCTGGCTTTGTGGTACTTAGAGGAAGGCCTAAGTAAGTAAAGGGCAATGCCCCTTGCTGACACTGGAGAGCTGTCGTGAGTGCCAGAACATTATCCTCATCCACATTGATGGGAATTAGATTGGATTTTGCATAATTAACTCTTAGCCCCGAAGCATCACTAAATTGTTGCAAAAGTCCTTTGAGATACTGGAGCTGAACCACATCTGCCTGCATGATGATCAGCGTGTCGTCAGCATATTGAACTATAGGAAAATCCGGGGTGCAGCGAATAGGCAGTGGCCTTCTGAGAAGGTCTTGTCGCATTGCATCATTGACCAAACTTTGGAGCAGATCAGCGGCCAAAACAAAAAGCAAAGGAGACAAGGGATCCCCTTGTCGAACACCCCTTCTACATTTGAAAAAATTCCCAGGTACACCATTTAGGAGAATAGCTGAATTTGCGGTTGAAAGTATTTGCTGCACCCAAAAGCACCATTTATTGCCAAACCCTTTCTTCTTGAGGACAGCCAGAATGAGGGAGTGTTCTAACTTGTCAAAGGCTTTTTCAAAATCTAATTTGAGAATAACATCTGCTTGCTTTGATTGATGACACATGTGCAAATATTCAAAGGACCATCCTAGACAATCCTGAATAGTTCGAGACTTGATGAAACCATATTGATTGGCATGAATTAGTTTCATAATCACAGTTTGCAAGCGATTAGCCATGAGCTTTGTGAGCAACTTGAGAGTACAGTTGAGAAGTGAGATGGGTCTGAAATCATTAACTGTGGAAGCATCAGTCTTTTTTGGAACTAAAGTGATGAAGCAGCTGTTGATGCTCTCTAGACTTAGCTGCCCTTGATGAAACTGATCACACAAGTCGTAAAAATCTTTCTTGATAATAGGCCAGCATTTCCGAAGAAATTCGGCATTAAACCCATCCGGCCCAGGAGACTTATTATGAGGGAACTCTGAAACCACATCATCAATTTCTTCTCTGGAAAACGGCTCCTCAAGGAATGCAAGGTCAACATTATTTCTTAGCAGTCTATCAAGGTCAAATGAGAAGTTTGTTGGCTCAGACTGCCCCAGACGCTCTTTAAAGGAGCGAAGCAGCATTGTTGCTTTGTCTTCATGATCCACAACAACATCTCCATCAGGCCTTACCAAGGAGGCAATGTGATTTTTCCTCTTCTGTACGGTAGCCATTGAGTGGAAAAATCTTGAGTTTTCATCGCCTAGGGTGACCCATTTGATTTTGCCACGTTGTTTCCAATAAGCAAGCTGTTGTTTAAGGAGAGATGTAAGGTGATCTTTCAGCTTAATTCGGAGCTGTCTCTCAGCATCAGTGAGAAATCTCTGGTTTTCCACCGAGTCAAGAAGGGCGATTAGAGTATTCAGATCAGAAATATCTTCCTTTAGAGAGGAAAGTGTACGAGCCCATTCCTTCAGAACTTTTCTCAGAATTTTGAATTTGGCAGAAATTCTCTTTGCAGCATCAGCGTAATAGACAGACTCAGCCCAAGTTTTTTCTACCAGGGACATAAAACCAGGCACTTCCAGCCATCTATTCTCAAATCTGAAAAGATTACTCTTAGGTATAGCCGTCTGAATAGAGATGACACAAGGTACATGATCAGAGGTTGTCATGGCAAGAGGGAAAGCCATTGTATTTGGGTAGGACTCTGTCCAAGAAAGGGAAGTGAAAAACCAATCCAACCTCTGTAATAAAGGGACATTTTGCATATTGCTCCAAGTAAATTTTCTGCCTTTCAGAGGAATCTCTACCAACCCCAAATGACAAATGGCTTCATTAAATAATAACATTTCATTAATGTTTCCGCCCTCTCTATTTCTGTCCTCTGGAGATCGAATGAGGTTGAAATCACCCACGAGCAGCCAATCCTCATCAGGAGGAATGTGGACATCATGTAGCCATTGAAGAAACTCTATCTGCTCAGCATCTCGACAAGGTGCGTAGATGTTTGTTAAAGTCCAGAAAGCGTCAGATTTGGTTGATTGGAGTTCAACAGAGAGGGCATAACCATTTCGGAAAACACATTGTCCAGTGAAAACCGAACTATCCCAAATTGTTAAGATGCCACCAGAACGACCAACGGAGGGGATGAAGCAGAACGAATCAAAATTCCGGGGACAGAAATTCCTTATGAAAATTAGGTCCAAGTGCTCTTTTTTAGTTTCTTGGAAGCAAATGACATGGCAACCACTTTCTTGGATTTTATTAAAGATGAGAACCCACTTGGCTGGATCGTTAAGCCCTCGAACGTTCCAGTTTAAAACTTTCCAAAATTGCCTAATCATTAAACTCCTGTGCATCATCATCTGAGGTTGCATCGACATCATTGTCTTCATTAGGGGAGGAGCTTTTGTCCGCAGTTACTGCAGGCAAATCATCATCTTCAGGGATGTTGAATTTGTGTAGGAGGTTCGTGACTATCTTGGGCTTGATCTTAGGGGCCACCGAGACACAAGCAAGACAATTCCTGTCAAAACACGTCTTGGTCTTGAAACCTTTAGCCAAAGCCTTAAGTCTGTCACTACGCCTAGCTTGCGTGTTCACCAGGGGGGTATTTTTATCTCGCTTCCTGAGGTGAATGGTAGAAGTTGAGGGCGGGCATCTGATCAGGATCTTGTTTCTAGGAGCTTGGGGTGTAGAATAACCCATAGAAGCAGCCGTGCTTGCCAACTGAAGCGCACACACAGGAGGGGCAGAGGCAGGACAACTTTTAGGCAGGGAAAAATTTATCCCCCCATTCTCTGAGGTAGAAAGATCGCCAAACAGCTTCCACACTCTTGAGCTCAACAAGTTCTTGGTCCAGTTGAAATCATCCGGAGTCATCAGATGTGCAGTAACAAAATTGGTCCAATCTTCTGGGACAACACAAGATTTATCAGTTTGTTCACGTGGCTTAAAGAAAGTCGACCATGCTTGCTGTCCCTCTCTAGAGATGTGAACATGAGTCTGAATCTCAGGGAGAAGCACCATACCAACATGTAGATTCTGCTGTAAAACAGGGCCTCCATTAACTGAACCACCCGAGGTCAAAGTATGATCAGAGCTAATGGAGAGGGTGAGAGAGCTGTCACCCGGTAGAGCTGCGACATCTTGCTGTTCCAGCTGTTCTACAGGTGGCTCCTGTGCTGCATTAATTTGTACCACTGGATTAAAAAGATCATTAAGCTCCATGAAATCATCTTCATTGAGTTGTTGCGGTTCAGCATTGAGGTCCAGAACAAAGGCATGTGGATCGGCATTCAGGTCAAAATGTGCAGCCTGGGGAAAGTTCAGGTTCTGCTCTGCATTGACATTCAGAGGTGCAACATGCTCGTTTGGAACTGCAACATTGTGCTGAGGAGGCCAAAAGGGCCAAACTGGCTGATCATCAGCCTCCGGGACAGGATCATGAGCATGCATCTGAGCAAAAGGCTGCACAGGCAGGGGGTGAGGTGTAGAGCCTCCGGGACAGGATCATGAGCACAAGCATTGACTTATATCTATTGCAATCATGTAGAAGGATTTTAAAATTGTCGAGTGAGAACTGAGAAGCTACTCCCAAAACCAGCAGAGCTGGGTTGCTAAAATTTATTATTAGCATACCCAGTTATAATCTTCAAGCCAGCTTTCTTCTTCGCACACAAACAACCATTTTTTAAATCTTATCTAATATATCTTTTCTGCGCAATGCTTATTCCTTTGCTTTTGCCATCTGACCTTCATGTCTGCAATCATTTCTTTCGTCTATGTTCCCTGCCTCAATCAGCAACAATATTTTCAAAATAGGCCGCAATGTATATTACTGTGTGAGCACCTGCCTTCCAGCTCAGTTTGCTTCTTGAAAGCGATCTCTTTCATCGTGCTGTATTTTAGCTAGCCTTTGAACTTTTGTCTCAGCCTGAATTTGAAGGAAAGATCAAATGGAGCATAACACATAATTCATGTCAGAGAGTAATTTTTCACCAGATAATTTCCAGCGTAATCCCCAGTTCCCCACATGTTCAATTAAATACAGGAGCGGTGACTTCATCTACAAATGCTGATCAGGTGACATGATCAAACATGCTCCTTTCTTGCACGGGAGCATCCATGAGATCCCAAAGAGACATAGATCACAGAGTTGACCAGCAAGCTCATGTAATGCGTCATGAGCTTCAGATTTAATAAATGGCTTTCTTGCCGTGATCACTATTGCTAGTACGGTTAAGTAACTACGTGCAATTGGTACAAAATGTCGAAAGCCCTATTGCTAGCACTGACACGCAATGTAACTTCCCCATAGCAATGAACAACGATGTAAGATACAACTCAGAAGTTCCGCTACGTCGTGTCAGGAAAATCAGAGCTACGCCTCGGGCGGATCGGATCTATGGTACGGGAGGGGCACGATTTGAACGTACCCATCAGCGAGGCCGACTTGGTTTTCGTAGACAATGGCGGCCATGTTAGCGAGAGGAGCTGCGCCAAGGAGCCTGATGGCGACGCGGGCAGGACGGCGGCCCAAGGTGGCGAGCCCGGCGCCGGCAGGACGGCGACGTAGGCGTGGGGTAGCGCGAGTAGCGGCGGCGCCTTGACCGTTCGTTGACCCACGCCACATAGGATCGAGTTTGGTGGCAAAAACCCCGCCCGAAGCAGGTGGGTTATTCTGCATATAGCCCTACCTCTTGTATGTTGATGTTAGTTGTTAACCCGTATGCCATCAGTGAACTCTTAGGAGATGATTATTTAAGCCATCAAAGTCTCAAAATGTGTTAAACTGGTCACTCAAATTCATTTTACGAATATAGCCAGTCAAAATTGTGACAACGGAGATAAGTGAGCATGACGTGGCATGCTAACTGGGATGTTCTTTTGCAGAGACAAGTTTGAATGTGTCACCATTCGAACTGTTTCTAACGTATCAGGTGATCAGAAATTGGCGTGTATTCTGTCTTCTGTGCGTTTATAGTGAAGTATTCATGTTGGTATGTTTAGCTTAAGCTGGAAGATTCGCTAGAATTGTTGTAGCACTGCAGCTTTCTTTCAACGAATTATCAATTAACCTGAGAAACTGATATCTTCTTCATCGGAGTGTGGGGGGGGAACTTGCATTAACACCTGCTGCTACAGATCAGCTCGGCATCCTCTGATCAATGGCGGGATTCAGATTCACAGCACATACAGTTTCCAAGACCTCTGTAGGGCGTTAGGAATCTGTACCTGGGATGGGCTGAGATGCTGATTGAGAACAAGAACAGGAGCCAGTCAGAACTTTCTTTGCCAGGAAAGGCCACTTAAATCAACACTTTCACATATGTACGTGCAGTCTGTGTCTTGGCTTGTAAGCTTTTTTCTGGGTGGGTGGTGTTGCAACAACACTGCATCTTAATTTCCTGGATCGAGAAGAACAGCAGTGCATTTTGCTGCAACAATCTCTTGTTTAAAAGGGAAAGGGAAGAACAAAAGCTTGACGACGAGTGAACAACTTGTACAATTTGGTGTTTAAGTTATGATAAAATTCACAGCATGTTTACTGAGCGATGTGTGGGCTCACATGTAGACTTGGTCACTTGGGTGATAAGTCGGTCACGGATAACTCTATCTTTTTTACTTAAGGTCGAATGCAGCACGATCACTGGAAAATCACATTTCCCAGAGAAAAAAAGTAGGATTTTGGCAATTCTGAACTGCCAGACATAAATCTGGGTCGCCTAAAATTGCACATAACTTGGCCTAAAACGCGTAAAATGTACGAGTGATGTTTGAAATGAGAATGTTACGATATTGATCTAAATGCTCAGAAAGTTTATCAAGATGTAAGAACATTCTGAACAACTTATTAAGGCGATAGAAGTGTTGAAGCGGCGATCGGACTCCGCACAACATGCTTCCTCGACACCCAGCTCAAGCTTCCCTCTACGTGCACCCAGCTAGAGCTTCCCTCTGTGTGCTCTCTTCTATCAACTTTTCCGCTCACGGAAACTCTAAACGTTTTCTTCTCGCCAGCCTTGGTGAACATTAGCTTGTCCGGGGTGACCCGTATCTTTAGTGACTTGGGCGCTTCCACCTTTGCCATGTATGTTGATGTTGCTGGCCCGACGTTGGTCACCGTCCGATTCACGGTGAAGGCCGTCGATGTCAGTGGCACCATTATGGTCGGGTAGTTTAGCTGAATGCCCTTGACCTTGGGTAGCTTTGCACATGTCAAGCTCGAGTTATGCATGATGGTTCTCAAGCCGTGGTCGCCGTAGAGCCAACATATGTAGCCCGCGTAGTCGATGATGTCGAGGTCATACACAAGGCCAGGGTCAGCGGCTCTCGCTGGGCTCACAAGGCCGGAGCCTGTGGCGTACAGGCTTGCTTTCTCATGCAACTCATCTAGGATAGAGCCACCGGTGCTATTGACGACGTCCGCAGTCGTCAGGATGGCCGACTTGATGGCCGCTGGCGACCAGCTGGGATGCAAGCTCTTGATAAGGGCTGCGACGCCACTAACATGTGGTGTGGCCATGGATGTGCCAGATATGATGTTGAAAGGCCCCTCTGCAGACTCTGTTTTGGGCGGCCACGCAGCGAGGATGTTTAGTCCAGGCGCCAATATGTCTGGCTTGAGCACACCAATGGTGTTAAGGCCATCACCTCGGGAAGAGAACGATGCCACAACAGGGGATGGATGGACACCGAGCAATGTGTTGTTATATGTGAAAGTGGCACCCATGGAGGTGCTCGCCGATGCCTTGATGATTTCGCCATCAGCCGGGGTCACCTGCACGACACGGGATTTGTAATTCCGAAGAACAGTTGTGTAGCCTTCATAGCAAGAAAGCACTAGACCAGCTGCTCCAGCGCCCATTATGTGATGGATTTTTGAATAAAAGCTCGGGCCCATTTGATCACAAACCACGATCTTGTAGAAAAATTAGGGTTAGGAGCTATTAGGTCTACCCTCTATTCCTCTGCCTTATCGGTGGTGCCGCTCACAATGCATATTGAGACTAGAGGGTGGGACCTTTATATAGACTCCAAATTCCAGATAACTCAATCTGTTTCCAGATAGGACTCGTGACTTGTTAAACCAACCACTATCATTAACAGTCATTAACCGAGCCTATTACTGTTAAACAATTAGGTCCCAACACGCATGTGTGAGTCATGCGCCGAGTTCGAATACAAAATCAAACTCGCAGGCTTTAACAATCCATAGAGCCAATCCTATGGACAACCTGGTATTCCGCTCTATACTGTTCCCGGGTATTATTCCAGCGTATTAATATACACTGTGTTCCAGTATAGCCGTACCGGCTTCCTTAAGTATATTTCCTTAAGTACAATTCCACATCATTAATTCCCTATTATTTCCGTGATGCTTCCACACTGAAGTTTAATTCCGGACAATGTAGTAAATATATAAAATGTTGCAAGACACAATTTCCTACATCTCCCACTTGACTGAAAACATTTTATTTAAGCTCAGTGAATTCCCATGCTATTACATGGTTAGGTTAATTCCTTCCTTCAGTGCACTCACGTTGTATATAAACCTTTGTGACTTTTGGAGTCAAATTATCACAAAGTAACAGGTTATGATGCACATTTCCACGACCTTAAGTTCACAAAGAAAATTCCTTAGCCATAGACCTTCCTTCAATGCTTGATGCATCAAAGTATTCATATTTCATAAAATAACGAGTACTAAATCATATTTCCTTTGCACACCATAAAGACCTACAAAAGTAAATATTAACACATAAATAAAATATATTACCTTTCACCAAGATCACAAATAGCGTCAATATATCCATGTAGTGAAGGTTGAGATCATCAATGAATAATGAGTAATCCATATTTCCTTGACATTGCGCGACAAGTCCATTAAGTGATTCCAAAAATTTCAATAAGATTCATATTCCGTTTGCTAATAATTCCAGCAAATCGTTTCCGTGCTAATCAAAATAGCAACAATTACAACGGCATGGCAAAGTTCAGGTCGCACGAATAATGTCCCACAATAACTGAGGATGACAATTATTCTTCCTTTTTCCTCACGAGTTTAAATATAATTCCTCGCAGAGTATCATTCCCTTAATCAAAAGGTACATGACAAGTTTGCACTTTTCCATAGAAAAAAGTATCAAAACATTCTCTATGTAATTCCACTCCCAAAAGATTGGAAGCTTCAACATACCTTTCATATGAAAGTTAGAACCGAACCAAGCTTCACTTCCATCAATGTGATATTTCAAAAACAATAAGAACATAGTTAGCACATGTAGCAATAACACAAAACAATTAACACTAACCTTTATATATGATTGTCTTCCATCATAAATAAAACCATTATCTTCCATCATAAATAAATCTATATGACCTGACATACCATTGATGTGAAGCTTGTTCCAAAAAACATGAATTGGTCAATTCAATTAGCAAACATTGTCATTGTTCCCACCTCCTCTAAATTCCAGAGTTTACACAAAGTATAACACTTCCTTTGGGTAAATAGTTAAACAATAACAACTACTCTAAATTCCAGAGTTTCCACAAAGTATAACATTTCCTTTGTGCAAATAATTAAACAACAACACCTCCTCTAAATTCCAGAGTTTCCACAAAGTATAAATATTTCCTTTGTGTAAAGAATTAAACAACAAACTTAGAATTGTAACTTCCACTAAGAATGTTGCATTAAACTTCCTTGTAAATAAATCCAATAACATCCTATAGGCATGCGGTTGTTTGGTAAAATAACAAGTTCCCAGACTTTTATTATTCATCATTGAGTTTGTTCCTTCCCGCAATGTTTCCACCCATAGTTAACATTAGCAACAAGTTTAGTATTTTTCTTTCCTCTAAAATATAGAGTAACTTCCTCAAATAACACACAATAGTAGCCAAGATATGATGGCCCAATTTAATTCCTCCCACTTTTCCTAAGCATGTTAGTGTTGGGAGTGTAACTTGGTGTTTTCCTTTGAGTTTAACACATATATTTCAGTGTGACTATTAATAAACACACCCTTCATGAGAAAATATCATATTCCTACTTTCCACCAATTTTCACTTTTCCAGATCAAAAACGAAATACCATTTGATCCACTAGAAATATAAACATTAAAATAAATCTTGGTGTGCTTTGTAGTAAACAATGATTCCAATTCCATACTACCAAAATATAAATAGAATACTTCCTTCCAGTTCACAAAATATAAACAGTGACTGTGATAAATAATGACTTACTCAACAAATAGTAGTATGTAATGCTTTCATAATCCAGTGAATAACCAAGAGTTGTATTCCTCCATTCAACCATGGAGTATATGACATAAGACAACGGTGAATAATTCCATGCTCATCACATTAGTTTCAATTAATATTCCTGAAGTGTACTTCCCCCACCAATCAGTTTCAAACCTTGTAATCCTTTGATGAACTGATTTTCCACTTCAGTATGAGATGTTAATACAACAAAAACCTTCCGACTTGTATTGTCAAAGATATTAATAACCATATCAAGTGAATCATGAAATAAATATATATCCACCTCAAGTAGGAGTGTCAAAAATACCGTAAATATGTGTTGATAAAGTATCATAATCCTCCCACTAAAGCTTAGAATTCCAGAATTAATAATCCACTAATTTGTTCCTTGATATGTGACCAAGTCGTAAATGAGATAAAATAATTGAACCTCTAATGGGAGTGTAAAACCAAATACCACAAATGTCACATTAAGATCCATAACTTATATCTCCCACTTAAAGTTTATAATTCCAGAATTAACAACTCGTAATTCTGTTTATACAGTATGACCAAGTCGTAAATACCATCAATAATAAATTCCGAGCATGTTTCCTATTACAAGGGTTCCTCCATATGGAGTTATCTTCACCAAATAAACAACTTGTCTACCAACTTCCAATGGATTGTCAAAATAAATGAGACCATTGTGTTAAATTCATAATGCACTAACCTTCCCGTTGAGCAATGTTCCACTCTTCCTTTTCCAAATAGCATAAATAATCAACAAATTCCGATAGAGAAGTATAAATAATTCCTTCTCATCGTAAATAAATATAAGAACAATAATAATAATTTCCTCCATAAACAGAGTTTGATTACACAATTTCCAATTCCAAAGTATATAAAATTTATCAATTGTGCCTAAGTGCACCCGTGTATTTTCCTTTGGAATTGTTCACTTGTCAACACATTTATATTGTATTCCATCAAATTATGACGTAGAGATAAAGACAAACTATGTGTACAAGTAGGCATAAACAAAGATTAATGCAAGTAATAACATTGGACATACCGTGAATAAATATTGATTTCCTTTTCCGTTGGAGTATTCCTCATATTCCTCCAAGAATAAGTGATGCCAATTTCAATATATAAACATGCTTCATGTCATCTCGTCGTCGTTACGCCAGAGAATTCCGATGAATTATTAAATACTCCGACATATTCCGGAGTATACCAATGAGTGCCAATATATTCCGGTGATAATGTCAATCCCGTAGCAATTAAAAAAAAATTGTAGCAAAAATAATAATTAATCCATCTGACAATGAGTTTAATAAATTTCCTGGGAGTGAATTCCAACTTCCTCTAAAGGCGAGTGGTGTCCAATAAAAGAAGTCCACATTTACAAAGTATATATATGTCCTCTTCCAGGTTACACAAAATATTCCATGTAGTCTGTGCACTCTCATATATAACAGATAAAGAATCAAATATTGATATACCTATGTGGACTAGTCAATTTTCCTAGTCCAAACTCCCAATAGTTTTCCTTTTCCAAACCGTGTAATCAGTGACATCAAGTCTACAACTTCCAAAAAAAATAACAGAGAGAAAATATTGTTTGATCCATTGAGAGGAAAAGTGTTACCGCTATGAAGCCTTGGATAAACAAAAAATCACTGTCGTCGACCTTCCTCGATCGTCGTGTCGAGTGAGATGCATGCTTGCTGTTTGACCTTTCCATGCTACGCACGAACGACAATCGGCGACGATGAATATGGTGCGGTCCTTTCTCGATCAGCGCGAGCAAGAATTGCTCCAGTGACTTGTGTACTTCAGGGGCTTGTACACGCTTTGAACGACTAGTTCTAGTCTTCCTCGATCCGTGCATGCAAAAAATAAAATAATAATAATAATAATAATGAGTCTAGTTTGCTTTCCGGATCGAGTGATTGGCCCCCAACCTGTACGTTACGCATGCAACGCAACTCGATTTCCTGCACGGAGAGGACCAGCGCAGCGCAGCGACAAGCTGCGCAACTGAGCGGCGACCTTGACGGAGGAGTTTTCAATGGTGGTGGCAGAGTTCGCAGCGGAATCGATCTGAAGAGCGGATTCCTCGCAGGTGAGCAGAGGCGTCCAAGCAAGACAGATCGGCGCCCGGATCGGTTAGACGGAGCAGAGTTTGCAGCGGAATATGATTAGGGCAGCTTAATCTTCATCGCACGCAAGAATTGACGAAGCAGCTTCATGTTAAGAATAGCAAGCGAATCTTGCTACTTGCTCCTTT
Organism: Poa pratensis; assembly: GCA_947311845.1. Taxonomy (NCBI): domain Eukaryota; kingdom Viridiplantae; phylum Streptophyta; class Magnoliopsida; order Poales; family Poaceae; genus Poa; species Poa pratensis. Next base: position 28,291,670 of record CAMZMU010000111.1, read on the forward strand.
GATTTGATGATCGTGGCAAGCAGACGTGCCCGGCCCCTTGTCTTCTTCCGATCCACGTGCGGGCATCATCCCAACACACGGTGCAACGACAACAAATCACGACACTGTTATCATCATTGTCATAGTTGCAGTCTTGCCGTTTCTTTTCATAGTGGAGAGGGTGGAGATTTGAGCTCGACTCCGCCACCTGGGTAAGCCCTTCTCCATCGATACGCTCGCCATTTGCGAGATGAATGGAAGCGCGGAAGCTTCGGTCCACGGAGCCGGCAGCAACTGTGAGTAGCCATGGCGCATCGTTGGTGACTGTACCGAATATAGGGCCATCGTTGCCAGCTGCACAAACCACAATGATGCCTCTAGATACTGCGCTAAAAGCGCCGATGGCCATGGGGTTATAATCAAAACTTACGCTTGGACTGCCGATTGAGATCGAGAGCACGTCCACCCCATCCTTGATGGCCGCGTCAATTCCGGCAAGGATCACTCGTCACATCCAGAAACATAGCACACCTTGTACATAGCAATGTGGGCGCCTGCAGCAATTCCAGCTGCGATGCCTGCTCCGAGACCATGGTATGACGCACCAGTGACAAAGTTCCCAGCTGCCATGGATGATGTGTGCGTCCCGTGCCCCACTTCATCGCCAGAGTCTTCGCCTCTAACGAGTGACTGGGCACCGATGAGCTTGTTGTTGCACCGAGCCGCCTTGCACGAGCCCTTCCACTTTGCCGGCGGCGGTGGGATGTCGTGATCGTCGAATGATGGGTGTGGTGCATAGATGCCGGAGTCAAGCAACCCGACAATGACTCCCTTCCCATAGCCAGCGTCACTCCAGAACCCGGTACCGTTCCGAAGCCCAAGAAACTCCGGTGTGTGTGTGGTCAGGAGTTGTAGCCTCCGGTCCGGAAATGCGCGGATGAATCCTGGCTTCTTGGCAACAGTATCAAGCTCCCCATCAGCAAGCCTTGCGGCAAAGCCATTGAACACCTCGGTGTAGGAGTGGTTAAGGCGTGGCTCGCCTGATTCGGCAATATGCGAGCTCGGCAAGAAAGACTCGTACCACCGGCCGTATTCATCTTCACCGACATTCGAGGCGGCGGCTCGACGAGCACAATATAAGTATCATAGGCAGAGGTTTTTGTGGCATCCTCCTCATGTACCCTTGCAGGAGCTGGATTCACAAAGCAGAGTATGGTAGTAGGAGAGAAGGTGGCGAGCAAGAGAAGCGATAGTAAGAGATTGGCCAGCGATGCCATTGTACAATACCTAGCTAGGCAAGGAAACAAGATGATGGTGATGGTGATGCAATGGCCAACAATGGGGGTTCTTAATTTATACACGTCCCACGAATGATATGGTGTTATCTCTGCCGAATAAATAAATAATGAGACTATGTGACCTTTCCATATCTGGAGTAATTAATATGGTTAATTAGGCTAAGATATGTGCATGTTGGTGTCTTGGTGCAGTATAATCTTATAAATGTAGTAGTAGTGCATATGTTAAATACAAAATCTAGAAGCTATCAATACACACATCCTGCTAACAGGCATGTGTCTATTATCTTTACAAATGGATGTACTTGCATGTTTTTTATTTTATTTTTGAAGATGTACTTGCATGCCTTGGTGGAGTATGATCTTTCTAATGTACTATTAATGTGCATAGTGATAAGAAATATCGATGCTATTCATACGCATATCTGGCTAGATATGCATGTGCTATTTCTCTTTACAAATTGCTATACTTTGTTTTGGTGGAGCATGATTTTTCTAAAATTTCCTCGACAACTATATTCTTCTTAATTAATGAGATGAGGCAAATATTTTGCCTCTATTTTAAAAAACATATACTCCCTCCGTCCCTTAAGATAAGGCATATATTTTTATTCAAAAGTTAACATAGTATAATTTTGACGAATCTTAAAGAGAAAAATATGAACATTTCGTATTCCAAATCAATATGAATAGAGTCACCATAGAATATATTTTTGTAGTACATTAATTAAATTTTATAAATATTCATAACACTATATTGACTAAAATATACATCTTACTTTTTAGTACTATTAATACACTAGGTGATAAGTGATAAATGTGCAAGTGTATTTTATATATTATTTTTTGAATTTAAGTGTATTTTATATTTACATACGGTTATACTTGCACTCTTGGAGTAGTAGTATATACTCGCTCCGTTCACTAATATAAGGCATTGGACGCATCATTTTTATTTTCTTAATTCAAATATATTTAGACTTATTTTATACATAGATTCACTCATTTTAGTATGTATATAGTCAAAATTGAAAGGGGGACAGTGGACCCATCATTTCAATTTTCTTAATTCAAATGTATTTAGACTTACTGAGCGTGCTTATTAGATTGAAAAACTTAGGAAAATAATGTGTGTTTGAGTGAGATAAATGAGGCGGCAGATAGCATCATCGCAAGTAGAAGTGGTTGTCTGAACATGCTAATACTTTCAATACACCTTCTCTTCTGACTTGTGACACGACAGGTCTGCATAACATAAGGTAAGCGTTCAGGAGGTGTCTAGTACAGAATGACAGCGCTACAAATACACGCCGATCAATACAGAACAGCTGCTGAACATACGTACAATTTCAACGAATTGAGAGAAGTAGTGTCACAAGGTAATGATGAATACAACAACAATTCTCAAACCAGAAGGTTTGTGTCCTAGCTGGTCCTTCGCTCTGCTGAGCTGCTGCTTGTGGCCACGGATGCAGAAAAATCATGTAGATAAATGCATGTTAGGAGGAGCTATTCTGGAGCTGGACTATTATCCTGGATTGCAAGCATCTTCCCACCTGGCTTCCGTGCTTCGCCCTCAGGCCATATAAGCTTTGGAGGCAAATATTTGATGACTAATGGCTTTCTCGGCAAACTCCTCCCTGGCTTTCTCGGCATCTTCTCCTGAACTGTAGGTCACACAAATGGACATGCCTGCTGGAGGGCAATCCTGACGGCGTCAATCTCACCATGCGCAAAATTGATCCCTCAAATATTGCTTGGTTACTGGAACATCGAGGCCACCAATCACCTGGTGGCATCGGAGATGTCACCTCAGCTATCTTTCTCAGGGGCTTAACAGAAACTGGGTCAATAACTCTGCAGAGAAGAAGCACGTGTGAGATTATAGTGAAGTGCGGAGCCGATGAAGACTACAATGGACTATAAATAGCTATAACTAGTTCTGATTTCTCCAACGGTGAACAAAAGCTTTGCTAACACTAAACTGACCAAACAAATAAATATCATCAGATTAACATACGCAGTGTCAGTTCTGTGATTAAACAAAAGATTTGCTAAAACTAAACTAACCAAACAAATAAATATCATCAGAATAACATACGCAGTGTCAGCTCTGTGATTGAACACTAGAGTTTGTACAAATTGGACAAACGACCTTAATATCTAGTGTTTCTATAATTCATGATTTGGCTTGCCAAGTCGTATTGCTCGTGAAATGTTTGGATGTTCCCCATAAAGTTACACCACCACCTAGAAGGAACCAAAATCCAAACCCTAAAACTTGAAAACAATACTCATATTTGAAGCCCCACACATGCTTGCGTGCATGTGGTATCAAATTCAAACAAGTGTTAAACAGCATGAAGAAGATTAAAAGCGGACCAAATTCTCCCAGCACTAAACGGAAAAATACAATGAGTTTACCAGACATGAAGCAAGAAAACAAATAAACTTAACTCCTCAGCTGTCCCTTCTGCTCCACATACTATGCAGCATCCCATAGATGCGCTTTCAGGAATTGGAACGATATATGAGGCGAAACAAGTCATCACTGGAGCGTCCCACGCCTGGAGGAAGCAGATTTGGTGCACCCACCATTTCAAACAAGAAATCTGGAGAAGGGAATAATTTAAAACTCTATGCATGTTCCCTTGTGGTGTCAAATTCAACCAATGCCGGCAGCATGAAAATAGTTCCCAGAATCGAACAACTCAACGAAAAACACTGAAACAAAAAAACCTTTCAAAGCACTTAGCAAGAAAGAAGAAAAACACAACTCCTCAGTTGTCCCTTCTGCTCCACAAATTGTGCAGCATCTAATGGATGCTGCTTTTCAGGAATTGGAACGATATAAGATGCGAAATAAGTCATCACTGGAGTGTTTCACACGATAAGGAAGCAATCAAATGCTCTAGGTGAACAAAAGCTTTGCTAACACTAAACTGACCAAACAAATAAATATCATCAGATTAACATACGCAGTGTCAGTTCTGTGATTAAACAAAAGATTTGCTAAAACTAAACTAACCAAACAAATAAATATCATCAGAATAACATACGCAGTGTCAGCTCTGTGATTGAACACTAGAGTTTGTACAAATTGGACAAACGACCTTAATATCTAGTGTTTCTATAATTCATGATTTGGCTTGCCAAGTCATATTGCTCGCGAAATGTTTGGATGTTCCCCATAAAGTTACACCACCACCTAGAAGGAACCAAAATCCAAACCCTAAAACTTGAAAACAATACTCATATTTGAAGCCCCACACATGCTTGCGTGCATGTGGTATCAAATTCAAACAAGTGTTAAACAGCATGAAGAAGATTAAAATCGGACCAAATTCTCCCAGCACTAAACGGAAAAATACAATGAGTTTACCAGACATGAAGCAAGAAAACAAATAAACTTAACTCCTCAGCTGTCCCTTCTGCTCCACATACTATGCAGCATCCCATAGATGCGCTTTCAGGAATTGGAACGATATATGAGGCGAAACAAGTCATCACTGGAGCGTCCCACGCCTGGAGGAAGCAGATTTGGTGCACCCACCATTTCAAACAAGAAATCTGGAGAAGGGAATAATTTAAAACTCTATGCATGTTCCCTTGTGGTGTCAAATTCAACCAATGCCGGCAGCATGAAAATAGTTCCCAGAATCGAACAACTCAACGAAAAACACTGAAACAAAAAAACCTTTCAAAGCACTTAGCAAGAAAGAAGAAAAACACAACTCCTCAGTTGTCCCTTCTGCTCCACAAATTGTGCAGCATCTAATGGATGCTGCTTTTCAGGAATTGGAACGATATAAGATGCGAAATAAGTCATCACTGGAGTGTTTCACACGATAAGGAAGCAATCAAATGCTCTAGGTGAACAAAAGCTTTGCTAACACTAAACTGACCAAACAAATAAATATCATCAGATTAACATACGCAGTGTCAGTTCTGTGATTAAACAAAAGATTTGCTAAAACTAAACTAACCAAACAAATAAATATCATCAGAATAACATACGCAGTGTCAGCTCTGTGATTGAACACTAGAGTTTGTACAAATTGGACAAACGACCTTAATATCTAGTGTTTCTATAATTCATGATTTGGCTTGCCAAGTCATATTGCTCGCGAAATGTTTGGATGTTCCCCATAAAGTTACACCACCACCTAGAAGGAACCAAAATCCAAACCCTAAAACTTGAAAACAATACTCATATTTGAAGCCCCACACATGCTTGCGTGCATGTGGTATCAAATTCAAACAAGTGTTAAACAGCATGAAGAAGATTAAAATCGGACCAAATTCTCCCAGCACTAAATGGAAAAATACAATGAGTTTACCAGACATGAAGCAAGAAAACAAATAAACTTAACTCCTCAGCTGTCCCTTCTGCTCCACATACTATGCAGCATCCCATAGATGCGCTTTCAGGAATTGGAACGATATATGAGGCGAAATAAGTCATCACTGGAGCGTCCCACGCCTGGAGGAAGCAGATTTGGTGCACCCACCATTTCAAACAAGAAATCTGGAGAAGGGAATAATTTAAAACTCTATGCATGTTCCCTTGTGGTGTCAAATTCAACCAATGCCGGCAGCATGAAAATAGTTCCCAGAATCGAACAACTCAACGAAAAACACTGAAACAAAAAACCTTTCAAAGCACTTAGCAAGAAAGAAGAAAAACACAACTCCTCAGTTGTCCCTTCTGCTCCACAAAATGTGCAGCATCTAATGGATGCTGCTTTTCAGGAATTGGAACGATATATGATGCGAAATAAGTCATCACTGGAGTGTTTCACACGATAAGGAAGCAATCAAATGCTCTAGGTGAACAAAAGCTTTGCTAACACTAAACTGACCAAACAAATAAATATCATCAGATTAACATACGCAGTGTCAGTTCTGTGATTAAACAAAAGATTTGCTAAAACTAAACTAACCAAACAAATAAATATCATCAGAATAACATACGCAGTGTCAGCTCTGTGATTGAACACTAGAGTTTGTATAAATTGGACAAACGACCTTAATATCTAGTGTTTCTATAATTCATGATTTGGCTTGCCAAGTCGTATTGCTCGTGAAATGTTTGGATGTTCCCCATAAAGTTACACCACCACCTAGAAGGAACCAAAATCCAAACCCTAAAACTTGAAAACAATACTCATATTTGAAGCCCCACACATGCTTGCGCGCATGTGGTATCAAATTCAAACAAGTGTTAAACCGCATGAAGAAGATTAAAATCGGACCAAATTCTCCCAGCACTAAACGGAAAAATACAATGAGTTTACCAGACATGAAGCAAGAAAACAAATAAACTTAACTCCTCAGCTGTCCCTTCTGCTCCACATACTATGCAGCATCCCATAGATGCGCTTTCAGGAATTGGAACGATATATGAGGTGAAACAAGTCATCACTGGAGCGTCCCACGCCTGGAGGAAGCAGATTTGGTGCACCCACCATTTCAAACAAGAAATCTGGAGAAAGGAATAATTTAAAACTCTATGCATGTTCCCTTGTGGTGTCAAATTCAACGAATGCCGGCAGCATGAAAATAGTTCCCAGAATCGAACAACTCAACGAAAAACACTGAAACAAAAAACCTTTCAAAGCACTTAGCAAGAAAGAAGAAAAACACAACTCCTCAGTTGTCCCTTCTGCTCCACAAAATGTGCACATCTAATGGATGCTGCTTTTCAGGAATTGGAACGATTTATGATGCGAAATAAGTCATCACTGGAGTGTTTCACACGCTAAGGAAGCAATCAAATGTGTTGCGCTACTTCAACTCAAATTAAGAGCACCAAACTAAAATGACTTATCCAAGCATTGACGAGAAAAAACGAATTAAACTCCTCAGATGTCCCTTCTGTTCCACATAATGTGCAGCATCCATGGATGTGCTTTCAGGAATTGGAACGATATACAAGGCAAAATAAGTCATCACTGGAGTAAACCCCGCTATAAACAAGCAATTTCGTACACTGCATTATTTTCAAACAAGAACTACAGACAAAAGGGGGCATATCTGAAGCACATCACACATTTGCTTGCGGTATCGAATCCAACCAAATGTCCACAGCATTTAACAGTTCGGAAATAAACCAAAAATCTCAAAGAGCACCACTGAAATGAGAAGAGTTCACCAAGCATTGAGCCACCAAGAATTGTCCAAGCATTTAGCAAGAAAGAAGAAATAAACTCCTCAGTTGTCCCTTCTGCTCCACAAAATGTGCAGCATCCCATGGGATGCTGCTTTTCAGGAATTGGAACGATATATGATGTGAAGTAAGTCATCCCTGGAGTGTTCCACATGATAAGGAAGCAATCAAATACGTTGCACTACTTCAATCCAAACTAAACATTGAGCAATAAAACCTCGACGGTTCTTCTCTTCTCACTGGTGTTTGTGTGTGTGTGGTGTTTGGGTTGCTTGCCAAGTTGGCCAGGGTGCCCTGTTGGAGGCTGTCGTGTTCCATGGCAATAGGCCATTGGGCTCCTGGATTATCCTAATTAACCAGGAAACTCTCTGCTTAATTAATATAGTAGATTGAAGGTGCAAGCCTCTGTTTTAAAAAAATTCAATGAACTGTTGGCAGCATGCAAATAGTTGAAGAATCAAACAACCCAAATTTAAAACTACCAAAATAAAAAGAGTTCTCCAAGCATTGGCGAGAAAAAAAAAAGAATTGAACTCCTCAGATGTCCCTTCTGTTCCACACAATGTGCAGCATCCATGAATACTGCTTTCAGGAATTGGAACGATATACGAGGAAAAATAAGTCATCACTGGAGTATACCCCGCTATAAGCAAGCAATTCAGTACACTGCATTATTTTCAAACTAGATCTACAGACAAAAGGGGTCATATCTGAAGCACTGCACGCATTTGCTTGCGGTATCAAATTCAACCAAATGTCCACAACATTTCATAGTTCGGAAATAAACCAAAAATCTCCAAGAGCGGCACTGAAATGAGAAGAGTCAATCACCAGGCATTGAGCCACTAATTAGCAAACAAGCTGAACTCCACAGATGTCTCCGCAGCTCCCAGCAGAGCGCACCATAATTCGAGCTTAAGGAAGCGATTCGACACAGTGTGATATGCATAATCGAAATGAATCTCTGAGAATCCCTACGAACTTAACCACACGAGATCATCGATGGGAAGCAACGCATCTGGATTCTAGACCGAGGTTTCTAGGGTTTATGCTGAGTGAAGTTGGAGGAAAAGACGAGGTACCTTTCGGGCGAAGAGGCTTTCCGCCGGAGTCGCATACGCTGAGAGGCGGCCGGCCATCACCCTGCGCGTACCGCGGCATCGCCGTCACGCCCACCCGCCGCCGCCGCCGCCCAGACGAACGACACACTCCTCCATCAGGACTGAGAGAAAAAGACGCAACAGATAGTCAGCTTAACTAGGCCCGCCAGGCGAGGCCCATGCGCCTGGGCCTCATGAGGTTAACGAATGCGTGAGCTCTGTGCGGAAGCGGAAACCTAGTCGAAGCTCTGAAATTTCTCGTCTTCGTTGTCCTGAGATTGAATCGCGGCGGCGACGATGACGAAGGCGTCGAGGGTGAGAGCCACGCCCGGCGGCCTCCCGGAGGAGATAGTCGTGTGGGAGATCCTCGTCCGCCTCCCTCCCAAATCCCTCCTCCGCTGCCGCGCCGTCTGCGGCGCCTGGCGACGCACAACCTCGACCCGCCTCTTCCTCCAGGCCCACCACCGCCACCAGCCCTCCCTCCCCATCGTCTCCGGCTCCGAAGTCATCGGTCGACACAAATACATCATGGCCTTCGATCACCGGGCCGCCGGCGCCCAGCTCCAACCCGTCGCCAGGCTTAACGACTCCCTCTATGTGGAGGCCTCTTGCGATGGCCTCCTCATTCTTGATGGCAGGACGACTGCCACCCGCTTCTCCGTATGTAACCCGGCCACGCGTCAGCATGCTCCCCTCCGGCAGCTCTCGGGTTTCGGTCTACTGGGAATGTATGCGCACCGTCCAACCGGCGAGTACCGGCTATTGCTACGTCAGACTCTCAGAGATCAAATTCGCTGCTACGTCTTCGTGTTGGGCTCCGACCAGCCGCCGAGGTACCTCGGGGAGATAGAGGTGGCGTCACCAGCTTCCTTCAACAAACCTGTTCTGTTCCGTGATTGCCTGCATTGGTACCCAGTGCATTATAAGCGTGATCCACAAGATCGGGCCGGAAGTAAAGCGATCATTGTATTTGACACCATATCTGAGTCGTTCCGACATATGAATGCTCCAGTTGTTCACGCCAATTCATATATCTTTGAGATGGATGGCACGCTTGGCATCTATGCCTACAAGGACACCATGAGAATTGTTGATATATGGATGTTACGGAACTACGAAAGCGAGGCTTGGACGTACAAGCACCGAGTCAGATTGCCGGTCGGAAAAATCAAGGAGCGGCTTGGTCGATGGTCGAACAATTGGTATGCCAGCGTTCACTCGGTGGATGGTGATATCATGTTGCTGGTCAATCTAGGTCGGTGGATGTTTCACGTTGATATTAAGGGCGATCTGGTTCACAGCTTCCATCGTGATGGCCAACATGTGTATGCTTGTCAAACTCGGTTGAAACAAACCCTTGTTTCGCATACCTTCTTCACGACACTGGAAGGTTATGATGTAAACACTTCGCCTTTCGTCTGAAGGTTGTTGAGTGAGTTGGTTGGTTCTTCTCAACGATCTAGCTAGTTGTCATTATCGTCATGAGTCTTCTATGAATTACATAAGTGTGATTGGGACCAAAGGAACAGTTACATATTTCGAAATTTTTTGCCAGATCATATTCATTGTATCATTTTCTTTAAAAACTCTTTTAGTTTGAATATGCATAGAGCTAGACCTAGCCTACGTGAGGGTATGCAAACATGGCTTGATACCTTATGAACCCTCACTAGAACTTTTGGATTGTTATGGTTGTATTTTTGTGTGATGAGAAAATTGAAAATTAACAGTAGGGATTTTCCCTACTGTTTACGCTTCAAAAAAAAAAAAAAAAACATAAGTGTGAGCTTGTTGGTTTCTTCTCCTTAGTAGCAATCTATTACTCGAGCTGCAGAATTGACCTTAGTATTTATCTTAATAGTCAATATTTGGGTAGTTTCAAATTCAACCATTTGTTTCATTCAACTTCATTTTATGAGTATACGGGTTAAAATTGTGACAACAGTGAGGGTGACGTACTGACGTGACGTGCTGACTGGGCTGTTGTTTTGCGGAGGAAAAGTTGAATGTGGGATCATTCAGACCTTTTCTAACGTATAAGGTGATCAGAATTTTGCGTGTAGTCTGTCCTCTGTGCGCTTATACTGAAGTATTCATGTTGGTTACTTTAGTGTAAGCTGGAAGATTGAACACCTCGTTAGAAATTTGTTTAAGACTGCAGCTTTCGTTCAACGAAATACGAACCTGAGAAATTGATATTTTCTTCGTGGGAGTGTGGGACCGAACCTGCAGCAGCAGCTGCTGCTACAGATCAACTCTGATCGACGGCGACACTGCGTATTCGTAGCACCTATAGCTGACATCTTTTCTGGGTGTGGTGGTGTTACAACAAGAGTTCATCTTTCCTAGAGAACAACAACACTGCATTTTTGCTGCTGCAACCTCTTGATTAGAAAGGAAGCAGAAGAAAATGTCTTACGCTCCAGTGACCATGCACATGTGAACCACTGGTAAAATTTGTTGTTTAAGGTCTCTTAAAATTCACGACATGTTTACTGAGCGGTGCGTGGTCTTTTACATGTAGCCTTGACTCGTCAGATTACTCGATAGTTTTTCTACTGTCCGATAATAAAGAGCAATCAGTGAAAAATTCACATTTCCTTGAAAAAATAGGATTTTGCTAATTTCAAATGGCATGTCATAAATCCGGATCGCCTAAAAGTGATAACTTAGCCTGATATTCGTAAATGTGATTTCTAATCTGCCGTGCCAGCACTGGCGGAGCTCAGTGTTGGCCGACCTGGGCCACGGCCCGCCCAGGTTTTTTGCCAAAAAACAATTAACTAGTACTAGTATGCAGCAAAAGCGGCCCAGCCCAACAGTCGCACACGGGCCAGTTTCCTACCTCTGCGGCTCGTCTCCCAGTTCTTCTCATCTCACGCTGCTCACTAGTCAAAACAAAATGGCCATGGAGGGAGATGGCTAGGTCTAGCAATTTTGACACGAATTAGACAAGAAAATGAGGAGAATAGGGGGAATCGGTGGAGGGAAAGCTGCAAGCAGCAGCGCCGCCGTGCCGCCCACGAGCAATTTTTTGCCCGCCTATGGTTTAGAGCAATTTTTTGTGCTTTCTTACAGCCTGGCCCACCCATGATTTTTTCTCGAGCTCCGCCACTGAGTGCTAGTGATGTATACCAGAGTGTTGTTGAGATGAGAATGTTCAATGTTATGACTTATGATATATTGATCTGAATGCGCTCAGAAACTTGATCAAGATTGAGCAGCATTTGAAACAACTTATTATGTGAATATAAGTATCGAAGCGACGATCGGACTCCGCACAACATGCTTCCTCGACACCCAGCTCAAGCTTCCCTCTAGGTAATCTCCTCTATCCAGTCTCCCCCTCACCGACACGCTGAATGTTTTCTTCTCTCCAGCCTTAGAGAACACTAGCTTTTCCGGGGTGACTTGTATCTTCAGTGACTTGGGCGCTTCCACCTTCGCCGTGTACGTTGATGTTGCTGGCCCAACGTTCGTCACCGTCCGGTTCACGATGTAGGTCATCATTGTCGGTGGCGGTGTCGTCAATGGATTTGTCGGCGGTACCATTATGGTCGGGTAGTTGAGCTGAATGCCCTCGACCTTGGGTATCTTTGCACATGTCACGCTCGAGTTATGCATGATGATTGCCAAGCCTTGGTCACCGTAGAGCGAACATATGTAGCCGGCGTAGTCACTGAAGTCAAGGTCATACACGAGGCCAGGGTCAGCGGCTCTCGCGGGGCTCACTTGCCCGGAGCCTGTGTCAAAAAAGGATGCTTTCGCATGCATCTCATCCAAGATAGAGCCGCCGGTGCTATTGACCGTGTCCGCGGTCGTCAGGGTTGCCGACTTGATGGCAGCTGGTGACTAGTCGGGATGCCAGCTCTTGATAAGCGCTACGACGCCACTAACATGTGGTGTTGCCATGGATGTGCCGGATATGATGTTGAAAGGCCCCTGTGCAGACTCTGTTTTTGGCAGCCATGCAGCGAGAATGTTGAGCCCAAGTGCCAATATGTCAGGCTTGAGCACATCGTTGTTGTTAGGGCTTTCACCTCGGGAAGAGAACCATGCCACGACCGGAGCCGGATGGACACCAAGGAATGTGTTGTTGTATGTGAATGTGGCACCCGTGGAGGTGCTCGTCCATGTCTTGAGGACTTCGCCATCTGTCGCGGTCACCTGCACCACGCTAGAGTTGTAATTCTGAAGAACAGTGGTTTAGCCCCTAGTTTCATCGTCAAACAGCACTACGCCAGCTGCTCCGGTGCCCATTATGTGATGGATTTTGGACACCTGATCCTTTGGGTTTAGTTCCTTGCAAACCACGATCTTCCCGAAGATGACACTGTTATCGTGAGAGTCATAGTTGCAGGCTTGCTGTTTCTGTTCATAGTGGAGAGGGTAGAGATTTGAGCTCAACTTGGGCACCTGGGTAAGCGCTTCTCCGTGGATCCTCTTGCCATTGCCGAGATGAACGACAGCTCCGAAGCTTCGATCCACCGAGCTAGCAGCTACTATGATCAACCATGGCGCGTCGTTGGTGACCGAAGCCCACTCGGGGCCATCATTGCCGGCCGCGCAAACCACGATGATGCCTTTAGACACAGCGTGGAACGTGCCGATGGCGATGGGATCCTTATAAAAGCTTAAGATCGTGTGGGCGCCGAGTGAGATCGAGAGCACGTCCACCCCCCATCCTTGATGGCCGCGTCGATTCCGGCCAGTATGGCGGACTCATCACAACCATCGGTTGTGCACACCTTGTACATGGCGATGTGGGCGCCTGCAGCAATTCCAGCTGCGATGCCTGCGCCCAGGCCATGGCATGATGCACCACTGACGAAGTTCCCAGCCGCTGTGGATGAGGTGTGCGTCCCGTGCCCCTCTTTATCGCACGAGCCCTTCCACTTTGCTGGCGGCGGTGGGATGCCATGATCATCGAACGAAGGGTGTGGTGCATAGATGCCGGTGTCAAGCAACCCGACAACGATTCCCTTGCCGTAGCCAGCGGCACTCCAGAACCCGGTGTTGTTCCTAAGCCCGAGAAACTCTGGTGTGTGTGTGGTCATGAGTTGTCGCCTCCGATCCGGAAATGCCCGGATGAATCCTGGCTTCTTGGCTACAACATCGAGCTCTCCATCAGCAAGCCTTGCGGCGAAGCCACTGAACGCCTCGGTGTAGGAGTGGATAAGACGTGGCTCACCTGAGCCACTAGCATACGAGCTCGGCAAGAAAGACTCATACCACTGGAGGTATCCGTCTTCACCGATATTCGAGGGCGGTGGCTCCACGAGCACAATATAAGTATGATAGGCAGAGGTTTTCGTGGCACCCTCCTCATGTACCCTTGCAGGAGCTGGGTTTAAGAGAAGGTGGCGAGCAAGAGAAGCGATAGTAAGAGAGGTGCCAGTGATGCCATTATAGTACCTAGCTAGGCAAGGAAGGAAGATGATGGTGATGCAACGGCCAGCACTAGGGATTCCTAATTTATACACACCCCAATACCCCATGAATGATATGTTGTAACCTCTGCCGAATAATTAAATGAGGCTAGCTCTTTCCATATGTGGAGTAATTAATTATAAGGTTAATTATGCCAAGATACGTGCATAGTGGTGTAATCTCGAAACTGTAATGCATATGTTGATACGAAATCTTATACAGTATCAATATGCACATATGCTGCTAAATATGCATGTGTTTGTTCTCTTTACAGATGGATGTACATGCAAGTCTTGGTGGAGTATGATCTTTCTAAATGTACAATCAATGTGCATAGTTACAAGAAATATCACGCTATTAATACACATATATCTGGCTAGATATGCATGTGCGTTTTCTCTTTAATTACAAATTGCTACTCCCTCCGTTTAGGGCATGCATATACTACTTGTCTTGGTGGAGCATGATCTTTATAAAATGTACCATTAATAGTACACTAGGTGATAAGAAATCTCGAAGCTATTAATACAACTATCCTGATAAATATGCACATCCTATATTTACATATGGTTATACTTGCATGTTTTGGTGTAGTAGTATTTTATATAAATTCGGTATATTGAGCATGATTATTAGATAGGAAAACGTACGAAAACAATGTGTGTTTGAGTGCATAAATAAGACGACGGATGAATAATCTTCCATGGCAGGCTCACGACACATCAATAACCTTGTCCTCTTCATATATGTGGCCCAATCGAGAGCAGCATTCGCAAGTCCAAATGGCTGTTTGAATATGCGAATACTTTCAATATACGTTCTCTTCTGCTTTATGGCCTACAGGCATAACAGAAGGTAAACGCTCAGGAGGTGACAGGATTTACAGCGGATTGAAGCTAAGGTGTCTAGTACAGAATGACAGTGTTACAAATACACGCCGATCAATGCAGAACAGCTGGTGAACATACGTACAATTTCAACGCATTGAGTAAAGTAGTGTCACACAAGGTAGTGATTTTACAACAATTCTCAAACCATAGGGACCTTCGCTCTGCTGAGCTGCTGCTTGTGGCCACGGATGCAGCAAAATAATGTAGCTAAATGCATGTTGAGCCATTTTGGAGCTGGAATGTTATACTAGTATAATGCTGGACAAGACTGCTAAGTTGAGCCATTGCCCTGCTGCAGAGAGATAACTTCCCCCCTTGCCGACTCTGCTTGCAATCATCTTTTACCCTGGCTTTTGTGCTTCATACCCAGGCAATATGAGCTTTGGAGGCAAGTGTTTGAAGACTAACCCTGTAAAGGAGTTCCTCCCTGGCTTTCTCGGCACCTTCTCTCTTCTTGTAGTGTTGATTACACGAATGGACATGCCTGCTGAAGGACAATCCTGATAGCCTCAATCTCAGCAAGTGCAAAACTGACCCCTCAAATATTTCATTCCTACTTGCATCAAGTCCACCAATCATGGGTAGCATCTCTCTCCTGCCTTGCTCAGGACCTTAAGAGAATATGGATCATTTACTCTGCAGAGAAGCAAAGGACTATTGTCAGATTAATATGAAGTGCAGAGGAGATGAACTGATGAAGACTGCAATGAATCATAAATAGTTATAACTAGTGTTGGCTTGTCGAATGGTGAATAAAAGCTTGCATAAACTTACTTGAACTGTTGAACAAAAAACAAATAGCATCAGATCGACAGATGCAATGTCAGACTGTGATTAAAACCTAGAGTCTGCACCACTTGGACCAACAACCTCAATATCTAGTGTTTCTCTAAATCATGATTTCGCTTGAAGTCGTATTGCTCGTAAAATGTTTGGATGTTCCACACAAAGTTACACCATCTAGAAAGGAACCAAAAGCGAACAAAAAACATTGAAAAAACTATCATATTTGAATCTCCACACATGTTTGCACTGGGTATCAAATTCAAACAAGTGTCAGACAGCATGAAAAGGGATTAAAATCGAACCAAATTCTCCCAGAGCAAAACTGAAAAATACAACAAGTTCACCGAACATTAAGCAAGAAAGCAAACAAACTTAACTCCTCAGATGTCCCTTCTGCTCCACACAATCTGCAGCATCCCATAGATGCGCTTTCAGGAATTGGAACGATATATGAGGCGAAATAAGTCATCACTGGAGCATCCCACGCCGTGAGGAAGCAGAATTGGTGCATCACACCATTTCAAACAAGAAATCTGGAGAAGGGAATCATTTAAAACTATGCATGTTCACTTGTGGTGTCAAATTCAAACAACTGTCGGCAGCATGAAAAAAGTTGCCAGAATAGAACAACTCAACAAAGAACACTGAAATAAAATGATCTGCGCAAGCACTTAGCAAAAATAAGAACTAAACTCCTCAGTTGTCCCTTCTGTTCCACAAAATGTGCAGCATCCCATGGATGCTGCTTTTCAGGAATTGGAACGATATATGATATGAAGTAAGTCATCACTGGAGTGTTCCACACGATAAGGAAGCAATCAAATACGTTGCACTACTTCAATCCAAACTAACATTGAACAATAAAACCTCAATGGTTCTTCTCTTCCCGATGGTGTGCATGTGTGGTGTTTGTGTTGGTTGCCAAGTTGGCCAGGGTGCCCTGTTGGAGGCTCTCGTGTTCCGTGACAATAGGTCATTGGGCTTGTATCTTGGTTTTCGCCCGTATTTTCCTAATTAACCGGGAAACTCTCTGCTTAATTAATAGATTGAGGCGTAAGCCTCTGTTAAAAAAAATCAATAAACTGTTGGCAGCATGCAAATAGTTGAAGAACCAAACAACTAAAATTTATTAAAATTACCAAAATAAAAATAGTTCCCAAGCATTGGTGAGAAAAAACGAATTGAACTCCTCAGATGTCCCTTCTGTTCCACACAATGTGCAGCATCCATGAATACTGCTTTCAGGAATTGGAACGATATACGAGGAAAAATAAGTCATCACTGGAGTATGCCCCGCTATAAGCCAGCAATTCAGTACAATGCATTATTTTCAAACTGCAACTATAGATAAAAGGGACCATATCTGAAAGCACCACACGCATTTGCTTGCAGGTATCGAATTCAAGCAAATGCCGACAGCATTTAACAGTTCTGAAATCAACCAAAAATCTCAAAGAGCGGCACTGAAATGAGAAGAGTTCACCAAGCATTGAGCCACTATTAAACAAACAAACAAACAAGCTGAACTCCTCAGATGTCTCCGCAGCTCCCAGCAGCGTGCAGCACATTCGATCTTAAGGAAGCGATTCGACACAGTGTGACATGCATAAACGAAATGAATCGATGAGAAACCCTAACAAATTCGAGGAACTAGATAGAATCTGGTAGCGCGCGGATCACTACGAACTTAACCACACGAGATCAAGAATGGGAAGCAACACGCATCTGGATTCTAGATCGATGTTTCTAGGGTTTATGCTAAGTGAAGCGGGAGGAAAGACGCGGTACCATTCGGGCGAAGAGGAATTCCGCCGGAGCCGTAGACGCTAGGAGGCGGCCGGCCATCACCCTGCGCGTACCGCGGCATCGCCGTCACCCCGACCCGCCGCCGCCGCCGCTCAGACGAACGATACACGCCTCCATCAGGACTGAGAGAAAAAGACCCAACAAATAGTCAGCTTAAGTAGGCCCGCCAGGCGAGGCCCATGGGGCTGGGCCTCACGAGGGTCAAGCAATACGTGAGCTCTGGCCTGAAATTTCCCGTCTCCGTTGTTCCTGAGATTGAATCCCCACCGGCCGGCGAGTCGGCGACCATGACCAAGGCGTCGAGGGTGAGAGCCACGCCGCGCAGCCTCCCGGAGGAGATAGTCGTGTGGGAGATCCTTGTCCGCCTCCCTCCCAAATCCCTCCTCCGCTGCCGCGCCGTCTGCCGCGCCTGGCGAAGCGCCACCTCAACCCGCCTCTTCCTCGAGGCCCACCACCTCCGCCAGCCCTCCCTCCCCATCGTCTCCGGCTCCGAATACAGCGGCGCTCGCCACAAAAACATCATGGCCTTCGATCACCGGGCCGCCGGCGCTCAGCTCCAACCCGTCGCCAGGCTTAACGACTCCTATATGTGGAGGCCTCTTGCGATGGCCTACTCGTCCTCTCCAAGTGCGGCACCACTCGGGACCGCTTCTCCGTCTGTAACCCGACCACGCGTCAGCATGCTCCCCTCCAACAGCTCTCCTCGGATTTCAGTGTATTGGGAATGTATGCACACCGTCCAACCGGCGAGTACCGGCTATTACTGCATCAAACTCTCGCGGATCAAATTTGCTGTTACGTCTTCGTGTTGGGCTCCGACCAGCCGCCGAGGTACGTCGGCGTGCTAGAGGTAGCAGCACCAGCTTATGTAAACAAATACGCCTGCTCCGTGGTTGCCTGCATTGTTACCCGGTGCATTATTGCCATGACCCACAAGAACGTCCGACCGCAAGCAAAGTGATAATTGTATTTGACACCACATCCGAGTCGCTCCGACATATGCGTGCTCCGATGTTTGTTCCCGCCAAGGCAGATATCTTTGAGACGGATGGCACGCTTGGCATATATGCTTATCAGGACAGCATGCAGGTTGTTGATATATGGATATTACGGAACTACGAAAGGAGGTTTGGACGTACAAGCACCGAGTCAAATTGCCGGTCGTAAAAATCGAGGAGCGGTTTGGTCTATGGTTTTACGATTGGTATGTCAGTGTTCACTCGGTGGATGGTAATATCCTGTTGCTCGTCAATAAAGGCGGGTGGATGTTTCACGTTGACACTAAGGGCAATCTGGTTCACAACTTTCATCGTGATGGCCAACATGTGTATGCTTGTCAACATCGGTTGAAACAAACTCTTGTTTCGCATACCTTCTTTACGACACTGGAAGGTTCTGGTGTAAACACTTCGCCTTTCGTCTAAACACTTCGCCTTTCGTCTGAGGGCTGTTGAGTGAGTTGGTTCTTCTCAACCATCTAGTTGTCATATCGTCATGCGTCTGCTATGAATTACACAAGTATGAGCTTGTTGGCTTCTTCAGTTCTTCTCCTTAGTAGTCAATTGTTAGCAATCTATTTCTTGAACTACGGAATTGACCTTAGTTTTTATCTGGTGATTTTCTTAATAGTCAATATTTGGGTGTTTTCAGTTTCCGCCCTTCGTTGTAGCTGAGGCATATTTTCCTCTTTTTGACATGAAAAGCTACATCTGATTTTTAGAAGACATTGAGCTTGGAGCTCTACTCTTAAATTAAATGGTTGAATCATAGTTTCAGTTCTCAATTAAATTTTCGGTTATAATTGATTTTTATTCATGCATCAATTGCATATGGTTAGCTGTGTCTTGCGGAGACTAATAAGCTCACTATTTTAGCAATTATTTGACATGATTATACTTGTCTCGTTCAAAAGAGTGGTGGTATTTCTAGAGAAGACTGGCGCTGCACCATGAACTGAAAAATCTTTGGTGTGTCCTTCCATCCTTAAACAGTTTCTCCGTTGAACTGTTTGGAGTGATCTCTTATTATTTCCCTTTTGGTTGCTAACGATTTTAAGGACTAATGCTTCATGCAATGTACAATCGTTACGTTAGTTCGAGAAACCAAACTTGCGTACTAATAAACACAAAATTGGTTTGTCATGGTCAACAGTACAATGGTACCATCTGCCATTGTAGTGTAGGTAACATTTAGGCTTGAGGAGGTACTCCTCAAGACCTAAACTTTGACTTTATTAATTTAAAGTTGGACAGGGTATGTTGTTCTTCTAAAAACATTTAGGCTTGAGGAAATACATAAGCTCGCGCTGTGGGATAGAGAGAATCGGACATGGTTATATATACTACTGTACTACTTTTGCAGAAAAAAGGCTGGCAGTGCAACCTGAACATCTATGAATACCTTTAAGTTTGTGTGAGGGCTTCTTCCATCCTGACACCATTTTTCTGTTGCGTCGTTGGAATGGTGGTTCTTGCTCATTGTCAGTTATCTGTGACTGGCGCATCACCAATTCAGCACACGGCGAGCGGGAGAAATAAACTGGTGGTGATGAAATATTTGGTTTGCCTGCCTGGTTACACCATATGTGTGTATCTATAGATGCAGCATATGCATGAGTTGCGACACACGAAACGTCAGTATATTGAGAAGCCTCTTCACCTTAATCAAGCTATACGTGTCCGGCCTTTGCTTTTGTCTTTGCAAGCAAGCGTGCAGTTGTACGTACTCCCTCCGTCATGTCTAGATACATCCACATGTGGTGCATAGCAAGTCAATTAAATTGGAACGGAGAGAGTACCAGATAAGCTCAGTAGAATAGCTTGTGCACAGGCCCCATCGGCCGGCGACAGGTGCATTGACATTGTGTAACCTGGTAATATAAGCAAGATGTATAACTTGGTAATCAGGTGGCTGCGACTGCGATTCATGTGTAGCTACAGTTTGTCTATATAACCTGGTAATAAGTGATTATAACCATCAGAGCTTTCTGAAGCTTTGCCAGGATTGGAAGCCGACAAATAGCCATCGGAGCAAGATATCGACATTCGGCGTAGGGGCCTATCGACATTCGGCACCGTTTCGAGAGGCACAACTTTGCTGTTTACACGATTTTGGTCCAGAGTCGTTTACTGCCGCAAAAATGACCTGTAAGGTGCAACCAAGTTTTAGTCCGAACAGTTTTGTAAAGTTCGGCTCAGCTGTCTGAATTGGAACCAAATTAGGGTTTTGGACATGAATCCAAGTCTTTACCTTACACGGGAAGTCTAACCGCCTCTTATATACATGAGGGGTGATGGCCGATTGAACAACAACAAACAATCGCAAAACTAATATACAAACATTTATCTCCTACCCTAGTTTTCTACTTCTCATTCGTCGGTGTTCATCGTATCGGAGAGCTTCAATCTACGAAGTCCTAGGGGCGGGCGAACCGACCTAGGGCAGCCGTCACCGCCGTGCGTCCAGACGGGGTCCCTTTCGTCCGCGTGGGGTTTCGGGTCTTTAAAAGCGCTCGCTAGATTGTCTTGTGTATTTCGCTTCCAGCGAGCCTCCTTCGAGGAGTGTTCTGCGTATATCGCTCGACACTGAGGGTACACGGTGACGTGTGCGTGTGCGAACAACTTTGACATAAAATTTGCTTAATATTTGGAGGCTCCATTCAAATATTCCAGCCCTTACATATACAAAATACATACAAAAAAGATCTAATTAAGTATTGCATGTGTAGACTACACGTTCTCCTCGTCAGAGGAGATTTCCCCGTCGGCGTCATAGTCATTGTTGTCTTCGGCATGGTTGGTGAAGGTTGGCTGGCTGGACCCCGAGGCCTCGCTAGCGTCGGCTTTGTAACGCTTGGGTCGGGGGAGCTGACACCCTTGAGCTCCTCCTAGATGTGCAACCACATTTGCATACGGTTGCACGCACAATCTTGAAGAAGACCTCCACCACGCAATGCGTCTTGTATTCTTCTTGGCGACATGTCGCAGTGGACTCCTCCACCAAGCTATGCTCCTCAAGCTCCTATCTCTGGTCGATCTCCTCAAAACAACCTAGGTCAACCGACGACAACGAACCAGAAGCAATGTCGTCGATCGACGTCGACTCCGACCTAGGGATGGAATCCAACGAGGAGCCGGGGAGGAGGGAAGATCGGACAAGGAGGCGGCAGAGTGGTGGGGACTGCTCCATTGGTGATGGGCTTGACTCCGACCACGATCCAGGGGAGGAGGGAACGGTGGAGGTGGAGTCTCGTGCGGGGCGCGACACTTCCTTTTCACCATGGGGTTTCGAATCATGTAAGGGACTTTGGACTAGTAGCTAGCCATTGCCGTCGTCGGCTGATTTATACACGAGAGTGCGGGGAGGAGGGAAACCGGCAAACCGACGGGAAAAAGAGGTGGGAAGATAGTAACGCCAAATAATAACTATTCGGTAACTACATTTTATGATACATATACGCGTCGATCGAAATTAACGCTAAAGGAAAAAAATGGGCAATCAAATTGTAGCTAGAAATAGGTACACGGTTGAACTACACACGATTTTCTCATAATAAAACGTGTGGGATCTACACATACACATACACACGATTCTTTTGAGTCATGTGTGAATAATTGCACACGGCTATATAAATGGAATCCTGTGGGATAGCTTGCCCGTGAATTATTCAAAGAAATGTCGCACACGGCTTGGCTTTATAAGGGTAAGTGATAGGGGATAAGGCACACGGAAGGCTTTACATGTGTGGGTCCTTAAATAGCCCGATCTGTACTAGTGCCGGCTGGTGCACATGTGTAAACTTGCACTACCAATAATTTTTCAGCATTTTCTTCAAATTTCCTTAGACATTTTTTTTGGCGAAACACAGTACAACGCAGATGCTTACATACACGTGCACACCTACTCACCCCTATGAACGTACGCACGCACACCCTACCCCTATGAGCACATCCGAAAGACTGAGCCGACTGTCGGGTCTTGAGATTGACGAAGTCACCACGGCGCCTCGCTGTCGACGGAAATATCGCCTCGCACTGAAGAATATTCCGCTTAAATGAAAAACACCAATGTCAAATCTGGAATTTCCTTAGACTTGTGAGGCCTTCCGCAAACACAGAGTCCGGATAAACAACATGTCTACCACCTACTGTAAAAAAGAAATAACGTGTCTAGCTACCACCTTTCAAAAAAAAAAACGACGTGTCTACCACGTTGTAACGTGTTTAGCTGACCCTGTTTAGTTGGTATCTAATTTAGATTGTTGTGTGTGGTAGGTGCGCGCGGCTGTTATGTCTTTGTAACCACATCATCAATATATATACGTGAGGGACGCCACCGTTTGGGTTGTGCGAACCAATACCCCCGACCAACTAGTACTCTCGTTGCTTTTCTTTTCACATACTCCCGGGAAACAATGGAGGCGATGAACCAATACGACAACACCCTGACCCACATCACCCACCTCCACCCTCTCCACCTCGAGGAGGTCACCGCCGGCGCCACCGACTCGCCGCCCGCGTGCCACGCCTGCGGCTTCCTCTGCACGGACGACTCCTCGATCTACCGTTGCGCCCCGTGCTGCTACGTGATGCACACGGCGTGCGCCCGCGCCGCGAGGACGCTGCAGCACACGGCACACCCCGACCACCCGCTCTCCTTCCGGCTCGCGCCGCCGCCACCGCACAAGGACGAGTATCGTGGGTGTGACGCGTGCAGGAGCCCCATCACCGGGCCCTCCTTCCGCTGCGAGCCGTGCGGGTTCGACCTGCACCTCCCGTGCGCCGGGCTGCCGGACGCGGTCACCGTGCACGCGCACGCGCACCCGCTCAAGCTCCAGTACGAGGACCCGTTGAAGGAGCACCCTGACTTCCCCTCGCTCTCCATATGAGAGGTGTGCAGTGAGGGGTGCAGCACCGCGCAGTGGTTCTACGGCTGCCAGGGGTGCGAGCTCGCGGCCCACGTCGGCTGCGCCGTGCCGGAAATGGTGGCGAAGGTTCTGTATCCGGCGATTGACGTGGGTGAAATACAGAAGGCAGCCGCAGAGGCGGCGGAGGCGGCCAACACGGCGGCGCTGCTGCAACAGTACCAGCAGCAGTCGGCGCTGCTCAGAGCGCAGCAGTCGAGCGCATTCGCGAGGAACGCCGCGTGCATCTCGGCCGGGCGGAGCTTGGCCGGGCTGGCGTCGGACAACACGCAGGTAAAACTCTATGCAATGCATGCTCAACACACTTTACGTACGTAGTAAAAGTACTTCGTTTCCTTCTCCGCTGATGCCACCTCCTGTTCAGGACAGGCACATGAAAATCTTTAGTCCACCTTGTAAAGTTATTCATATTGATTTTTTAGACGTACTAATTTATTTGAAAATTTATTCGAAACTGTAAGGGAAACACATCTAAAGATGTTCCTGTTGCCACTAAGATGGTATGAAAGCTAGCTTCTCACAATGTTATCCATGCAATTATTTCGCCTCTCTAGTTAATAGATAACAATCTTGACCCTGTTAAAAGCAGCACTATTCGTGACACGTTTGTTAATAGCAATCTAAGACACTTATTTTGAGATGGAGGGGGGGGGGGGGGGGGGGTATAATTCTTGTTTACATCTGTACATGTACTTATAAATTTGGATTATTACATATTTAATCTAGCGAACAGCAAAAACTGATTCAAACTTTTCTGTTTCTACACAGCTTCGATCATACTACCCAAAGATTTGACGTCGGAATTATCCATTGACCAAGGCAGATGTACCGTGTGGCCATATCATAAACATCAAATTGGATTTCCATCATTGTGTTTTGTTTATTGCATGATGTTAGTTTGCTACTCGTTGAACTACCTTTTGTTGTTGTCGGCATTTTGTTGTATACATGTAAGGATGGTAATTTCCACATGACCTTCTACGAGTTGTTATTTCAAGGTGTCTATTACAAGTTTTTCTCCTAAAATCTCAAAACAAGTTGTGTTGTTGAGATAGTTCTTGTAGTTTTGTGTGTTTTCTTCGTGTGACGCGATCATGGTCAAGCTATTTATTAATAACATGTTTTTCCATGTCCACCTCCAAAATACTCTTTACTTGTACCTATATTTCCCGAATTAATAAAGATTATGTGGGAAAACAGTCATGGTTCAACACGAGATTATTACTGAATCAAGGCTGATAAACAAGTAGTTATTCAGTTTTTTCTTCAATGGACATAGTTTACCAATTTTGGGAGAAGAATCTTCTTTTAACAGCTGAAGCCATGCCTAAAAAATAACATAACACACCAGCCTTGCATACACAATGATGCGTCAAAATAATAATTGGCCAACATGAAATGATCGTTTAAATCAAGGCTGACAAGAAGTAGTTATTCAGTTTTTTCTCGAATGTCCATAGTCTATCAACATCCAGGGAGCAAATTTGAGCCTTAACACAACCAATGACATGCCTACAAAATAACAGAAACATAAGTACCTATTACCAGTATTATCAGGATACAGTCTCTAAATAGTATGGGGCAGTAACCTAATATCACCACCTAATTCAGGCAACACTCTTTGCTTGTAGCTAGGATAACACACGAATTAATATGGAAAACAATCGTTGGTGAACATGAAATGATTATTGAATCAAGACGACATCTCTCTCTTCCAACTCCACACAACGTGCAGCACCGCTCATTGGATTTTTTTTTAGACAGGCATCGGTCATTGATAAGATCATTGATTTTGTTTTTTAGACAACACTACTAAGCTTTTATTGACCAGATAACGGTTACAGGAATCAGAAAGAAGGCCAGCGAATAGTCAGTTTAAGTAGGCCCGCGAGACGAGGCCCATGGGGCTGGACCTTGTAAGGCGACGCGGCGCCGGATCGTGCTCTGCCTCTACTGCTCTTCCCGGTCAAGTACTACGTGAGTTCCCCTCAAAAAAAGAAAGAAAGTAATACGTGACCTAACCCTACCCGGATCGTGCAATCCGCCCGCCGCTGTTTCCTTCTCCTCCCGCCGCACGGAATCATCTGAGATACCATGGATGAAGTGACGACTAGCGACGAGAGAGCCAGCGGCAGCGTGGGGAAGATGGAAGCCAGTGCAAGGAAGAGGCGATTCCAAGCGACTCTCAGAAGGGAACATCAAGACGCGCTGAAGCGCCTGGTGGATGACCACTGGAAAAAACACGATAAAGTCGACCCACAGGTTGTTACTCAGTTCATCGAGAAAGAATTCGGTGAACAGGTCGAGGGAGCGATCGCAGATACGTTTTTCGCAGACAGTGTTGTCTCGATTGGTTTGTTCCATGAAGGAGTGATGGTGTATGCATGCTCCGGAACATCTGTGCAGTACCGGATCAAGAACATTCATGGACCCCATGCAGTGTTTGTGACTTCGAAGCGTTTGGCCCACGAATTTGATTCGAACAGAACTAAGGATGATAAGCTTATGATCCGAGTCTGCCTGCCTGACGATACAACTATCACCGGTTTCTTGGGACTGTATAATGACCATATTGCTATCGTGGCATCGTTCGCCCTACCGGGCGTCTACCCTGTGAATCTACGTGGGTGTCTGGATCTGCATAATGTATTTGCGTTTGGCCGTACACACGCTGGTCGTTTGATGCGCGTGGAATGTACGGGTCTTGATGATTCCAGTGAAGACGTCATCGTGTCTTGCGATTGTGTTATCACAGAGGCTGGACTTGGAGGGCCGGTCATATCATTTGATAAGGATGGAGCTGGACGCTTTGCTGGGGTTATGGTTGGAATAAATGCAATGTTCCTACCGACAAAGTTACTTAAGGAACAGTTGCAACTCTTTGATCAGGCGATGACTGAAACTACCCACTTCCGTGGATATTCTTTACCCAAAGGTTTACGTAGTGTTGTCCCTTCAGGATTTTTGGCAACATCTCTAATGCTGGAGTCCTTGGGCTATCCCCAGCCACCACCACTCGTGGTTGAGCTCAATGGGAGCTTACTTGGTAGGTTTGAAGAGATCTTTGGTGAACCTCATGATTATGAAGGTTTTTTATACAATATCTATCACAATGGTCGTGAGAAGACTGTCTGGGAGCGACTTGGAAAAGATGTTGTCCAGAATTTATGCCGAAGTGTTGTCTTACTATCTTCGTTCAAGGATGGCGTGAGGTGTTTTGCTTGCACAGGCTTGCTGATAACAAATGGGCTCTGCAACTTCATCCTTACATCTGCCAGCTTGTTTAGAACTGGTGGCGCTGATGGCAAAATTGATCCGTCCTTGGAGACTGAGGTGTTCATATCGCGTAATCAGTGTGTGGAGGGGCGATTGGACATGTACCATGAACATTACAACATTGCCATTGTTAGTCTCAAGGCTGACCTAACTGGTATTTCTGCACAAAATATTTTCACAGCCACAAAGACAAAGCCATGTAAATCTAAGATGGTAGTAGCCATTGCGCGTCCCACCAAAAACTATGAGGGGGTATTGCTGGCCGCACTGGGAAACCTGAAGCCTAGAAGAAACAAGGACCAGGGTTCCAAATTTGATTGCAAAGATCTCAAGCTGTCCACTTGTAAAATCAAGAAGGTTGGGATTGGAGGCCCCCTAATCCGTTTGGAGGATGGAAGTTTTGTTGGCATGAATTTTTATGATGAAAGTGGGCCAGCCCTTATCTGCCAAGGAGCAATATTGTAAAAGTTTTAAAG
The DNA here is from genome assembly GCA_947311845.1 of Poa pratensis. Lineage (NCBI taxonomy): Eukaryota > Viridiplantae > Streptophyta > Magnoliopsida > Poales > Poaceae > Poa > Poa pratensis. The sequence continues at coordinate 28,318,803 of CAMZMU010000111.1, forward strand.
AGAGGGTTTCATCTTCAGTCCAAAAGTCACATTCCATATCCTATTATCCTCGACTTGTACACAAAGGGTAATACTGCAACCAAAAACAGGTGGCCCGTGCCCAAACCGTATTGGTATCTTCCTGGCAACCGTCATCCTCTAGACCTAATTGTTGGAAAAGTTCTCATGTAGACGTCAAGCTGCTGATGGAGTGCTCTATAATATGGTCTATTTTGCCTTTGAAACATAATTTAAGAGGCACGTGTAATATTTCATTATCTGTAGCAAGACCTCCTTTATGGTGTTTGTTACCCTGCTAAGTATGTAAGGACCTGTAAATAATATATGCATCGTACTGATCGAGTGTGTAATCTATATATTTACTATGCAAAAAAACGTCTCTTCCTTTTTTTTTTGGTTATGAAGGCGACATCTTTTCCAGCTCCACAAAACGTGCAGCTTCGGAGGCGACATCTTTTCCAGCTCCACACAAATAGTCCTGCTAAAATGAGGAGTACGAACATATCATAGTCGCTTGCGAAAATCGGGCACCAGACTAACCAGAAACAAATCTACTTGTTGATAACCCATCAGAGTATATCCACAGCTCGAGGTACAGCAGTACCGGATTTAGTCCATTCTGCACAATTGTTTACAATTTGGGAACGACGATAAATAAACAGATATAGGTGTCTATACAGAATGACTGTTACAAATACATGTTGATCAATCCAGAAAATTAGTGTCACACAAGGTACTGGTGCTAAATACAACAATTCTCAAACCAGGAGGTTCGTGTCCCAGCAGGACCTTCTCTGCTGAGCTGCTGCATTTAGCCGCAGATGTAGAGAAATCGTGTAGCTAAATGCATGTTAAGTGGAGCTATTCTGGAGCTGGAATGTTACGCTAGTATGATTCTTGGCAAGGCTGCTAGTTGGCCTTCCATGATGCCAGGCATAGCCATTGCCCTGCTGCAGAGATGCCCCCAGACATGCCTGATTTAGAGGCATGTCACACTAACAGACATGCCTGCCGGAGGACAATCCTGATGGCCCCAATCTCACCATGCGCAAGCCAAAAACTGATCCCACAAACATCCCATGGTAATTCAAGCATCGAGGCCACCAATCTTCTGGTAGCATCGAGGTGACGTCTCTCCTGCCTTGCTCAGGAGCTTAAGAGAATCTGGATCATTAACTCTGCAGAGAAGAAAAGGATTATTGTCAGATTATTATGAAGTGCAGAGCAGATGAAGACTGCAATGGACCATAAATACTTATTATTAGTGTTGGTTTCTCCAATGGTTAAAAAATCTTGCTGAAACACAATTGAACAAAATAAATAAATAGATAGCATCAGATTAACAGATGACTGTCAGTCCAGTGATTTCAGTGCCTAAAGTTTGTACCAGTTGTACTAACAATCTCAATACCTAGTGTTTCTGTAATTCATGATTTAGCTCACCAAGTCATATAGCTCATAAATGTTTGCCTGCTCAGAACCAGACAAACCAGAAGTCTTAAAAAATAATCATGTCCGAAGCTCCATGCATGTTTGCATGTGGCATCAAATTCAACTTAGTGTACAACAGCATGTGGGATCAAACCGAATTTTCCACAAAAGGATTTTTCCCAAACATTAAGTGAAAAAACAAACAAACTAAATTCCTCAGATGTCCCTTCTGCTCCACATAACATACAACATATCATAGATGTGGTTTCAGGAATTGGAACGATATAATAAGGTGAAATAAGTCATCACTGTAGTATCCCATGGATTTGGCACATTGCACCATTACAAACCAGAAATCTGAAAATGGAACCGTTTGAAGTTCTAAACATGTTCACTTGTGGCATCAAATTCAATTTAGTGTAAAACAGCATGTGGGATCAAACCGAATTTTCCACAAAAGGATTTTTCCCAAACATTAAGTGAAAAAACAAACAAACAAAATTCCTCAGATGTCCCTTCTGCTCCACATAACATAAAACATCTCATAGATGTGCTTTCAGGAATTGGAACGATATATAAGGTGAAATAAGTCATCACTGGAGTATCCCATGGATTTGGCACATTGCACCATTACAAACTAGAAATCTTGAAAATGGAACCGTTTGAAGTTCTAAACATGTTCACTTGTGGCATCAAATTCAACCAATTGCCGGTAACATGAAATAGTTTGAGAATCAAACAAAAGTCTCAATGGAGAAACACCGAAATAGAAAAAAAGTGATGTCAAGAAAGTAAGCCAGAAAATAATCTTTACTATTAAATGGGAGTTGGTCGTTCGTGTAACCGAGCGAACCATCCCTCGCCAGACCGATCGATCGCCCTCCATCGCTAACATGGGCCGGCCCAGGTTCAACCGTTTCCTTCCCCCTCGTGCGAAGCAGGGGCGGAGCTAGGTGTAGCTACCCTGATGCACAGGCACCAGGGTCCGAGTATTTTTTTAACAGCGATTTGCCTTCACAAGTACTGTGTGCACCAGGTGATGAGAGCAATCGTGCACCAGGTTCAACAAAAAGCTCCACGTCGCAAGAGTAATTTGGCCCGTTGTTGCCCTCAATCTTGGACCTGGCAGTAATAATGTACATGCATTCCTTGCATGGCCCATGTGTAGGGGAAGAGGGGCGTGGGACCTACCAAACTTAGAGTGACCGGCCAAAAGGAAATTAACCGTTGATCCGTGCGATTTCACTACTTTCTTCAATCGTCTCCGGTCTCCAACGAGGTCAGCCCGCAGACAACAAGGCACGGCCGACGCTGCTCTCTCTTGGTCCAGTCTCCGTCCAGTTGTTCACACCATGCACTGCAAACTGCTAGGCACTACTACCCTATATCCTAGCAAGATAACTTGAAGGAACATACATCCAAAATATTGATTGTCTGATTAGTAAATCTTAATTCTTTCCAATTCTAAATTCCCTACACAATTTTGTTCCAGAGTAAGAATTATTTGTTATTGTGCAATTTACCGATCTGTGGTGTCAAACTCCAAATGGCAAGACTTGTGAAACGGTTTCTCCCTTCGGATACATGGAATAAAATTGAAATGGTACAAAATAAATTGTTGTGCTCCTTACGAATGCAAACACGAAACTAGCTTTAAATGTCCCTTCAAGTACAGCCTATAAAAATATGAGGTTATAAAGAAAAAAGAACGATCACGGCACAAAAAAAATGGCGGAACGCATTGCCAGTACTATATTTTTGCTAAATGTTAAGCATATTATTTTTATCGTGTCAAAGTTGTGCACCAGGTTATTTTTTTCCAGCTCCGCCCCTGGTGCGAAGCGAGCAGAGCTGGTAGGGTTCGGCGGCCTCATAGCGTCGCCGCCGCCGCCTTGCACCTTGACTTAGCCTCGCCGGCCACCCCAGCACCTCCCACCGTCGGCTGTCCCCGGATGCTCAGGAGCCTCTCCTCCGTTTCCCCTCCTCCTGGTGAGCACGGTGCACCCCACGGACAAGGGACGCGAGGGCCGAGGTAACATACACGCTTGCCGGCCCGCCGCCATGCTCGCGATCTCTTGCGTGTCTGGTCGCGCCACATCCAGCAGCCGAGGGAAGGGTAGGCGGCGTAGCTCCCTATGTGGACCTGGTGGCCCATGGGAACGACCATAGCACGGCGGGGCGACGTAGAGCTCGGCTACGGCCGCGGCCGGCGGGAGGGGCTCAGGCATCGAGGACGAGCTGGTCCTCGCCTTCCCGAGGTACTGCTGCAGGCGACCAACTCCTCAAGCTGCTACTGATGCCGACGGACACCACTTCGACCTGATGCCGCCGCGGCGCCGCACACCTCCACAACCAGCTGCTCCGGTGAGCTCTCTCCTCCTCCTCTTCCATGGCGCAATCTATTGCAATAATTTTGCGGCTTGGCTGGTACTATAAATGAGCTAGCCACTAGAACTTGTGTCAAGGCTGCAGGGTGGAAGCAAGCAAGCAAGGTAGTTGCCATGGCAAGCAGCAGCTCTGATGTCGTTGAGTCGTTCCTTTTGCTGCAAGCAAGTACGAGAAGTTGCTTCCCTTTGTACCGCGTTTGAGTAGTACTGACTTCTACACGACTGCACGCATCTACTAATGCCTTACCTGAAGGCGACCGGACGCGGCGGCCGGCGGGAGAGGCGGCGCACCGGTCGTACCAGCCGAGATCGCAGGTAGTGTTGCTCGGGTGGCCGCGGATGTGTCACCGTAGGGTGCGATGATGACACACAGTGGGGCAGTGGCGGAGGACGGAAAAAAATCGAGGTCGGGCGAAGTGTAAAGCGTAAAAAAGTTTATGCAAAAATCAAAATAGTCTGCCCACATTAGTACATATACGATTATAAACATTATCGCTTAATACCGTAGAGGCGTAGATATATTTACTCAACTCGGCCTTGATGATTTTTAAAACTGATCAGCGGCACGGACCAATTGTAAATACCCAAACCCAAAAGTACTCCCTCCGTCGTCAAATAAGTGGACGTTTAGCATTCAAATTCTTTCACAAAAGAGTGTACTTCTACCTTCCCAATGCACTTAAAAATAGATAATAATTATTCTCTCTTATCGCACGAGAATCAAGTTCAATAACATTCAACACATGGTCTCCTTTTTTTCTAAATGCACTTAGCTCATTGGAGATGGGGTAATTAAATAGGAGAGAGATGGTAACTTGCATTTTCCCAATGCATTTTCTACTCCTCTCCATAATTTGTCTTAAAATTTCTAGATGTCCACTTATTTGAGAACGGAGGGAGTACGCACTATTGGCTTAAAATTGTGCAACATGGATGAGAAATTAAGCCTGTAAATGAGGAAAAAAGAACGTGGATCTAGATACTGGGCTGGAAACGTGCCGGAGGCCGCCATCGCGCTAGGGTACCTGTCTTTTTTCTGCTCGTTCATTCGTACAGTCGTGGCTCACACTGCACGAAGTGGCACAAGGCAGAAGGCTACAAGCCGAGCTGGCCCAATGGAACAAGCCTAGTACGTAGCTATCAGATCCCTTTTCCTTTCCTTTCCTCTTTTTCTACAAACAGGATCCAATCAGACACACGGAGGACGAACGAACACCGCAGATACATACGTATAAAAACATTTTGCGCAAAAATCAAGGTAGGGCGGCTGCCCTACCTTGCCCTTAGGGGTCCTCCGCCAGTGCAGTGGGGCTCCTCAATCGCGGTACAAAGGGATTCCCGGCCTATGCTCCCCCTACGTCCTCTTCCTCAGCAGATCAAGGTACATACATACAGGGTAAAACGAATCTGAAACTGTGCAACTCTGCCACAGATTTGTTGTTAGTGTTGCCTACAACTTGATCTTGTATAATGAAGGTATAAGGAACAATTACGAACTTTTTCTTAGTTGAAATCGACTGCTAATTTTTGGGGTAGCGGACACATAGTTTTCAATCCCAGATGGGATGATAAGCCTTGCTCTGTAGCATACTAGCATAGTTCAGAACACATGTTTCAGGGTTTCAGGAGTATGTTTTGTTTATTTTTCTTGGAAAGAAATGTAGTTCATTTCAATTGGGTTGCCAATAGCTGATGGTATTGATTATTTGCTATTTCCTTACAGAGGAAATGGTGTTGACCTTTTGTCAACAATTTCTTGCCTTGTTCTTTGTACCAAGGACCTCTTATTGTTCCTTATATGCTTCTTCTCTATGTATTTTGTACGTGTTGTTTTTATTATAATAATAACAACTAAAAGGGATATTTACAACTTAATGCCTTTGTATGATCAACTTAAAGGGATATTTACAACTTAATGCCTTTGTATGATCAACTAAAAGGGATATTTACAACTTAATGCCTTTGTATGATAAGTAAACTTAATGCCTTTGTATGATCAGTAAAGAAGTATTTTGTACTTCTTCATCATTCTCATGTGGCTGCTATAAATCTGCAGCCGAAGTCAAGGCTCTACCTTCACCAGGTATGAAAGATGAAACAAAAAGGAGAGCGCTGATCTGTTCCATTTACCTGATCGTGTAAAAATAAAATTCTTTACTTGTCCATTTACCAGCCATTTCATGTGTTTGAGTTGTGATTATTGTATTATGAAGTGTTGTGATTTGCGAGGAATTATCAATTGAAGATTTTTCTGACAGATCAAAGGTGTATATTATCAGGCTACGTAACTTTTCTCCTTTTTCAGTAGTCAAATGTGAAAGGGTCAATGCTGCACCTATTTTGTTCATAGTTGTCTTGTTCTCGTAGAAAAATGGCTGGACATGTTGCATGTGCAAATATGAAATATTTAATCATTGTTCCTGCTTAATTGTTGCATAATGGATGAGTTGTTGCGAGAACATGATGAATGGAGGGCGTTAACCTACCCCCTTGTTTTAGTTTCAATTTTCTACGTTGTTTCAAGGCTGCTACTTATGTAAAGCTTTGGTTTCCTCCAAGTTGATTATGAAGTAATTAATGTGCTTAAGATCATGCTTTTGAATAAGTTTACTAAGATTTAAAGATCGTTTTTCTTGGATAATATGCATATTACCTTGTTTCGTATCATATTCCTAGAATCTAGGTATGACATGAGAAATAACTACTTTCATGTGCTTGAAATTCATCAGCTAGCTACTCTTGGCATTATATTAGTGGTCACATAGGAGAAGTCAACTAGACTTCAATGTAAAGTTAGTACTACTGAAATGTTCTTGTGCATCTGTACATCAGATATGTAATAATGTAATTATGCTGATTTGATACGGTTGTACCAAAGACTTTCTGTGATGAGTCCGATGCAGTGTGAATGTCTGTATTTGAATTAGTGTAAGTTACTCAGGTGTCGACTGAGCATATAGCAAATATGATACAGTACCAAATGCTACCAAACTTTTAAACTACACGAGCCTGTATTGAATGTGAAATTCAGAGTCAAGTAGACAAGATCAAACTTTTTCTTACAGAAAAGACCGGACGGCCAGGGATACTTGTTCTTAAAAGAAAGGAAAAAAATAACAGGCGGAACAAACCAGTTTACAATGAGTAAAATAGACCAATTCGATGTCCTAGATACAAGATTGAAGCTAGAACCCACGGCGAAGGGGTCGGTTCTCTCGCCTGTCTTTATCTTACTTTTGTTACCTTTTTTGCAAAAGAAACGAACGCTTTTTCTGTATATTGTAGTTGAAAAGAAAGACACCAACATTCTAAAAAAAAATGAGGTTCGTATTGTCACATGGTATGGGACCGCTTGTTTGCCTCGTTTTTTATCTGACATGTTCATGATGTTTTCATAGCTCATGAAACTTTTATGGATGCGAGTTGCAGTCGTATGTACATTCAACACCATTGCCACCACAGGGCACGTTGTCGTTCAGTCAAACCTTGGTGTTTAGCTCATAAGCATTGTGCAAAATTGTTGACACAAATATGAGTGCACACATATTACGCATGTATAGGTCAAAGAATCAATCCACAAATGGCGGAGGAATGCTTGTCTAGGATCAAATTTGTCTCTCCGGGTTTAAATACAAATATCTTTGTTCCTTAGGTAGGGTCTGGTCTCATCTTTTATTGTGAACATAAAACCCTCATTTATCTCTTCATTACATTGTGAAAATAAGATTCTTTGGTTGTAAAAACAAGGAGATTTATTTTCATGTTGATGAATGTTTAGAGGGAGCTGAGGTATGTTATATTCAAATATGCGTCGTTAAAATATATTTCAGAGACTCCGTAGCAACGCACGGGCATTCATCTAGTGAATTTAACACCTCAGATGTCCCTTCTGCTCCACATATTGTGCATCATCTCACGGATGTGCTTTCAAGAATTGGAATGATATAGGAAGGGAAATAAGTCATGGCCTTAAGGAAGCAGATTTGGCGAATTGCACCATTTCAAACCAGAAATCTTGAAAAGGGGAATCATTTGAAGAAATGCACATGTTTCACTCAACCAACTGTGGACAGCATGAAAATGGTTAGAGGAGGCAAAAGGAGGTCTCTCCACACATTCAGCGACAATAAGACAAAACTTCTTATCTAACAAAAATACAACAGAACTGAACTCCTCAGATTTTCCTTCTGCTCCGCATAATGTGCAGCATTCCATGGATGCGCATTCAGGAATTGAACGACATATGAGGCAAAATAAGTCATCACTCGAGTATGCTGCACTATAAGCAAGCAATTCAGTACCCGTTATTTTTTGAGGTCATATCTGAAGCAAAAAAAAGGCTATATGTGAAGCAATTCACGTATTTGTCTGCAATTCAACCAAATGTCGACAGCATTTAACAGTTCAGAAATGCAACAAAATTATTAAAGAACAAGACTGTGCCGGTTACTGGGGAAAAAAGAACAAGACTGAAATGACTCCTCAGCTGTCTCTTCAGCCCACATACTGTGCATATCCCGTGGGATTAGCATTCAAGAATTGGATAGACATAGTGCGAAATCGGTTATCACTGGAGTCATCGGTATTCCAAGCTTAAGGAAGCAGATTCGACACAGTGTGCAACCCCTCAGATCGCAGATATATGGCAACAAGTAGATAAACTGATGCTTCTAAGGTTTATGCGAGTAAAGCAAGAGGAATGAGCGGTACCATTCGGGCGCAGAGGTTTTCCGCCGGAGCCGCACACGCTCACACGCTGGGAGGCCGCCGGCCGCTTACCGCAGCATCGCCGTCACGCCCACAGGAACGACACAGGCGCCATCAGCACTGAGAGAAAAAGGCCCAGCAAATAGTCAGGCCCGCGAAGCGAGGCCCATGGGGCTGGGCCAAGTGCCCTGCCCTAGTTCAGTGCGGAAGCTTAAACCCAGACGTCCAAGCTTAGAGCTGATTGATTCTGAATTTCCCGTCTCCTTCTCGCTAGCTCGCCGCCTTTTCTGATTCTGATCGGCATCCGATCCACCGGCGATCGAATCCTCACCGTCGTTCGTGGGATGGAATCGCGGCAGAGGACCATGAGCAAGGCCTCGAGGGCCGGAACGACGCCTGTGTACTGCGGCCTCCCAGAGGAGATAGCCATATGGGAGATCCTCGTCCGCCTCCCTCCAAAATCCCTCCTCCGCTGCCGCGCCGTCTGCCGCGCCTGGCGCCACGCCACCTCAACCCGCCCCTTCCTCCAAGCCCACCACGGCCGCCAGCCCTGCCTCCCCATCGTCCACGCCTCCCAAAACAACGCCTCCCAAAACCACGAAACCTTCCTCGCCTTCGATCACAAGGCCGCCACCGACGACGCCCAGCTCCAACCCATCTTCCGGCTCGAACATTCCTTCTATCCGGAGGCCTCCTGCGACGGCCTTCTCATTCTCTCCAACGATGGCGCCGACGGCGGCACCTGCTTCTCCGTCTGTAACCCGGCCACGCGCCAGCATGCTCCCCTCCGGCAACTCTCTGACTTCAGTGTGTTCGCGATGTACAAGCACCGCCCTACCGGCGAGTACCGGCTGCTATTGCACCGGACTCTCGCAGATCAAGTTGACTGCTATGTCTTCGTGCTCGGCTCCAACCACCCGCCAAGGTACGTCGGGAGGCCAGAGGTGGCAGCAGCGTCGACATACTTAGCCAAACCTGCCATGGTACATGATTGCCTGCATTGGTACCCGGTGCATTATGGGGGTGACCCGCAGCGGCGTCAGGCTGGAAGCAAGGTGGTAATCGTATTTGACACCACATCCGAGTCGTTCCGGCGGATGCGTGCTCCGGTTGTTCCCGCCAAGTCATGCATTCTTGAGATGGATGGCACTCTTGGCATCTACCACTATGACGATACCAGGCAAATTGTCGATATATGGATGTTGCGGGACTACGAGAGCGAGGTTTGGAGCTACGAGTACAGCGTCAGATTGCCGGCCAGAGAAATCAAGTGCCAGTTTGGTGGATGGCTGAATGACCGTTGGTATGCCAGTGTTCACTCGGTAGATGGTGATGTCCTCTTGCTGGTCGATCATGGTGGGTGGATGTTTCACGTTGACTCCGACGACAAACTGGTTGACAACTTCCATCGTGATGGCCAATATGTCTGTTCTTGTGAAATTCGGCTCAAACAAACTCTTGTTCCACATACCTTCTTCACGGTGCTAGAAGGTTATGCTGTGAACGCTTCGCCTTTCGTCTAAGGACTGTTGAGTGATGTGGTTCTTCTCAACGGCCTAGTTGTCATATTCTCACGAGTCTGATATGAATGGGATCAACAGTTTATGGTTGCATGAAATCTATGCTTGTTTCGGTACTTGTTCGTGCTGAAGTGTTTAGTGCATCTGTTCATTCTTAGGCTGATAAATTGACTTTGCTTTATTTATTTATTTATCTAGTGATTCGTTAGTAGTCAATTGGTAGGTATTCCTCTTTGTCGACTTGCAAAGCTACATCTGATTTTCAGAAGACCTATGGTCTGGAGCAATATTCTTAAATTAAATGGTTGAATCATAGTCAATCTCAATTAAATGTTCTGTTATGATTGTTTTTTATTCATGCATCAATTGCATCTCGTTAGGTAGGTCTTGAGGAGACTAATAAGCTCACCATTTTAGTGGTAATTCGACATGATTATATTTGTCGGTTCCAGGGAGTTCTGATATTTCTCGAGAAGACTGGTACTGCGCACCATGAAAATCTATAAATATATATTTTTGTGCGTCCACCCTGACACCCTTTTTCTGTTGAACTTTTCGGAGTGATCTCTTATTATTTCCCTTTGGCTGATAACCATTTTAAGGATTAATATATATTTTCCCTGAGAGGAGTTTTGTACCAGTAGTTCTTGAAGAATAAGACTAGGATTTAATTTTGTGCAACCTGAACATCCTTGAATACCTTAATTTTGTGCGTGCTGCTTCCATCCTGGCACATTGTTGGAATGGTAAGCTCTTATTGTGTCACTTTACCTGCCAATTTTGTTTGAGAAACAATACGTTGTGTCTCCAGCAGGACAACACCTGACCAATTGTGTGACAGTTATAGAAGTAAGAAAGCACTGTGTATTACTGCTGCTAGCTGCATGTGTAATGTGTTATGTGCACTGCTGGGTAACTGCTCTCAGCTGCTACATTTAGGCCTCAATGTCAGTTTTCTCTGACTGGTGCATCGCCAATTCGGCGTACGCCGAGCGCGAGGAATAAACTGGTGATGCAAATTTGGAGAGCCTGCATGGCCTGGTTACAGGAATGAACTGGCGATGCATTTTGTGGTTGCATGAAATATGTACTTGTATTGGTACTCATTCGGACTGAAGGTCTACCACGGGTATTGAAGTATGCAAAAATTTACATGTCATTATGCTCTGCTTTGAAATATTTGCCAACTGTTCTCCCTTGTGCCTCTATTTATTTGTGGGATGGGGAATTGACTTTCCTTTATTTATTTATCTAGTGGTTCTTCTTAGTAGTCAATTGTTTGCAATCTATACTTCAAGTCCATATTCCTTTAACTGAAGAATTGACCTTTATATCTAGTGGTTTTCTTAGTAGTCAATATTTGGGTTAAGGATTAATAGATTTTATTACTTTTACTTTATAAAGTAATAAAATCTATTAATCCTTAAACTAGCACAAACTGCTGTGAGGGGAGGGGATCGGTGGAATCAGTCACGACAGTGGAGGATTTAGTGAGGCGCTGCTGTGGGGAACGCGGAACGCCTCTCGCCCACGTCCTCGGCACCGTCGCACACGGCCTCGCCGCACATGGCCTCGCCGCTGCTAGTCCTTGCCGCGGAAGATCTCCTTGTCTTCATGCCGACGAGGACAGTTGGTGCGCATCCCAGCCGGCTTGCACGGCATCGCGGCGCGCCTGATGAGCCGCCGGGCCGGCGAGAGCAGCAGCGCGGCCATCCACCGCAAGCGACATGCGTCAGCTTCTTGCTCCTGGGCAAAAATAAATATTGAAAAGGACCTAACAATCAGAAAAAAAACAAAAGTTCAAGGGGTCTTTTGTAAAAAAAAATAGACTGCCACGTCACCAAATTAACATCCGTTTTGACGGAGTGACCAAAGTTTGGCAAATTCACAACTTGGTGATCAAGAATTGACGTTTCGCAACTTGGTGACCAATACTTTCTTTCTGCGCAACTTCGTGACATCCGGTGCCTTTCACTCTTCTTGTTTCCCCCATTTGCTGTAGCTGACAATGAAAAGAGGCAGATTTTCCTATTTGTTGACTTGCAAAGCTACATCTGATTTTAGAAGACTTTGGGCTTGGATCATTACTGTTGAATTAAATGGTTCAAACATAGTCAGTTTCTCAATTAAATATTCAATTATTTATTTATTTATTTATTTATTCATGCATCCATTGCATCTGCTTAGGTACGTCTTGTGTAATAAGCTCACCATTGCAGTAGCGAGAATTGGACATGGTTATATTTATCTTGAGAGGAGTATTCTTGTAGAAAAGACGTGTAAACTGAACATCAATATAAATCTGTGTGCTTCCATCCTTACGCTTGTCTGTTGCATTGTTTGGAATGGTGGTTTCTTATTGGAATGGTGCTTCCATCCTTACGCTTGTCTCTCAGCTGCTGACATTGATTTAGCCTTGCTCACTGTCAGTTTTCAGCATCGCCTATTCGGAGAGCAGGTGATAGCAGGTGATGAGAAAATATTTAGACTGACCCAGCATGTGCGCCATGTGAAATTGTCAATCGATCCAGCATGCTCTTTTGTGCAGTTGCACCAGAGGCCATTTTCCAAATGTTGAATTCTCCCTGCATGCAGCCGACGATCTATTCTGTACGTTTAGAGGCTCTGGTACTTTCAATAGGGCGCAATGGAATGCGAGGACTGACCGTATATGATGCTTCATTTCGAGACCTGTCACACGCACTAAACGTCCCAGTGAATTAAGCACACCAGCAGCTCTGAGCTCGCTGCTGGGTCGTCTGGAGGAGTTTGGTGCAGGGGACGGTGGCGATATATAGGGAAGCAATTGGTAACCCAAAAGAACACCCCAAACATAGACTACAACATTTTTGAGGACAAGGTGGTCGTATCACCGCTCGAATATATAGAAAGAATTGACCCAGTTTATAAGGAAAACCGGGTCCAAAAACCATACAAACTGTACAAAAGAAAGGCACAAACGAAGCAACTCGTCGTCCACACGACCCAAGTCGACAAACGCCACAACACACACCACCCGCTCCGGGGCCGCCGCCCCGGCGTAACAACCAGATCGACCTTCGCATTGCCCGAAAGCGATCCAGTCATGGTCGACGAACTCTCTGCCCCCGCAGTTTTCATCCAGGTTGCCACCAAAACCACCACGTACCGGGGCCGCCGCCCCGGAGAAGCAACCAGATCAACCTTCGCATCTCCCGAAGATGATCCAGTCAGGTCGACGAACCCTCTGCCCACGCAGTATTCATAGAACCGTCATAGCGTGGGAGACCGAGAACGCCGTCTCGGCACACCGCCACCGTCCGGGGCCGCCGCCCCGGTCATCCGCTCCCCTGACAATGGAACCACCCTCCCCGAGCGCCGCGAGCCCAACACACCGTGAGGGCTAAGAATCTCCAAGGTGGCGCCTCCAACAAGGAAACGACACGTCTGTCGTCGCCGCCCGCTCCCGATGGAGCTTAGGCTTTTGCTCGGAAATCTTAGCACCACCCACGTCGGGCGGTAACGAGCACTCCACAGCGACGCCCCCAAGAGGGAAAACGACGCAACAAAGCGCCGCCGTCGCCGGCTCCGACCACGTCGGAGCAAGCTTTCACCTGGAGGTCGTCCCAACCGCAAAGAGAGAGGAGCGGCGACCCCGGCAGTGCAGTCCGCCGCCGACCGCCAAGCAAGACCAACGGCCAAGGTGGCCACGGCGCCCCTGGCCGCGCAACCATGCCGCACCGTCCTCGTTCCGGGGCCGCCGCCCCGGCTTCCGCGCCGCCCGGGCGCCGGAGCACGTCGGCAGGGGCCTCCTGCCTCCGCGCCGGCACCTCCGCCTCCGCCACCGCGTCCCGCAGCCGCCGGACGCCCCGCAGCCTCGCTCCCAAGCCATGGCCCAGACGGGCCCGCCCAAGCCCATCTGGGCGAGCACCTTCTTCTCCGCAGGCTAGCGGCCGCGACCACCTCCTAGCCGCGACCTCCGGCTGCCACCACGCCCGCCGCGAACAGCACCCGCGCCCGCCGGCCCGGCATCCTCCTCCCAGGCCGCCGCCGCCCTCACGGGCCGGCCTCCTCCATCCGAGCGCGAGAACCCCCCCCCCCCCCCCCCCGACCACCCTTGTGGCAGCGGGGGGAGCCGCCACCGCCGCGGACGGATCCGCCGACGGCAGCGGCGAGGAGGACGGCGGATGGGGAAGGGCTCGGCGGCGCGTGTTGCTCCCCTGGCGCCGCCTGGGGGGGGGGGCAGCGCGAGGGGTCCTAAATTTTCCACTAATAGTGTATTCCAACATAGACTACAACATAAAGCACCATGATTTTACCTTTGGAACAACTACCTGAAAAATGAAATCTGTGTAAGTGGTACATGTCAAATTTGTAAAAGTGGCATGGATGGTAGTTTCTTGTGGCTTTCTTAAATCTAAGACGATCCTCAACGCTGCACTCTGGAAAGCCGTTATTGATGGGCATTCAAGTCCTGCTAAACTAAGGAGGTTTAGTGACAATGAACATATCATAGTCGGTTTTTGGTTGCGAAAATCGGGCACCAGACTAACCAGAAACATATCTACTTGCTAACAAACCCATTGGAAAGATCCACTGGTTGAGGAACAACAATACCGGATCAACCCATCGAGCACATCAACAGAATGAAAAATCAATGCTGATCAATCCAGAATAGCTGGTGAACATATATACAATGTACAATTTCAACGCATTGATAAAAGTGGTATCACACAAGGTACTGATGGTGAATACAACAATTCTCAAACCAGAAGGGTTGTGTTGTGTCCTAGCAGGATCTTCGCTCTGCTGTATGTTGACGCAGATGCAGAGAACGACACAGGCTCCATCAGGACTGAGAGAAAAAAGGCCAGCATAAGTAGGCTCGCGATGTGAGGCCCATGGGGCTGGGCCTCGTGAGGCGACGCGTCGCCGGATCGTGCTCTGGCCTGGTTCAGTTCATACGTGAGTCTCTGATTCTCCGTCTCCTTGTCGCCAGTTCGCCGCCTTCTCCGATTCTGATCGGCATCTGATCCACCGGCGACCGTGGTGACAGCCGGAGATCGAATCCTCACCATCGTTAGTGCGATGGAATCGCAGCAGAGGACCATGACCAAGGCCTCGAGGGCCGGAACGACGCCTCTCCACCGCGGCCTCCCGGAGGAGATAGCCATATGGGAGATCCTCGTCCGCCTCCCTCCAAAATCCCTCCTCCGCTGCCGCGCTGTCTGCCGCGCATGGCGCCATGCCACCTCAACCCGCGACTTTCTCCAGGCCATAGTGATGCCATGAAAACTGTTAATATTTGGATGTTGCAGAACTGCGAAATTGAGGTTTGGAGGCACAAGTGCAAGGTCAAATTGCCGGTTGTAAAAATCAAGGAGCGGTTTCGTGGATGGTTGAATGACGATTGGTATGTCAGTGTTCACTCGGTGGATGGTGATGTCCTCTTGCTGGTCAATCATGGTGGGTGGATGTTTTGTGTTGACACCGATGGCAAACTGGTTGATCACTTCCGTCGTGATGGCCAGCGTCTATGCTTGTAAACTTCAGCTGAAACAAACACTTGTTCCGCATTGCTGTAGCTTTTTATCTGGTGGTTTTATTAACAGTTATATTTGGTCGTTTCTTGTTTCCCCCCATTGCTGTAGCTGACGACGAAAAGAGGCAGTTTTTCCTCTTTGTCGACCTGCAAAGCTACATCTGATTTTTAGAAGACCCTGGGCTTGGAGCACTACTCTTAAATCAAATGGTTGAATCATAGTCAATTCTCAGTTAAATGTTATGTTATAATTGATTTTTGTTAATGCATTGCATATGGTTAGGTAGATCTTGCAGAGACTAATAAGATAAGTAGATAACCATTTTAGAGATAATTCGCCATGCGTGCTGTTACAAGGAGTTGTGGTATTTCTAGAGAATACTGGCACTTCTCACCATGAGAATCTATACATATTTATGTTTTGTGCTTCCATCCTGACACTCTTTTTCTGTTGAACTGTTGGGCGAACCTCTTATTTATTTCCTTTTTAAGGATTAAAGCTTCATGCAATGCACAATCGGAACGGTTTTCTTTTTTTAGTTTTATAAATCAGTCGATTCTGCCGTCCGATTAGATAGAAGAGAATGTTATTTACAGAATTTTTCCAGGGTCGGTATGGAGTTTAGACGTGAACCCAAACTCCAACCGAAACAAACGGTTACTTTGAGAAACAAAACTTGCTAAGCACAAAAATGGCTTGTCATGGTCGGGCTCAAGTCCAGCATCCTGATCATGTCTCAAGCAGGGGACAAGAATATAAATGAAAATTCATTATATACTACTATTAAAAGAACAAACTTGTGTTGTGCTATGTTGATACATTAAATCTGAGACATTCATTTGATCAACAATCCAAATTGCGTACCTTTTCGTTTTCATAGAAATTACGGGATTGCCACCCCGAAAAAAAGAAACGGTTCGTTGAGGCTGTTTTAGAAGAAGAAAAACAGAAGGCAATCACCGCACGACGACCCTGCCATGCCGCCCGACGATCCCGCCCTATGCGCCCGCCCGCCCGCCCGCCGCTCTACACTCTTTCGCCTGCAAGCCGCCGCCGCCACAGATCTGCCCGATGCGACCGACGCGACCACATCGCCACCCTAAACGCCGCAGCCCTGCAAGCCGCCGCCACTAACCCAGCCCCGGCGGCGTTGGCAGTGGCACATAGCTGCGGTGACGGCCGGTCGCTCCCGGAGGTCAAAGAGGTGGCCGCCCACGCGGAGGAGAAGGGCTACGAGAGGGAGGGGCTTCCTGGCTCCGATGATGACCTCGCGACTTTTCCGTGCCAGCCGCGACCTCCTCGCCACCTCCGCCTCTGAAGGAAGGAATTAACAGAGCAGGGATGGGTGGATCTGCTCGTTGCTTACCCTGCAGGAAACTGGTCCATTAGCAGCACGAGAACGTCCACCACGACTTCTACGCCTTCAGGAACAAGCAAACGGGTAAGTACTTCGTTCTATTTGCTTTGCTCTATGAAATAGTTTTTGTTTACATGATTGGTAGCAACTTTGCAACTCAACATAATTAAACTGAAGTTGTCTGAACCAAACGAATGCAATCTACATCTATGAATAGAATTCTATATGCAGGGAGATGAATTTCTTGTGCTTAGTAAGTGTACCATTGCATTTCACTATAGATGTTCTGTACTATGAATTTGTAAAAAGGTATGCTGGCAGAAAGCGTACCACTGCATTTTCTGTATAACTGTAACAATTGTGTACTTGGTTTTGATTTCCGGACGTCGTTGTTTGTGACAGTTTCAGCTATATGCTTAGTTATTCTGTTAGTTTAACTGAACAAGGTACACACAATGTCTAATTTAGTGTATGTCGAAGAAGATGGAATTAAATTTGTATTATCCTTACCTCTGCCATTGTGTGGGGAGATGTGAAGTGTGTTTCAGTATATACCATGGTCTGGGTTTTTTTGTGGATTTTATTTTGGCATGAAATTCTGCATGAATAATCGGTATCCTGAAATGGCATGAACTGTTCGATCATCGATGTGCTTGGTTTAATACTCCGTTGGTGTTCGATGAATTGCTGCGGAGAAGGAGGCGGGTATTTGTGTTGCAGGGATGGGACAGGGAGACGAAGAAGGAAAAGCGTTTTCTCTAAGAGGAGTAGGAGGCCCTGCACGTGGACAACCTCTCTGTCTCCTAGGTACCCATTCACTTGAAAAAAGAATTGTCGTCTCTTTATTAGAATTCATCTCAAATTGCAATTGCTTTCAAGAGTTTCTTTTGCAGTCAGATGTTTGTATCCATTGGAATGAGAATACAATGTCATGTTGTAGCAAACTTTAAGAAATCGACGAGCTTGTGATTTTTTTACGTGACCTATATTTTAATGTTCCATGTTAAACATAATTGATTTCTCTTGATTTAATTGAAAAACAAAACAAAATATGTATTGCAGTGCAGGCAATGCTATATTATGTGAAGTAGTTCGGAGATTGTGTTGCAAAGCTTGCTAATTTCCTAGGAACCGGCTGATATTTTTTGCAGGAATCATTTACAATACATAAATGAATGCGGTGCCAACTTATTTCTATAACAAAGAGGCTAATGTGTTCAATTGTATGAGTATACCATTGTGAGATGCAGCAGCATGATAGTTGTGTTGCCTTGGAGGTTTGGTTTAGCATCATTTTTATCTTGATTATATGGTTCAGAAGAATGTTTATTACGTGGTTTGGGCGTAAGGAGGAGTTGTATTGTAAATGAATATGGACAGTCATTGTTTCTAACCGAAACAGAAGAAAATAGCAAGCCTTCTGTATTTTCATGTGTTAACCCACAACTTTATTTTCCATGCAGCTCGAAGTACTGAAGGGCTGAGCAATATCAACGACAACTGCTACAAATTTAAATGACTTGTATATGCCAAGTTACTTTATCCTGTCTGGTTGCTTGACTGCTTCCCCGCGGTATCAGCAAAGCAATTGTAAGTATTTGTACTTTTAGTTTCCCTTTGCATGACATTAGAGCCAACATTTAACTTAAGCTCCATTCTAAGATGGTAGAGCAGATGGCCTTGACCAGATTCAGTTATATGATAGCTAGAAGTAGCACCGGGTACATGTAATTTTTCAGTAAGATTACACGAAATCCAAGTTAATCTTGTTTAAGTCCTGTATATTTGGTACTATCATGTAGAATGTTAGTCGGAAACAAAGTTTGTTTAATCATAACACTATTCTATCTAGATTCTGTATATTTGTGGGTTTAAAATTCCTTCTTGACCTCTGATCAATCTTCTATTCGAATCTCTTGCAAGCTTTCTATCTCAAAAAGTATTAAATTCGGCTGCAAAATTGGTGGTTTGCTGAATTAACACCTTTTATAGTTACCTATATGATTGTCCTGCATAAGTAAGTGATGTGAGGACTGAAAGCTTTTACCCTTAACCACTGATTTGTTGTTGCCTCCACACCAGATTCTTTCAGCCCTTCACTCAAACACATTAATGTAATATCCCTAATAGGTTGCACGGGCGTTATTTGTTGAGCTATATATCTGGCAATATGATTATATTGTGTGCCGAATTACTATCGTGTTGCAATGCATAATTTTCAGAATTAAATGTAACATAGAAATATGGTTGGTAATTATTTATTACAATTTGTAATGTTTTGATGATACGTGCATGGCACGTGCAGATCTACTAGTATATTTAAAAAACACAACACACTCTAGTATGTTGTTTACATAATGAAGTGCACAAGCATGGATTGTGGCCCTTTAAAATGTGAAGACGCACTATTACCTCTTAAGAAGGGTATAACATGTCACCGTTCTTACACACGAACCACTAAGGTCGATGGAAATGAATTGTTCCAGTGAAATGTGATGTAACTTTTAAAAAGCAAATAAGTAGAAACACAACAGTTACCTAGTCATGACTTTGCCACTGATACGACCAACATAATTTATAGGTTTTCAACAAGTTCTTGAAATGTGCTTGACCAGCTCCACCATCACTCCGCTGTCCTCACAAATTCATTCATGACATCTCCAAAATGTTGGACTATTGTAGGCTCGGATACAACTCTCATCAAAATTGTGAACCTGCTCGGGACGATAAGTGCGACGTCCATGCTGCTTGCACAGTCATGCACCTACATCTCACCGATCGAAAATGATCCTAGCTTCTTCTTGGAGGATCTCCCTGAGCTCTTCATCAGAAGGTCCATACATTGGCACGTAGAAAGAATCAAACATTGCCTTGTCGATCACATCCTATCAATAATAACAAGAGATGAGGATTCTTCATGGTCCAAAAAAGGTTCATGTAGTTCAATATAAATGTTAACGGGTTTTGAAAAAACATTCATGGGTTAAAAAAATTGTTTATGGTTAAAAAAGGTTCACGTGGTTCGAGAAAATGCTAACAGGGTTCAAAAAATTGTTCACGATATTCAAAATATATATTTACGGATTCAAAAAAATGTTCAGTGACTTCAAATTGTGTCCGCGGCTTCAAAAATTGTTCACGAGGTTCAAAAATTTATATTCATGGATTAAAAAATGTTCACCGATATGAAATTTTGTTCACGGGTTCTAATATGATCGCTGCTGGTTTGAAAAAATTATGTTCGAATATTCAAAAAATGATGATGGGATTTAAAAATATACTTTCATTATGTGATTCAAAACTGTGCTCACCGGTTTTCTCCGGATTCAAAAACATGATCATGGATTCAAAACATATATTTTGGAATTATAACACTGGTTTAAAAAATAAATAGAAACATGTTATTTTTGTGCTTAAAAATGAATATCGATGTAAGTTTTATAATGACTATTTTTTTATCTTATTCTACAAATTCTTTGTGGTCATAGTTTTTGTTTGTTTCATAGATACAACGCTGAGTGCATAAAAAAAGCTCCAGGTGTATGATAGCAAGCAGAAGATCCCAGAGACGAACGTTCAGGAACTAGCAGAACTACCTTCCTATATTTTCGCTCCCAAAAAATCCAGGAGCTTGTAGAAGTAACGGCAAAAAAAATCGTGGATGACCGTGATTTGAAAAGATCGTCGTTCTGGAAAAGCTAACGCCAAGAAGGGCGAGGACATAATGCTAACTCCAATCTGACAAAGCTGGGAGACCAAGCTAACGCCAAGTGGTTTTCCGCCGGAGACGGCCAATGGTAGTACAGCGGCATCGCCGCCACCCTCACGAACGGACACACGACCCCATCATCAAACAGGAAGAGGCCCAACAAATAGTCAGCTGAGGTATGCCCGCGAGGGGAGGCCCATTATGGCGTGATCGGGATCGTGCAGTACTGCTCCGTGCGTAGACGCAAACCAAGTCGAAGGTGGAGCGCCGACTGATCCTGAAATTTTCCCGTCTCTTTCTCGCCAGATAGCCGCTTTCTTCGATTCTGATCTGCGTCTGATCCACCACCGACCGTGGTGCGGTGAAGTCCGGCGATTGAGTACTCACTGCCGTTCTTGCATTCTTGGGATGGAATTGTGGCGGGAGACCCTGACCAAGGCCTCGAGGGCCGGAACGACGCCTCTCCACCGCGGCCTCCCAGAGGAGATAATCTTCTGAGAGATCCTCGTCCGCCTCCCTCCCAAATCCCTCCTCCGCTGCCGCGGTGACGAGGTGTTAACTTGGCAAATCCCATGGTATCGTATCTAGGGTTGAGAATAGGAACGAGATTGGTAGCACTGGCGGTTATCTACGGCTGACAAGTAAGGATTTACCCAGGTTCAGGACCCTCGAGTGGAGGTAACACCCCTACTCCTGCTTGTCTGATTATTGATGAGGTGATCACAGATGTTACAAGGGTCTCGGCGAGATGTCGATCTCGCCAAGAGTTTTGAGGCTAGAGTTGCGTGTATGCTATTGTCGTGTGCTTGATCGGCGTCCCTCCCAGCCTTTATATAGGAGGCTGGGTCTCAGGTAACCGACTAGGATTACAGATATGGCAAGTCTAAACCGACCTAAACTATGCCTAACTTGGAGAGCAATCCTTCCTTGCGGGTCCCTTCATGGGCCTTGGTCTTGGTATCTTGATGGGCCTCCATATCCCGTACGTGCACCAGGGTACCCTTACAGTGGGTCACCCGAACGGTAGGCCCACGTCAGTAGCCCCCGAGTGCTTGGCTGACTCGAAGATTCCGGCAGGGACTCCTCCGTAAATGTACGTCTTATCTTGCTTGAGTATTTAATCAGTCGACAAATCCTTCGACTGACCACTGGCTGCCGTGATAGGAATGTGTTAGAGCCAACTTTTAAGTCGACTAATGCTCTGGACAGCTTTACTGCCCTTATGACATGTGTTGAGGATAATGACATAGTAGGCCGCCGCCGATGCGGCTACTGTTGCCAAGGCCGCTCCGGCCACCGCATTCGCGAGCACTGCGGCCCCCATGAGGAAGAAGACCGGCGACTGGGCGCGGTCTGACCTCACGGTGTCCAAGGTTGATGGGTACCGGCGTGACGGGCTGCTGCCACCGGCGGATGTGCTGCCCACGCGCATCCCTGGCGATGAGGTAACCCCAGCGCCCAAGGAGCATGAGCGTGTCTGCTTCCACGATTTCGTGGTCAGGTGATGCGGTTTAGGCCCGATCTTCACGGATTTGAGATGGGAAAGGCGAAGAACACGAAGAACAAGGAAGAACACAAGAAAGGGGAAACAAGCAAACACACAAGATAACTAGCAAGACGCACTTTGGCAAGATTCAATTTGACACAAATCCCCTAGGGCAGCCCCAATTCCCCTCTCCCAAGTACACCTTACTCTAAGGATTGTTTGTCCTCTTGTTCAATCCTACCAAGCAGGGACGGAGGAAGGGGGGGACGAGCAGGGGCTAAGCCACCCCCAACAAATTGATTTCCTTCATAAACTCCATTATAATCATGCAATTAATTAGCAGTTCTTAGCTATTTCGCCCCCTCCAACTTAATTACGCTCCCTCCAATACTGAATGCTGGCTCCGTCCCTGCTACCAAGCCAACCAAGTCACTTCAAGAGGAAGGATTGGCAAGTACAAAGTACATGAGGAAGTTTATCTCCACAAGCGGAGGCCTTGGTTCATCTCCCGCAGGAGGCCTTGGTTCATCTCCCGGATGAGGCCTTGATTCATCTCCCGGAGGAGGCCATGGATCATCTCGAAAAGGAGGAAGGAGACACTTGAGAAGAAGGAGGCTACCTCTAGTTTAGTTCTCAAATCATGTCTAACCCTAGATCTAGTCCAAGGGTGCCTTAAATAGTCTAGGTACGAAAAGAGGTCAACGGAGGAGGCTTCACCGCAGATCTGGCGAGCAGTCTCCCGCACTGGCGGTAGTACCGCTGGGATCGCCGGTGGTACCGCCGGTGTGGGAGGGCTTCACTTCATCCCACGCCCCCGGTACTGGCCAGTACCGCCGCCGGTGCCGCTGGCGGTACCGGGTAAGGGGTCCGACAGGGGTTTTTGGCGGTAGCACGTGGCGGTAGCGATTGCTGCCGTTGAGGTGGGCGCTGGTCCTTCCCACGCTCGCGGTACCAGGCGGTACCGCTGCCGATACCGCTGGCATGGGGCTGGTTCGGCCTGCCTGGACCAGGGGCGGTAGTACCGCTTGACCTGGCGGTAGTACCACCGCCTGGGAGGTTCTTCTCCATCTTCTCTTCTTCCTCTTCATCGCCTTGACTCGATCCTTCTCCATCTTCGGTGCTTCCTTGGCCATCCTCATAAGGGTCATCAGGTCCATCGTAGCTGAGCACACACAAGGTATCGGAATGAAGTAGAAAACCATTCAAGGGAGAGTCAATGTCACACATAGATAAGAGTGAATTCACCTTAGCATGGATAGCCTTGACCCTTGCTCTTGTCATTGGTCCACTTGGCGTGTCATGTGTAGGGCGCACTACATCATCTCCCCCCCCCCCCTTGGGAAAGAGTCGTCCTCGACTCTTGGTCTTCCTCATCACTTGATGTCCCATAGTATGGCGATAGGTCGGCCACATTGAAGGTGTCATGGACCAAGTGCTTGGAGTTGGAGATGTCGATCTTGTAAGCATTGTCGTTGATGCGCTTGAGGACCTTGAAAGGACCGTCTCCCGAGGTTGAAGCTTGAACTTCCTTGCATCCGGAAAGCGATCTTGCGAAGATGGAGCCACACAAGATCTCCTTCTTCAAATATCATGGCGCGCTTGTTCTTGTTCATCTTTGTAGCATGTGCTTCATTGTGCTTCTCGAGCGTGGCTCGTGTTTCCTCATGGAGCTTCTTCATGTAAGCGGCGCGCTTGTCGAAGTCCATGTTAACTTGCTCACGGAGTGGTAGTGGTAGCATGTCGAGCGCGGTGTAGGGGTTGTAGCCATAGACGATCTCGAAAGGGTTCTCTTCGTTGCTCGGTGTAGTGCTCGATTGTAGGCGAACTCGGCATGTGGGATGCACTCTTCCCAATTCTTCAAGTTGGGCTTGATCAACACACGAAGTAGCGTAGAGAGGCTTCGATTCACCACTTCGGTTTGACCATCCGTTTGAGGGTGGTAGGCGGTGGAGAAGAGTTGCTTGATCCCCATCTTGGCCATAAGTGTCTTCCAAAAGTAGCTCACGAACTTGACGTCACGATCCGAAACGATGGTCTTGGGCACTCCATGAAGACGGACGATTTCCCTAAAGAACAGGTAGCAACATGTGAAGCATCGTCGGTCTTGTTGCATGGTATGAAATGTGCCATTTTAGAGAATCGGTCAATGACGACAAATATAGAATCCTTGTTTGTTTTAGTGCGTGGAAGACCTAATACAAAGTCCATAGCAATATCGGACCAAGGTCTATGTGGAATGGGTAACGGAATGTAGAGGCCATGAGAGTTTAAGGTAGACTTAGCTTTGAGACATGTAGAACATCGGCGCACAAGACGATTGACATCACGGTACATGTGAGGCCAAAAGTAGTTGGTGGTGAGCATAGCCAAGGTCTTGTCGCGTCCAAAATGCCCCATGAGCGCTCCTCCATGAGATTCCTTCAAAAGGAGCAAACGAAGCGAAGACTCGGGAATGCAAAGTTTGTTAGCCTTAAACAAGAAACCTTGATGCAAATAGTAATCACCAACTCCTTTGCGCTCCGAACATTGAGCAAAAATGTCACCAAAGAAAGCATCGGAAGCATACAAATCCTTTATCTCATCAAGACCCGAAACACTAATTTCAAGACGAGTAAGTAGGTTGGCTTGCGGGATAGAGCATCCCGACCACGTTGTCTTTACCTTTCTTGTACTTGATGACGAAGGTAAAAGACTCAATGAACTCAACCCACTTAGCATGTCTTTTGTTCAAATTCGATTGACTTTTCAAATATTTCAACGATTCGTGATCCGAATGTATGACAAATTCCTTAGGGCGAAGGTAATGTTGCCAAACATCAAGAACACGAACCAAAGCATACAATTCCTTGTCATAAATGGGGTAGTTTAGGCGAGCTCCATCAAGCTTTTCACTATGGTAAGCGATGGGCCTACCGTTTTGCATAAGAACACCACCAATTCCCAACCCACTCGCGTCACATTCAATTTCAAAAGTTTTCGAAAAATCCGGAAGGGCGAGGAGTGGTGCTTGGGTTAGCAACGCTTGAGCTCATTGAAAGCAAAGTCTTGCGCATGTCCCCAAACGAAAGGTACATTCTTCTTTGTAAGTTCGTGGAGGGGACAAGCAATGGAGAAAAATCTTGATGAAACGGCGATAGAATCCGGCAAAACCAAGAAAACGTCTCAACTCCTCAAGGGATAAGGAAAAGGCCAAGTACGAATGGCTTGAATCTTTGCATCATCAACTTCAACCCCATCGGAAGAGACAACAAAACCCAAGAAGACAAGTTTGTTGGTGGCAAAAGTGCACTTGGAGAGATTGGCATAAAGTTTCTCTTTGCGAAGAACCAACAAAACTTGTGACACATGTAAAGCATGTTCTTCCAACGACTTGCTATAAATAAGAATGTCATCAAAGTATACCACCACGAATTTACCAATGAAAGGACGCAAAACATGATTCATGAGACGCATAAAGGTGGAGGGAGCGTTGGAAAGGCCAAAAGGCATGACAAGCCATTCATAGAGACCAAGTTTGGTCTTGAAGGCGGTCTTCCATTCATCACCCTCACACATGCGTATTTGGTGGTAACCACTTTAAGATCAATTTTCGAAAAGAGAGGAACCGCAAAGCTCATCAAGCATATCATCTAAACGAGGGATGGGATGGCGATACCGCACGTGATGGCGTTGATGGGGCGACAATCCATGCATAGGCGAAGAGTGTTGTCGTGCTTGGGCACCAAGATGACGGGTACGGCACACGGACTCAAGCTCTCGCGGATGTGTCCCATGGCTAGGAGTTCTTGTATTTGGCGCTCAATCTCCTTGGTCTCCTCGGGGTTGGTGCGGTACGGTGCGCGGTTCGGTAGCGGTGCGCCGGGTACAAGGTCGATGCGGTGCTCGATGCCGCGAAGAGGAGGAAGTCCCGGTGGCACTCTTGAGGGAAGACATCTTCAAATCCTTCAAAAGAGACATCAAAGGAGGAGGAAGGTTTGTGAAATGTTAGTCAGAAACTTCACCCTTGCATATGAGCACATAGTGAAGGGTGGATGGGTTTTCTCTCAACTCCCTCATCTCTCTTTTGGTGGCAAATAAAGCAAGTTTTGTGGGAACTCTCTTTGAAGTGTCACTCATTTGGCTTGTGGCTCTCACTCACTTTATGGTGGATCTCTCTCTCACCACTCTTCTCACTTGAAGAACCATCTTGTTGTGCACGAGCAATAGTCTTGGCGTTGTCGGCAATCACTTGACTTGGGTCATGGGACGGAGGACGTAGGTCTTGTCGTTGCTCTTGAAGCTATAGTAGTTAGTCCTTCCATCATGCATAGCACCCTTGTCAAATTGCCATGGACGCCCAAGAAGTAGATGACACACGGACATAGGTATCACATCACAATCAACCGTATCTTCATAAGCACCAATCTTGAAGGACACTTGCACCATGTGTTGTATCTTGACGGCGCCGGAATCACTCAACCATTGGACATGGTATGGGTGTGGATGCTTCTTGTACTTCAAGTTGAGCTTCTCACAAAGCTCCTTGCTCGCGAGGTTGTGGCAACTTCCACCATCGATGATGACCTTGATGGACTTCCCATTGATGCCCGCTCGTGTGTGAAACAAGTTGCATCTTTGGTCTTCTTCAACATGGACATTGGTGGTCAAAGTTCTTGTCACAACCAAGGAAGGGCTCTTGTCGCCATCACAAAGTATCTCATTGGGGTCTTCTTGCACTTTGCATTGCGGCAACTTTGGCATTGTACTCATCTTCACTCATAGACTCATACTCTCCGTTGTCGTTGACGATCATGACCTTCTTGTTGGTGCACTCAAAGGACTTGTGCCCTTGTCCTCCGCACTTGTAGCATTGCAAGAGTCTTGTGCGGACGACGATCCTTGAGGTGCATTACTAGAGAAGGCGTCTTCTTGACGAATGGAGGTGCTTGAGTGGTGGATGTAGAAGCTCTTGTCGTGCCTTTAGCTTGAGGAGAGCTTGAGTCGTAGGCGTTGATGAGGAGGGCTTGTTGGCGAAGAATGCCTTTGTCTTGTTGTATTTGAGCTCTTCAAGCACGTGACGCTCGGCCTTTGTAGCTTGATGCACTAGCTCAACCAACGAGGCATATGGTTGGAACTCCACGATCTTCTTGATGGGATAGTTGAGGCCGTTCATGAAGCGAGCCATGGATTGCTCTTCATACTCGTTGACATTGGCTCTCATCATGGAGATCTCCATCTCCTTATAGTACTCATCAACGGACTTCAAGCCTTGCTTCAATTCTTGCAACTTCTTGTACAAATCGCGAGTGTAGTGGCTTGGCACGAAGCGCTTGTGCATTGCCTCCTTCATTGCCACCCAAGTGTTGATTGGTTCTTGGTGGTTGGCGATGCGTGCATCTTGGAGTTGTTCCCACCACAAGAGAGCATAGTCCTCAAACTCCATGGAGGCTAAGGCAACCTTCTTGTTGTCGGAGAAGCGTTGCACGCGGAAGATCTTGTCAACTTTTAGCACCCATGAGAAGTAGCTTCCGGGTCACTCTTGCCGAAGAACTTGGGTATGTCGAAACGCACATTGGTCAAGTCATCATAGTTGTCGCGATGGCACCACGTGGGAATGCACGTCCACGTCTCCTTTGGTTGAGCCCATCACCATGATGTTGGCTTGACTCGTTAGCGCTTGACTCGGGACGGTGATGTTGGGGAGGATCATGTGGAAGTTCTTGGCGAGGACGAGGAACATTGCGAGGATGGTTCTCTTGTTGAGGCACGGGTTGCTCGTCATTGTTCGCATTGCCATGATTACGATTGCGCGGTCTTGGAGGATGACGGGGATGACGTCCTTGTTCCACAAAGTCATTAGCACCCGGGACACCATTGCCATTAGCTAATGGGTCATGAGGAGCACGATGTTGCGGTGGTGGTGAGGGAATGCGCTCGCGACGATCATCATGTTGGAGAGGTTGCTCGATATGCGCATTGGCATTGTTCACGTTTTGATGAAGATGTTCATGAGCGTCATGCCTTGGGTCATGTTGACGTTCTTGTGGTGCATTTGCATTGTTCACGTTTGGAGAGGTGGACGGTTGCCATCATGGCGAAGATCATGGTCGTCGGGCCTTGGAACTTCTTGGCGTGGTTGTTGCGGTTGTTCGGGGCGAAGGCCATGACGTCCATGAGGTGCGTTCGTCGACCTTGAGGTACTTCTTGTATGATTGGAGCGTGATGAAGAAGTAGAAGATCGACGATGCACAAGATTGTTGAGTGCTTCGGTTAAGTGCTCCAACGTGTCTTGTTGCGCTTGCATTCGTTCATTGAAGTTGGCCTCTTGAGCTTGAATGCGGCGCTCATAGCGGCCTAAGCCATCACGAACACGGTGTCGAAGCCCGACGAACTCGGATTGTGTGACGTAGCCATGATCACCTCGTGGTCCACCGTGGATCTCGTCGCCCGAGCTTACACTTTCGGTTGTACTTCCCCTAAACATCTTCACAAGATCAAGTGAGATATGGTAAAGAAAGAACAAAGGACAAACTATATCTCAAGAATAAAGGGACTTGAGAGGAGAGAATCCGGTTCTAACACCCACACACACTTATGAGGATAGGTAGGTATGAAGTGGCAAAGAGAAATCAAGCAAACTCGGCGAAAAGCATATTGTCAAAGGTAGTGAAAATCCATAATGACCAAATCACCAAAGAACACCAACCACAAAGTATAAGGAAACACACACAAAAGCGAATAATGAGGTTGTGCGACCAAAGGGCGAGCACTCGAAGACGAAATGAACCTAGCGAAGACTACGTGCTCAATTGTCAACACAACGCACGAGGGACGCTAGTTCAATTGCTTGAGTGGGCAACGGATTTGCACAAGTGTCGAACCCTCACACTCACTTTGGCGGTTCAAACTTTGTCGCAACCTACAAGAAATGGTTCTTGGCACCACTTGATTCTTTTTCTTTTCTTTTCTCTCTCTTTTTTTTTGATTTTTGCTTTTTGACGATGATTCCTTCAACTTTTGCTAGTGCCAAGACCTCTACTCGATACACACTCGCCGATACTTTGAGACACTCACTCGGAACAACAAAAGTGCAATGCCCGCAATATAAACGAACTAGTCCGATAGGTCAAGATACGCAAAAGGAAGAAGGGCTCACAATGGATCTCTATGACGGGGAAGGTGTCGAGTCCTTGGCAGCGTCGTCGCTTGGCGTGGAGGAGTCGCTGCGGAAGTTTGTCGATGTCGTAGACGTAAAGTACACACCAGTGAAGGACTCAAACAAACAAGAGGAAATGCCAAAACGAACCGAGGAAAAGAAAAATTTCTGAAAAATTTGGCCCTGGCGGTAGTACCGCTTAAGCCGGCGGTAGTACCGCTGTCGACTTTTCTGCTCGAATTTTGTGCGATTTTGGGCTCCAAAACTTCCTCGAATCCGTGGGGAAAAGGCAAAATTGAGGCTAAGAAACGCAAACAAGGTGGATGGGATCCTAAAGCAACAGATCCGTGGGTCAAAACTACCAAAAACTTATCAAATCGACCAAATCGCTCGAATCCCAAAATGGCTATTTTTGGTGGAAATTTTCGAATTTCTCAAAAACAAAGAAAAAATTGGTGGATTTGTGGGGGAAACAAAATCAAATCCGTGGCAACCTGGCTCTGATACCATATGATGCGGTTTAGGCCCGATCTTCACGGATTTGAGACGGGAAAGGCGAAGAACACGAAGAACACAAGAAAGGGGAAACAAGCAAACACACAAGATAACTAGCAAGACGCACTTTGGCAAGATTCAATTGGACACAAATCCCCTAGGGCAGCCCCCAATTCCCCTCTCCCAAGTACACCTTACTCTAAGGATTGTTTGTCCTCTTGGTCAATCCTACCAAGCCAACCAAGTCACTTCAAGAGGAAGGATTGGCAAGTACAAAGTACATGAGAAAGTTCATCTCCACAAGCGGAGGCCTTGGTTCATCTCCCGCAGGAGGCCTTGGTTCATCTCCCGCAGGAGGCCTTGGTTCATCTCCCGGAGGAGGCCTTGATTCATCTCCCGGAGGAGGCCATGGATCATCTCCAAAAGGAGGAAGGAGACACTTGAGAAGAAGGAGGCTACCTCTACTTTAGTTCTCAAATCATGTCTAACCCTAGATCTAGTCCAAGGGTGCCTTAAATAGTCTAGGTACGAAAATAGGTCAATGGAGGAGGCTTCACCGCAGATCTGGCGAGCAGTCTCCCGCACTGGCGGTAGTACCGCTGGGATCGCCGGTGGTACCGCCGGTGTGGGAGGGCTTCACTTCATCCCACGCCCCCGGTACTGGCCAGTACCGCCGCCGGTGCCGCTGGCGGTACCGGGTAAGGGGTCCGACAGGGGTTTTTGGTGGTAGCACGTGGCGGTAGCGATTGCTGCCGTTGAGGTGGGCGCTGGTCCTTCCCACGCTCGCGGTACCAGGCGGTACCGCTGCCGATACCGCTGGCATGGGGCTGGTTCGGCCTGCCTGGACCAGGGGCGGTAGTACCGCTTGACCTGGCGGTATTACCGCCGCCTGGGAGGTTTCTTCTCCATCTTCTCTTCTTCCTCTTCATCGCCTTGACTCGATCCTTGTCCATCTTCGGTGCTTCCTTGGCCATCCTCATAAGGGTCATCAGGTCCATCGTAGCTGAGCACACACAAGGTATCGGAATGAAGTAGCAAACCATTCAAGGGAGAGTCAAGGTCACTCATAGATAGGAGTGAATTCACCTTAGCATGGATAGCCTTGACCCTTGCTCTTGTCATAGGTCCACTTGGCGTGTCATGTGTAGGGCGCACTACATCATCAGGGGCCTCTCCTTCCCCATTCATGATTTTCTGCGTGCACTGATGTACGCATACAAGGTACAACTGCATGATTTCTCGCCCAACGCGATCATGCATGTTGCTGTTTTCGTCGTTTTGTGTGAGTGCTTTCTGGGTGTTCACCCGCATTGGGGTCTTTGGAAGAAGATCTTCAATGTGAGGAGGAATGCGGGTGCCGCTGGTGTGTACGCCGTTGGCGGACTCATCATCCAAGCCCGCAAATAAGTCGAGTATTTCGACATCCGCCTAGTCGACTCCGCGCAGAACTGGCGCAAGAAGTGGTTCTACTTCACCTCTCAGCAAGAGGGGCTGCCGGATTTTGCTGAGCACACGCCGTTGGTGAAGACCCGAGCGTGGTTGCACCAAACTTCTGCGGCGGAGGAGGCGGAGGCCAAACCTTTGATGGAGAAGATCGAGAAGCTGATGAAGACCACAGTCCGCGTAGTCAGTGGCCTGCACTTGATCTAAACCTTCATCAAGAGGGATGTGCAGCCGCTGCGAGCGCGGGTGCACCCGATGTGGGAATTCCAAGGCGTGCATGACCCGACATGCCTGACCACAGAGCCTCTGCCTGTGAAGAAAGCGGTTGACGACCGAGTTCGTGCCATCACCAAGCTGACGAAGAATGACCCGTGTCCCCTCGACTGTCCGGTGGATCCCTACGACAGCGAGCACCCACTTCCTGAGGTATGCATTTTGCTTTGCTGAGTTTGCTTCGTCTGTATTCATGCTCAGTCACTCGAAAAATAAGTTTGTGTGATATGTATATAGGGCCACCCTTCCTTTGTCAGCCTACCTCCACTGCCCGAGGGTGGAGAAAATTCTGAGGTGGAAGTGCTGGATGCGGAGCTAGAGGAGGAGATATCTCTGGCTTCCGCGCACACACCCGAAGAAGACGAGGGCTCGGAGCAAGAATAAGAAGGCCAGGAGCTAGCTCGCAAGAAGCGTCGCTTGAAGAAGGTTGCTTCGACTGCCAGCACCCTGGAATCGGAGCAACCGACTGAGCTAGACGATGATGACTCAAGCTCATCATCGCCTATTGCAAGGGATCCTGTTGCAGTGGCGCCCCTTCGCATGGCGCCTCCGGCCAGCGCTCCTGGGTTCACCAGATTTGTCGACGTCCATAGCCTTGTGGATGACGACGACGATGATGCCAGGTATGCTTTTCCTCACCACTCCCTTTTTTCTTGCATCGTTCTTTCTTACAATTGCTGATTTTGCTTTCGTGTGACACTGTGTTCCAGCCCGATGAGGGATGATGGCCCACGGGACGTCACTCCTCCAGTTGCACCGGAAGTGAGCCCGGCGACTGAAGAAGTGGCGCGGGTCGAGCCGCACCCGACAGCTGAGGCGAGTGCACCTCCGAATCCTCCGGAGTTCACGCCATCCACCTCGGGCACGGCTTCACCTCTGCCTCGTGATCACGTAAGAATGTATTTTTTTTGCTTTAATTTTTATCGAGTGCGCGCCAGCGCTCCCGATGGGAGTAGCCCCCGAGGCTATAGACAACTAGCATAGTTGTCTATAGGCTCAAAGAAATATCTTCCCATTTTTGTTGTTCTGCTAAGTTTTTGCTGGGCAGCCCTTCATCCACCGTATGATGGAAGACGCCGCCACATACGTGCGAATGGAGCAGGAACGCGACCAACTTCGACAGAAGATGGAAGAAACTGCCCGTCAGTGTTTTCTACTTGATTTTGCTCTCTCCTTTTTGCATGTAACTGATGTTTTTTGCAGGCGAGCACACGGCCGCACTCGACCGCGTACGGGAACTCGAGAAGGAGCTCGAGTCCCAACGCGAGGACGCGGAGCGGAAGGCACGCCAGGCGAAAGAGTCTGAAGGCCTTCAGGCGGCGCGGCTGCGCGCAATTGCGGACGTGGTTGAAGGTAGAATTTTGTGTGCGATTTTGCATGTAAATCTATCTTGTTTGTCTTTCTGCCTCACCAATGGTCCTGTGTATTAGGTATTCTTGACATGGAGCCCGCACCCGAAGCAGCAGACGATTCACTCGAAGGTGCTGTTAGCGCCTTCGATTCTTTGTGCGCCCAAGTCAAGGATCGTCTGAGCCAGTCGAAGGGCGCCCTTGCTGCTGTCTACCAGAGCATCTTCCCCCAAGGAGCTGTTCCTTCGTCGACTGAGGAGCTAACCAAGCTCTTTGGCCCAGGATCATCGACTTTGGCGGACTTCGTGCGTGCCCAGACGATATGTGGCTCGGAGTCTGCCTTTATGCTGATGCAGCTGCACGGGGTTGTCGCCGATTTTGAGAAGATCGTTTCTGGCTTTCCCAAGAGAGTCAAAATGCCAGCGACTTCCCTGGAAGCCATCAAAGAGCGATCAGCCCAGCTGGGGAAGGACATGATCGCCATGATGGAGAAGCGGGCGGCCGCTGCTGCCAAGCGCGCCGCTCGTAATGCTAGGGCTAGATCCGAGTCAGTATCATAGGGCGTAGCTTCGGGTGCCACTTTGGTTTATGTTTTGTAATGAACTCATCCAGATGTTAATATGAAACTATCTTTTGCTATGCGTGGTTTTTTGGATGATTTCTCGGGTGTTAGCCCCCGAGTGTTTTTGCGACTCTTTGTAGGGCTTGGCCTCATGCTTTGCCTTGTTTGTGACAGCGTGGGACGACTGCCGTGCCTAAGGCTTCTCCGTCCTCGACTCTCCATCTCAGCCTCCAAAACGCAGCAGGAACGATCAAAAGATCATAGACTGGATGACGGATCGAATCGCAAAGCTGGATGCAGACCTGACGGCCGTGCGAGCCGAGCTAGATGCACTGAAGTCGAAACTATCCCCGTCGACTGAACGGGAGGCTTTTTTGCTTGCTGAATTAGAGACTGTGAATCATCAGCTAGAGTGTAAGTTCACCCTGCACAATTTTCGAGTCTGCGTTGTGTTGCATTGCAAGTAACCCGAGATTTGCTTTTTGCAGGTGTTTGCTTCGACCAATCCAAAGAGGAGGTTCGCGTGCGCGATCGGCTGGATGGTTATGCTAGCAGCGCACAGTACTCCACCCACCACTTCTGGTCAGACAGGGCTAGGGGTCAAGTACTGGCGACACTTTTGGACCGTTCTTGGCACACCGCCATTGTGCTGGAGACTTGCGGGCGAACCTTGGCTCGAGTGCATCGCTCGTTGTTCCCCATGAACGAGCAACCCGAAGGCTTGGCCGAGCTTCTAAAAAGGTTCCGCCAAGGCAAGGCGATCAAGAGATTTGTGCGAGAGCAGCTCATTGGCGGAGCCAACGTTGCACTCGGGTGGATCCGTTCGCACTACCCAAGATTCGACTTCCAAAAGATTGTTGCAGGACCACCACCTGTACCTGGTGGCGGGCATGTGCCAATGCAAGAGCACTACCAGGCGACTCGAGCGGATGCCCTGGTGATAGTGCACAAGGTTTTGAAGGAAGAGAAGAATTGGGTTGAGCCGAAGGAGGAAGCAGCCGGATAGGCTGGTGCTTTTGTAAATATGAAACTTGTATAGATTATGTAAAGCTTTGTTGTTTGTACAGAGGGCGAGCCCCCGAGCATTTGAGTGAACGAAATTTGTTTTGCTGTGTAATTTGAGCAACTCAGCCCCCGAGCCGTCGAGTGCGCTGAGGTATTTTGTTTTGCAAGATTAGCATACGACCCAGCCCCCGAGCCTTCGAGTGCTGGTAGCTGAGTGCTGTAATTTTAGCGACCTAGCCCCCGAGTCTTCGAGCGTAGCTAAGATGTATTGCGTTTTATCGTATGATGCAGCCCCCGAGTGTTCGGGTATGACTAATATTTGCGAATGTGCTTATGCGAAGAAATAAATGAGAGGAACATTGATTTTATTCCACTTTTTGTAAGCTGCAGGCCGCCTCATTAAAAACCTTCCAGCCCCCTTAGGTACCCTGGTAAGGAAAAGAGCGCGTCTGAAACCTGCAGCTATCCGACATATGGCCTATTACATTTGATGACTGAACAGTCTAAGCATAGAAACGGCGCAGCTGCGCAACGTTCCAAGGGTTGTGAGAGGGTTCTCCCGTCTTCGCGTGCTTCAGTCGATAAGCTCCACCATCGATGACCTCCGTGACGATGAAGGGTCCCTCCCATGGAGAGGCGAGCTTGTGCACCTTCTTCTGCTTCAGGCGAAGGACCAGGTCTCCCACCATGAAGGATCGAGTGCGCAGTCGGCGGCTATGATAGTTACGGAGGCTCTGCTGGTAAACAGCTGTACGGGCAAGGGCGATGTCGCGGGCCTCGTCCAATGTGTCGACGCCGTCTTCGAGTGCTTCTTCCGCGTCGTCCTCGTCGTATGCAGTGACTCTTGGTGCGTCGAATCGAATGTCAAACGGCAAGACTGCCTCTGCTCCGTACACCATGAAGAAGGGCGTGTACTGTGTCGACCTATTTGGAGTTGTGCGGAGGCTCCATAGGACAGATGGCAGTTCTTCAACCCATGCACCTGCTGCTCGTTTGAGTGGGACCAAGAGTCGCTTCTTGAGTCCACTACATACGAGTCCGTTTGCCTTTTCCACCTGACCGTTCGACTGTGGATGTGCCACCGATGCGTAGTTGAGCTTGATCCCTTGGTCCTTGCAGAAGTCCTTGAACTCTTCTGCCGTGAAGTTGGTGCCGTTGTCCGTGATGATGCTATGAGGGACCCAAAGCGGTATATGATGGACTTGATAAAATTGACCGCGGTGGAGGCAGTCGAACTTGTGATGGGGACCGCTTCGATCCACTTGGTGAATTTGTCGACTGCTACCAGGAGGTGAGTGTGCCCCCGAGAGGATTTCTTGAGTGGCCCGACCATGTCGAGTCCCCATTGGGCGAAAGGCCACGCCAACGGGATTGTCTTCAGCTCTGACGCAGGTGCGTGCGGCTTAGTCGCAAATTTCTGACAGCCGACGCACTTTCTGACGATGTCCTCCGCGTCCCTGAGCGCAGTGGGCCAGTAGAACCCGCTCGAAAGGCTTTTGCCACGAGAGCTCGACTGCTCGCATGATGTCCGCAGGTCCCTGCGTGTATGTCTCGAAGGATGGCCTCACCATCTTCGTGTGCTATGCACCTCTGAAGTATCCCAGAGATGCTGCGCTTGTATAGTTCACCGTTGATGATGGTGTATGCTTTTGCGCGTCTGGCCACCCGCCGCTTCTTACGTCTTCTGGAAGCTCGCCGTTCTTCAGGTATGCCAGGAACGATGCGTCCATGTTGGCTCAACCAGGAAAACTTCGACTGGTGGATCATTGACGCTGGTGCAGCGCTCTGGGCTGCAGCTGGCGCGGTCGAGTTTTCGACTCGCTTTTTGCTTTGTTTTGATGGAGCGATGCTCGATTTTCTCGAGGAAAACACCGGGTGGTACTTGTGCCTTTGTGGAGCCGATGTTGGCGAGTTTGTCTGCTTCTTCATTGCTTTCGCGCCCAATATGGCGCAGCTCGCACCCGTCAAAGCTGCCTTCCATGATGTTGTACAGGTCGCGATAGGCGATCATGTTATCTGCTGTAGCATCACAGGCCTTCATAGTTTGCTGCACCACCAGGTTCGAGTCGCCATAGATCATGAGTCGAGTGCAGCCACATGCTTTTGCCATCCGCATGCCATGCAGGAGTCCCTCGTATTCTGCTTCGTTGTTTGAGGGTGTGGGGAAGTCCATCTGTAGGACGTAGCGGAGCTTGTCGCCTTTTGGTGATATCAGATGACGCCTGCGCCTTCATGCTTCTTCGACCCATCGAAATACATTGTCCAAGAATTGGACAAGTCCGGAACGTCGGGTAGCTGGGCTTCAATCCACTCGGTGGTGAAATCAGGAAGGACTTGTGCCTTGATTGCCTTCGGGTGCTCGTAACGGATGTCTCGAGGCCCCAACTCGATGACCCACTTGGCGACCCGCCCGGTTGCATCGGGGTTTGTGAGGATGTCTCGCAGCCCTGCCGAGCTAACAACAATGATCGGGTGCTCAGCAAAGTAGTGTGCCACCTTTCGTGAAGACATGAATACAGCGTAGGCTAGCTTTTGATAATGCGGGTACCGCTGTTTTGATACTGAGAGGACCTCGCTAAGATAGTAGACGGGTCTCTGTACGCCATGCGGGTGTCCCTCTTCCATGCGCTCAACCACCAGGACAGTGCTGACCACCCGATTAGTCGCAGAGACGTATAGAAACAACGGCTCGCGCTCATTGGGTGCCACCAAGATTGGAGGGTTTGTCAACACTCGCTTGAGATCTTCAAAGGCTGCTTGTGCTTCGGGTGTCCACTCGAATTTGTCTGTTTTCTTCATCAGCTGATAGAACGGGAGCGCCTTTTCGCCCAGTTTGCTGATGAAGCGGCTAAGTGCTGCGACTCGACCGGCCAGTTTTTGGATCTCCCGAAGTTTTGTTGGTGGTGGCATGGTGAGGATGGCCTGCAGCTTTTCCGGGTCCGCCTCGATGCCTCTGGCGGAAACAAGGTAACCCAAAAGTTGTCCGGCTGGCACGCCAAAGACACACTTCTTGGGATTGAGCTTGATCTTGTAATGCTTCAGGTTGGCGAAGGTTTCGCGCAGGTCGTCGAGGAGTGTCGACTCCTTTTTTGTTTTGATGACAATGTCGTCGACGTAGACTTGGACGTTGCGTCCAATTTGCTTTTTGAGGCAGTTTTGCATCATGCGCTGGTACGTAGCACCCGCGTTCTTGAGCCCGAAGGGCATAGTTGTGTAGCAGTAGACACCGTAAGGGGTGATGAAGGCAGTCTTGTCTTCATCCTCTTCTCTCATCCGAATCTGGTTATAGCCCGAATAGGCATCCAGGAAGGATAGGCGCTCGCATCCCGCCGTTGAGTCGACGATCTGGTCGATACGTGGCAAGGGGAAGTGGTCCTTGGGACAGCATTTGTTGAGGGAGGTGAAGTCGACACACATGCGAAGGACAGTCGAATTCTTCTTTGGCACCAGGACAGGGTTGGCAACCCAGTCAGATTTTTTGATCTCCCGAATAAATTTTGCGTCGAGTAATCTGTCGACTTCTTCTCCAATAGCTACGCGTTTCGGCTCGAGAACCGTCGCATTGTTTGCTTTACAGGTTTTGCATCTGGAAAGAGTTGAAGAGAGTGCTCGGCGAATTCCCTGGGAATACCTGGCATGTCAGCTGGACACCAGGCGAAAATTTCCCAGTTCTCACGGAGGAATTCGACGAGCGCGCCTTCCTATGCGGGTGATAAGCTGGACGACACGTTGACCGTCTTGGCGGGTCCGTCGGGTGGACCTGATGCGACGTTGTGTCGTTTTTTGCGTTGAAAGCGGCGTCGGGTGCCTGCTTTTTTGTTTGAGGGAACACTGTGCGATCATTGGTGAGGGAGATCTCCTTGAGCTGTTCCTGCATCCCGAATGTCTCGGATATTTTGCTGAATTCTCTGTCGCAGCTATCAGATCGCTGGAAGTTGCCCTTGACGGTGATAACTCCTTTGGGTCCTGGCATTTTGATCATCAGGTAGCGTAGTGCGGGACCGCCATGAACCGAGCGAACGTCGGGCGCCCCAGGATCGCGTGATATTGCGATTTCCAGTCGACGACCTCAAAGTCGACCTTCTCCGATCGAAAGTTGCCTGGCTCACCAAAAACAACTGGGAGCTGTAGTGTCCCGAGTGGCAGGACTGCTTTGCCTGGGACTATGCCATGAAAGGTTGTGTCTGACTCAGGTAGATTTTCGACTGAGCGATTCATCTTGCGAAGCGTGTCAGCGAATATTATGTTGATTCCGCTTCCACCATCCATGAAGACCTTGGACATGGCGTAGCCACCGATTTGAGCGTCGAGTACCAGGGGCGCGTGCCCTGGCCGCACCACAGCTGGGGGATGATCCGCACGTGAAACGTTATGCTTGTTTCTGACCCCTTCAGATATTCAGGTACTGCTGGGGGTGCCATGACCGCCATATTGACTTGTCGAGTGATCAATTTCTGCTCCCTGTTGGTTGGTCGTCCCTTCTGGATCATGTTCATTGTCCGAGCTTCAGGGTACCGCTGCCGGTTCTGGTGGGGCTTCTAGGCGAGCTTGATTTTGCATTGCGCCTGCCACATGCGCGTTTTGACCTGCGGGTGGAGCAGGAGGAGAGGCGGTGCAGGGGCTCCTGTCCCCACCGCACCTCGAGCTGCTTGCAGCGTTTTATGTATGCATCTGTCATCCTGGTGAATTTTCTGCAATCCTTCACCAGGTGGCTCGAGTGTAGCTTGCCATCTTGCCCTTTGAACATGTGGAATCTGCACTCTCATCTAGCTCCTGATCACCCAAGCCTTCGGGTGAGTCCTCGGCGTTTGCGCCACTCCTGTTTGCGATATCCATCTCTGCGTGTTCCATAGTCGCGGCGGTCATCCTGGCGACTCCTACCACGATCATCTTGATGACCCGCGCTTCGATTGCGATCGTCGCGGTTGTCGTAGCCAGCCGCCACAAGTTCGACTCCATCCTGGTCGTCGTAGCGTTGGGATTTGCGTTTGCGTCTGCCGCGGCCATCTCGTCTATCCCAGCTTCCATGGTTGATGTGACCGCGCGGCGACTCCTGATGCTCTCGCACCATGTCTTCTCCGTCCGCCCATTCGTTGGCTACTTTCATGAGTTGTGCTATGATGTTGGCTTTTGGCGGCATAGTGCCTCCCGAAGTCGTGCCTGGCAGCTCCTGCGATAAAAGCGTCGATTGCCCTGTCTTCTGACACTACTCCCACGGAGTTGCGCATCGTGGTCCACTTTCTGATGTACTCGCGCAGCGGTTCGTCTGAACGCTGCCTGCAAGCTTGCAGTTCTGCGAATGTCGCAGGTCGATCGCATGTTGCGAGGAAGTTTTTGATGAAGTCCTCCTGGAAACGTTCCCAGGAGTCGTATGAGTTTTCGGGTAAGCTTTTCAGCCAATCCCGCGCGTCCCGACAGCATGAGCTGGATATACTGCATCGCAGTTGTGGTTGAGCCTCGTTGACAGGAGACCGCTGTTCTGTAGTCCTCTAGCCAGGACGAGGGTTCCTGCCTGCCATCGAACTTGGGTGTTTCAGATGTGAGTCTGAATCTTTTGGGCATCTTCGCCTGGCGGATGCGTCGAGTGAAGCATAGCGCCCCACAAGGCTCCCACTCGTCGCCCGAGTCTGAATCGCTGCTCCGAGATCGAGTGGATCTTCTGCTTCTGCCTCTGCTGACCCGATTCTGTGTCATGACATCGCGGCGATCACCACTCGCCTCGCGATGCTGAGTTTCGCGTCGACGCGTCCTGACCGGTCTCGGTCGCCTTGGTTTGCGACTGCGCGGTCGCGGTTCTCCCTTGTCTGTACTCGCGTCGCGGGGTGGCCTCACGACGGGTTCTGCTTCCTCCAGGGTGTTCTTCGACTGTGGCTAGGGCTCCACCCGCCATGTGGAGCGATTTGATTGCTGGCGATGCAGGCCGCATTCGGGTCACTGTCTGGAGGTTGTGTTGCTTTCAGGTACGTGGCCACTGACATGAGGGCTCCCTGAGCCGTTTTGGGGATGGGGATTCCATCTTCATCGTGTGTCATGAACGACACATCTAGATCGCGGGTCAGCGCCGCCCTCTCACTTGCTGTCAGTGTGCCAGCCTAGATCGCGAACGATGTTGTGTTCCTCCAGAAGAATAGAGTGACGACAGCTGGGCGCGTCGTGCACTCGACGCGCTTGCAGCCTTTTTGCGTTCGTCGAGTGCTTTGAGGTTTTTCAACCTTAGGTCTCCTGCCAGAAGATGTATTTGTGCGCCGCGAGTTCTTCGGGTGTCGAATCCTCGGGCATCATGGTGCACTCGTGTATGCCTTGATTGCTTTGATCGCCTGTTCCTTTGTGATGACGATCGTGCTGCCGTCTGGCATGGTTGCATTCATTGGGTAGTTCCTGACGTCAGGACGGCTTGCTCCGCTCGCCGACGTTTCGGGTGCTCCGTCCTCTTGGTTCTCGATCTGCACCATGCAGATCTGGTTTGGAGCGTCGCGAAATTTTGCCTTTTTCACCGTTGCTGCGATTGTTGATGAAGGCAGCGGCGGTGTTGAAGTAGAAGTCGATCATGGCCTGACGTCCGCAGCCGTCGTCGCTGTGGACGGACTCGACATCCATCGCGTCGTCTGACGCGGCTTCTTTTGCTGATGACGGTGCATAGTCCTCGTCGAAGGAGACGTGGGTGCCGATGGAGACACAGCGGGTAGTTCGTCCATCAGAGATGCCATCTCTGAAGGTGTTGGTGAAGGCATCGGAGTCGATGTAGGCGTGGCGATCAACGACATCATCTCCGAGAGCGTTGGCGATCTCGGGGTAGTCAATGCAGACGAAGTTGCGGATTTTGCGGGTGATGATGGAGCTGCGGGCGCAGATCCAGTCGATGGAGATGTGGGTGTCGAAGGCTGATTTGAGTCGCCGTGCGAACATCCCTGGCAGGTTAGCAGTAATGTTTGAAGGATCAACAGGCACGTTCTCACCTGATTGCAGATCCGAGTTTGCAGGTTGCGATCCCGGCGAGTGCGGGTTGTAGTCGAAGGAGCCGAAGCGGATCGGCCCCGTGATGGTGATCGGCGAGCTGCCGTTTGCAGATGCAGATGGAGCCGGCGAAACCGTGGATCCAGCACCACTCTTCCCACAGACGGCGCCAATTGACGAGGTGTTAACTCGGCAAATCCCATGGTAGCGTACCTAGGGTTGAGAATAGGAACGAGATTGGTAGCACTGGCGGTTATCTACGGCTGACAAGCAAGGATTTACCCAGGTTCAGGGCCCTCGAGTGGAGGTAACACCCCTACGTCCTGCTTGTCTGATTATTGATGAGGTGATCACAGATGTTACAAGGGTCTCGGCGAGATGTCGATCTCGCCAAGTTTTGAGGCTAGAGTTGCATGTATGCTATTGTCGTGTGCTTGATCGGCGTCCCTCCCAGCCTTTATATAGGAGGCTGGGTCTCAGGTAACCGACTAGGATTACAGATATGGCAAGTCTAAACCGACCTAAACTATGCCTAACTTGGAGAGCAATCCTTCCTTGCGGGTCCCTTCATGGGCCTTGGTCTTGGTATCTTGATGGGCCTCCATATCCCGTACGTGCACCAGGTACCCTTACAGTGGGTCACCTGAAGGGTAGGCCCACGTCACGCGCCGTTTGCAGAGCTTGGCAACACGCTACATCAACCCGCCCCTTCCTCCGGGCCCACCATGGACGTCAGCCTAGCCTCCCCATCGTCTGTGTATACGAATGTCGTGGCGCCGGCATAGTACAACACATCCTCGCCTTTGATCACCGGGCAGCCAGCGCCCGGCTCCAACCAGTCGTCCGACTTGGTGATTACTTCTGGACGGCGACCTCTTGCGACGGCCTCCT
Source organism: Poa pratensis (assembly GCA_947311845.1). Taxonomy (NCBI): domain Eukaryota; kingdom Viridiplantae; phylum Streptophyta; class Magnoliopsida; order Poales; family Poaceae; genus Poa; species Poa pratensis. Next base: position 28,361,029 of record CAMZMU010000111.1, read on the forward strand.
CATTCTCTCCCGTTGTGAGAGTAATGGCACTTGCAGCTACTCCGTCTGTAACCCGGCCACACGCCAACATGCTCCCCTCGGCCAACTCTCGGAATTCACTTTATTGGGCATGTACGCGCACCGCCCTACCGGTGAGTACCGGTTATTACTGCAACGGACTCTTGCTGATCAAACTTGCTGCTACAGTTTCACCTTGGGCTCCGACCAGCCACCGAGGTGCATCGGGGAGCTGGAGGTGGCAGCGTCAGCTTACTTAGACAAACCTGCCCTGGTCCGTGATAGCCTGCATTGGTGCCCAACGTATTATGAGAGTGACCCACTTCAGAGTGGAAGCAACGTGGTAATTGTATTCGACACCACATCTGAGTCGTTCCGACAGATGCGTGCTCCGATTGTTGCTGCCAAGTCATATACCTTTGAGATGGATGGCACTCTTGGCATCTATAGCTATAGGGATGACACGACGACCGTTGATGTATGGGTGTTGCGGAACTACCAATGTTGGGGATATCGCTTATCGGTAACTTCTCGGTCGACCCAAGATAAGCGGTAAATCGGCCGGCTTATCGCCATATCGGCCGATTTATCGGCATATCGGACGATAAATCGGCCGATTTATCTTATCGGTCAGACACCGGTAAGCGATAAATTGGCCGATTTATCGGAATATCGGAAGATATCTTGAACAGTGGGAACTACGAAAGCGAGGTTTGGACACACAAGTACAACATCAAGTTGCCGGATACAGAAATCAAGGGGCACTTTGAATGGTCAGATGTCGATTCGGAAGACGATTGGGATATCAGTGTTCACTCGGTGGATGGTGATGTCCTCTTATTGGTCAGTTATGGTGGGTGGATGTTTTACGTTGACATTGACGGCAAACTAGTTGAAAACTTCCATCGTGATGGCCAACATATACGTACTGAACTTCGGTTGAAACAAACTCTTGTTCGACATACCTTCTTCACAGCACTTGAAGGTTATGCTGTGAACGCTCCGCCTTTCATCGGAGAGGCTGTTGAGTGAGGTGGTTCTTCTCAACGGTCTAGCTATCATATCTATACCTATATCAAAGCTGACCCCTTACCGCTGGGCATGCCCACGTCGACGGTACTGTAGCAGTGCTACAGTAAATCACTTCTACAGTACCCCACGTGTACTGTAGCATTTTTTTTTCTTCTCGGGAAAATAAAAAACCACCCTTAGAGCATCTCCAACAGCAGCTGTAAACTGCGGCGCTGTATATCGCCTTTACAGCACGCGGTATCTCTCTTTACAGCGCGAAGCCGTCGGCTGCTATTCCAGATGCCCAAAAAATTTGCTGCTGAATCAAACCAGTTTTCCAGACGCTGTATATAGGTCCCCGACCACGCTAGTAGCTAGCACGGCTACGACGGCAGGCAGCACGGCTGAGCGACGGACGATGGCATACTACGACGCCACAGCGATATAGAGGGGTATGGAGAGGGAAAAGATGCCCGGAAGGACCGTGAGCTCACAAGCAAGCCGATCGTGTGCTCGGTGGAGGCGGAGGAGCTCGGGTTCGCCGAAATCGAGCGCGAAGGCGACGACCGGAGGCGGAGAAGATCGTGCTCGATCTGCTCAATCCGTGTGTCCCAGCACGTACGGCTCAAGGAGGAGGTAGAGGACGAGGCGGAACTCCTAGACACGGAGGCGGCACTGGGCGAGGTCCATGGCGTACGGCTCAAGGAGGAGGTAGAGGACGACGAGGCGGAACTCCTAGACACGGAGGCGGCGCTGGCGAGGTCCATGGCGACGGAGAGGGCGTAACGGCCGACGGCGGCACGCTCTGGACGCTGCTCGCGTTCTCAGAGCACAGGCCACGCCAGCAGCGTGACTTCACCAGAAGAACGAGCACGGCCATGCAATGCTCCCAGACATCTCGGACAAGATCAGGGAGACGCAGAATGGCGGCGATTTGACTTCACGGCGGCGGCCTGACTCGGAGGGACGACGTCGATCTCCCGATTGGGGCGTCCCTACTTGCACCGTTAGATTGAGGAGGAAGAGGAGATCACGGCGGAGCTTTTGGTTCTCGCGGATTTTGCAGGGGCGGTCAGAATCGACGACACGACGGCGGCCGGCGGCGAGCGAGCGACAGGGAAACTTCAGGGTGACAGTTGGTCCTTCGCGCGTCGTCTCCGTTTTGCCCAGCGGATCGACGACACAACGACGGCTGTCGTCGAAGGGACGGATTCCGGTGGGGCGGCCGATTCCGGCGGTCCGCGGCCGATTCCGTGGGATGGGAGAGGAAGCGGAAGACGCGCGGATGAAGTTTCCGTGGCAGTTGGAGTCGCGCGTCGTCTCCAGTTTGTCCAGCGCGCTGGACGGCACGCACCAAATATTGTGCAAAATATCCAGCTTTGCCCAGCGCGCTGGACGGTTTTTGCAGCGCTCTGGGAGCCTCCGCTGGAGCACCGTTTTTAGCCCTGCGCGCGCTAAAAGGTAGTTATTCTCAGCGCGCGCTACATATAGCGCATTTGTTGGAGATGCTCTTAGGCCTCCCCTTGCTGCACCGCGTCACGGGCACTGTATAGTGCTACAGTCGCACTTCTACAGTGCACCATACTGTAGCACTCTACAGTACTTTTTTTTTCCCTTTCACAATAATATACATATGAAATATATGCGCGCCGACAAATAGATTCCATTCCCGTGATCGGTTTCGAGATTGGTCGACTTTAACTCCTTAATTTTGGATCCAAACTCACAAAAACATTTGACGAATTTTGTCAAATTCGTCGCATTCAGTCATCCGTTTAAATTTCCCTTTCACAAGTAGACGAGTATCATCCTTCCAAACAATTTTCATGTTTTAACTTTTTTGTTTTGATGGACATAAATATATTTCTCTACAATCTTTAAATTTGTTATATTTTAGACTGTGAAAAAAAATACTTTGACAGATTTAAATTTTTTGAATCCGGGTATTTGGATCCAGAAATTTATCTTTTAGATCTAGCCCAGAGTAGCATTTTTATTACCTACCTGTCATGTACAAAGTTTTCATGAACCAAATTATATACCTACAATCTCAGTTAATAACTCATTTTACAAAACTACGTCACATAACAATACAACAGGCGCGTCGGTGGTCGACATAACCATCGTGGCCATTGCTGATATCAACAGCTAACGTCATCAGAAGACCACTTGCCAGCCTTTTAATATTTTGAAAAAATGATTTCGAAAATTATTAAAACTCTGACAGTGGGTCCAGGTTGTCATGATTTTTAACTTTCCTAACAATTTCACAAATTTGTCTAGTTTTGCAAATTCAATAACTTCAGATCTGTGATTCATAAAAATTTGTTCAATATACCAAAATATTTAGAAAAAATGGATTCTATCTACTTATGTTCAATTCATGCACTATCTTTCAGTTGGCAAAAAACGAATATTTTATTTATAATACCAATTATGTTATCATAGACCGTGAAAGTTAACTATCAATATTCTAATTCCGTATGTATACATATATATATATATATATATATCTTACTACCTATATATAAACTTCATGTACATGACCATATTTTAGAAAAAAACACTTTACGCATCGTCATAAAATACACTTCAAATTATGCAGCAAAATTAACACCACGAGCGAAATTGAACATTTCAATTTGGTAAAAATTTGGATGTTATCTAGATGAACTTTCTTCAAATATGGAATTCAATTCAATAAATGTACATCGAACATGTTTAAATATTTTTGGATTGGTGAATATTTGGACAAAAAAAATGCACTTCCTCTAATTGTGGACTTAAATTGAACATTTCAAATTGATAAATATTTGGATATAATCTAGATGAACTTTCTCTAAATATGCAATTCAATTCAATTAACGTGCGTTCCCACTCATTATGAACTTAAATTAAATATTACTGAAAAATAGAAACATATTTGAACATTTCAATTTGCTAAAAAAAAAAATTTGGAGATACTCTAAAATATATCAACATGTTCACAAGAATATATCCTAACTACTTATGCATAATGCAAACGTATTTAAACATTCCAGTTTAGTGAACATTCAGACACAATCTAAATGAACTTTACTATCTAACTACGGAAATAAAATTAGTAAATGCTCACATCATGCATTCTCTAACTATAGAGTTAAATTAAAAATTAATGTCCAAATACAAGCATATTCAAACATGTTAATTCACTAAGTTTTTGGACATACCCTAGACGAAAAATTCCGACATATTTTAAAAATTGGAGATACTCTAAAATATATCAACATGTTCACAAAAATATATGCTAACTACTTATGCCATAATGCAAACATATTTGAACATTCCAATTTGGTGAATATTTGGATACAATCTGAATGAACTTTATCTAACTACGGAGTTACAATTAACAAATGCTCACATCATGCACTCTCTAACTATGGAGTTAAATTAAAAAAATATGTCGAAATACAAGCATATTTAAACATTTTAATTCACTAAGTATTTAGACCTACTCTAGACGAAAAATTCCAACGGATTTCAACATTTTTCGAACTACAACGGGTGCGGCGTGTCGCCGCACCAAATTCCACTAGTCATATATCAACCGTTACTTTAAATAACCTCCCAATAAAACATGGAGTATCATGGTTCCAGAGAGGGTTCTGCTATTGACAAAACCATGGTCCACTGTAGTAGTTTGGCAAATTAATTCATATCCTACCAGATGTGCGGTCTATGTGACCCTAACCATGGTGATAGCATTCCACTTACAAAAGTGCAACTACTGTATGCATGAATACAGGGGTTGGAAGAGAGAGATACCAACCAAGAGGGAACTGCCATCAGCTGCTTGATACCAAGGGAGAGAACAACCAGTAGCAAGTTTTCATGCTTCTCCTCGCTGTGTTGGTCGACCGCAGTGCAATCGCAATATCATCCGGTTCTCTGCTGTAATTAGTCTCTAGCCATCACTCTACCTGCAATGATAAACCTTTAGCTCGATCCCTCAGAAACAAAGGCAATATATTCACGGATGTTTGTGTCTAAAATCGCACCGCGAAATCAACCAATGCAAATAGAGCTCGGAACTTGTCGGGGTTGTAGGGATGATCTACACTTAAAAAGATCCAATTGGACTGTGTATTCCTAGCAGCTTGCAGATTCACACAACTAATGCAGATGTCACACATTCTATAGGCTAGCATGGATAGATCTAAGATGTAGAAAGAAAAATGAAAAACATAAAATTGTTCTTAGGAGAGTGTTAATGTATAGAAACGTCACGGCCCTATCCCTCAGGCTACAGGTGGGACTGCTCGTGGGCCCCCGCTTAATGCCCACACAGTCCCGCACATGATAAGTGGGCGTTCCGCGGCAGCCCACGAATCATACGCGGGTACCCACGAATCCCACATACACCCGCATATGAATCTGCAGTTGCTGGGTTGCTGCCCACATGTAAACTGCACTGGGACAGCTATCAGAAGATAGTCTGAGATGATATGATAAAGCAGCGGATTATGAATAAGCTCAAGAGAGCAGTGACGAAAATCATAGCCAAGAAGTTCTAGACAGCGAATCAATCAAAACATAAAGCTACAGAACATAAATTGCTGCACTGACTACATGTATTGATGTACATTGCTGCACTGTAAATATCATCAAGTTCCAATTATCCCAAATGGTTAACCACTGCATGTTCATACACGCTAGCACATGCAAATTATTGAGGGCACAGCTCTAGACATATAACTTATGGAAGCTCCACAAATCTCTATGATGAAGTGCTTGGATCTGACTGTGGATACGGGGCGAAGTGCTTCAGTGTCTCCTCATACACGGGTTTCTTGAATTCAACAGCCGGTTTCTTGAATTCAACAGCCTGTTCGATAGGGAACTATGTTAGGTACCCCAGATTCAAGAACACATAAGATGGCCGGGCATATTATCTAGCTGGAAAATGGCCCAACCTTCTAAATCACACAAGATGTTTCTTGAATTCAAGCTTGAATGGAAGAGTATAAAAGGTGCGGATATGATATAAGTGGGATGTATATACCATACATCCATGGACAACTTAAAAAGAGTTTCAGTCACCAACAAGTGGATTTTGTTCCTATGTAAGTCCAACATATAGGCATAATTACACCTAAATTGTCTAACAGGTACAGGCTACCGGAAACTATCCAGGACCAAAATTCATTAGCAAGCTTCCTAGAAGGAATGCATTACGGAAACTTTGGATCAGTTCAATGGCTCCTCAGACTATTCTACCTATGTTGTCCTAAGGAAATGACTTCCTGCAATGAACCTGATGCAAATATTGCAGAACAGCTAATACATGTACCTAGTGAAAGTCAGTTTATTGATATGAGAGATGCATCACAACATCGGATATAATGATATGGACAGAAATGAGCATTCAAATATAAAGGCAGGAGGCATGAAATTACCATGATAAACAGTGGCCTTTTTTCACATCGGATTGCTTCCTGTACAACACAAATACATAAGGTACAAGAAATCTCGATCAAGAGCAGCAGTTTTCAGAGAGAGATGACAACAAACAGACACAAGACTGCAGCACTACAGAAAATATCCCCATGATAAACAGTGGCCTTTTTTCACATTATAAACAGTGCTGACTGCTAACTGAAACCGAAAGTGATAAGCAAAAACTTCAGTTTCGTGTCTTGTAAACCTAGCATTATTACCAGAGCCATAAACGAGCAGATCCTAGGCTCTGAACAACACATCGACCAACAGATTCCTCTCTCCAGGGCACAACCATTTAAACGAACTAGACTATCGGTATAATCATATATATCTTTCACTAAATAAAGGGCAACAAATGATGATGCACTTATATTTTGCACAACAGCATGCATGTGTGAAACAACATACATAACTGAATACATATTCTGTCAGCATGATCTTCCCTTCCACCCTCTGATTTTCAGTAGATTATGGTATAGCGCAAAGATCTCAGCTCCTGCATTGCTTGGAAAAACCCATGAGCGAGTTCATACAGTAGTAGCAGTAAATAGTACTAGCACTAAATAACACGGTGGTGATGGATCAAGGTTACAGTGCGCTCAGATTAAATCGTAGCTAGCCAGATCTAGTAGTAGCTTACAGGGAAAGGCAACAAATGATGATGCACTCCACATCATTACTCTCGACACAAGATCTAACAACATACATATATGTTCGTTGTATGTTGGACAGGCAAGAAATTAAACAAAACTGAGAATCAATTAGGAGAAGAATCTTTATTTTTTACCTTGTGCTTCCGTTTCTTGGAGGCTGGGGAGTCACGGCGGCCTGAACAAGATCTCTCCTTCTCGATTTTCCCCTCATCCTCTCTTCTCTTTCACCGACGAATGGGGTGGGGGTGGGTGGTGTGTGTGTGTGTGTGGAGGGAAGGCGCTCGTGCGGCTCGTCGCCCTCACTGCCTCTCTCTGTTCGATGTGGGAACTAGGGAACGACATGGTTGGATGTGGGGATTAGTTGGGCTCCGACGTGGGCGACATGATAGGCTATCCCCGCAAGGAGAATCACCGTACGGCTCTCCGCTCGCCATCAAACCGCCGCAATGCCGCGTGCGACATTCTCCTCCGGCCGTCCGCCCTCGTCGCCGGAGCCGGGCTCGAACCCTTCCTCCTTCCCCTCGGCGGTGGATACCTCTATAGCGTCCCTGATCGATCGCGCCACCTCCACAACCGCTCCTTCCGTCGACCCGGCCCTCCTCCGCGCCATCAAGTCCTCGGCTCGCGCCTCCGATGGCGCCATCCGTGACGCCTTCCGCCTCCTCCTGTCCCTCATGTCCAAGCCCCACTCCCATGTGCGTAATCCCCTCCTCCATCCCTCCCCGAATCTCCTACGCTAATCCCCCAATTCCCGAACCCTAGCTCGCTGATTCCTTTTCCCCCTTTGTGCGCAGGTGCGGCTCCTCGCCTTCAGCATCGTCGACGAGCTCTTCATGCGCTCCAAGCTCTTCCGCTCCCTCCTCGCCGACGCGCTCGACGGGTTCGTCCCACTGGCCGTCGGCTTCCGCAGCGACGACCAGCTCCCGCCGCCCGCCGCCTCCGCCAGCACGCTCCGCAAGGCCGCCATCCAGGCGCTCGAGCGCTGGCACCACCTCTTCGGCGTGCACTACCGCCAGCTCCGCCTCGCCGTCGAGTACCTCAAGGAGTCCGCGCGTATCCAGTTCCCTGGCATCCGCGCAGCTGTCGAGGCTCGTGCGGCACGGGAGGCACGCACGCAGGAGATCTTGACCGCCAAGGTCGAACAGCTGCGCCAGGACATTGCGTCCATAAAGGCTGAGATCCGATCCACCATTGAAGAGATCCGCAACGGGTTGGCCATCATCCGTGCCGAGTATGAGAAATTCGAGGGTTATGCGGACGATGATGAGGAGCAGGAGGTTGCTTCAATGGCGATGCGGAGTATCAGGACAGCGTCGCTGATGGCCGGGGAATGGGTGCGTGAAACTAAGGAAAACGAGGCGGTTTTCGATGCGTTGAGGGAGGCGTACCGGCTCCTTATGTCAAAGCATTTCGGCACCATTCAGGATTGGATATCTGTGCTTATTAGGGTCAATCTTGCAGATAATCGATTCAGAGATACTGCGCTGAAGGAATTCATCGATGTTAAGAATGAAATACACGCAGTAAGAGGCCAGTGCAATGAGCTTGGTCTGGATCTTGATAATGTTCATAGGAAGAAGGATGTTCAGGAGGAAGAGGATGAGGATTGGGTGGAAGGTGACATTGAAGTTCCTAGTCCTGCTAGAGCTGAGAGCAGTGCAGGTGTTGTAGGTTCCAGCAATGACACTAGAAAGGGAAAGGGAGTGGTGGGAGTGAATTCTGGTGAAGGTGACATGCCAAATGCTGGTAATATGTCTCAGGAGATGGATCCAGAGAGAGCAAGGCTCCTTGCTGAAGCCCCTTTGCTATCATGGAGCTCAGTCTTGGACCGGTGGGGTTCAAATGGGGATGCACATGTAAACCAGAGGGGGCTTGAGCTCGAGAGCCATTGGGGAAGGATGGATAATGATGCGGTTATACCTGCAGCGAAGATTGCAGAGTTAAATGTTCACCATTCAGTTTATAAAGAAGAGCAAGTTGAGATCCTACCGTGCCGTGCACCTCTGAAGAAAGGGGGCCTTTGCCAGAGAAGAGATCTCAAGATATGCCCTTTTCATGGGCCCATCATCCCACGTGATTCAGAAGGAAATCCAATTGGTCAGAATGCTGGCAGTTCTTATGCGGGAGGAGATCCCGTTGAGCAGAGTGGAGACACCGGTGATGCAGGAGGAGGTAATCAGGTTGAGACAAATGGAAGCAGCGATGGTGAATATACGCGGGAGCCCTCTCCTTCAATGATGACAAACAGAGATAATGACACTGGCGACATGGATGGAGCTCATGATCTTGGTAAAATTACAACGGATCAGCTGGCAAGGCAAGCAATTAAGAATGTCCGGATAAGGGAAATGGATGAGAAAGCACGAGAAAAAGCCAAACGTGCGAGAATCCGTCAGCATAATGAAGATGTTTTGCGACAAGCAGCTATTGCTTCAACACCCCACTCAGCGGCAGCATATGACCAACCTTCTGAAACACTGGGCCGAAGGGGTCGACGTCGAGGTAAAACAAAGGAACCTACACTAGCGTCGATGCTGAAGAAGAAAGTTACTGCAAAAGATAGGATTAGGGAGAGGCTTCTAAATGCCCGAGCTAGGGATGCAGCCACAAGAGAAGCTTCTCATAATGAGGACATGACCTACAGGGAAGCATTCCCGAACCAGTGGCAGTGAAATCAGCTGGGTAGTTGTTAATTTGTTATACGGAGTACTTAGTAACTATTGCAATCTTCACGCTAGGGACGAGTCAGTTTTTTACTTTTTTTCACGTACAGTTGTCAGCTTGCTTTGGTGCGTAGATGATACTTAAATTTGTAACTAGTGTTTTGCTGAAATTTAGTATTTCAGCAGCAGAGAAAATAAGTTGTTCCATTTCTTCCATGTACACTTTCCCCTTTCTGGTGTCTGAGTCTGATGTGTACACATTCCAGACTATTGGATGTATAACAGTACACTGGTTGGTTAGTAACAACTATGCCTGTATGTTATTTGTTTTCTTGTATCCTTACGAGTTCACTATGGATTGGATCAAGTACGAACCTGCTGGCTTCTTGCGTTGATGTATATAATTTCAACTGTTTTATGGTTGGATGAAATCATGCTTGTTTAGTTGTCTTAGTAACCATTCGGGCTAAAACAACATTTTGATCTACTTTTGAAATATCCGCCAGCTGTGTTCCACCTCGTGCCACTGTTTATTCTTGGCCTGAGGAGTTGATTCTGTTTTATTCGTATTTATGTATCTAGTGGTTCTTAACCTAAGTCCGAGAAACAAAAACTTGGTGCCTGGAGCTGGACAGCAGCACCAGGCCAATTGTGTGAGAAATAAGCTTTCTCTGATCATTTGCTGCTAGCTGTATGTATTACGCGCCAGTGCAGGCTGACATTTCAGGCTTGCTCAGTGCGAGTTCTCTGTGACTGCCCTCTTGGCCTTTAACCAAGCCGTGTCCTGTGATTCTTTGGTGCAAGCAAGCGTGCAGTTGTACGGAGTACTAGGGATCGATCAGTCAACAGAAGGAACTTTTGCACATCACAGGGCAGGAGACAAGTGCAAGCTGACATGACATCCTCGGTATTTTGCCTCTTGTAGATCTTTTCTGTCCACGCGGATGCACTGCCAAGCAGCTGTTCTACAGATTGTCGGTGATGTTTTAGACCAAAAGATATCACCATACCAACACCCACTTCCAGTTCCGTCCGTCTAGATCACTCCATCAATCATGAAGTTATAAGAGCTTGCCCGAGTCAGCCCAGATACAAAATACTCCCAGTCAAAACACCCACAACCGTCAGGTATATGACATGGCAGTACTATAAACAAGGTTATTGATCAGTCACTGAACTTGAACTTCTAGTTAAAAAAACTGGAATTAGATACTGAGGAACACAAGCACACGCACACACAAAACTACCACCAGTAAAAACAGGCTCGATTAACTGTCTGATGTATGTGTGCACAAAGCTAGAGTAAGTTACAATGAAGATACATGTATTTGCAATGAGGAAGGAATAATCCTCAGTTTACCTTTGTCGCTATACATATAACTCAAGGGGGGAGGCCGAACAATTTTGATTATCCTCACGTGTGATGTGCACCAGATATCAAATACATTACTACTACCACTATACAATATATGTTCGGTAAAATGATGGACAGACATGCCTCTTTGTTGTTTAAGTGCCCTCAATTAGGACCAACAGCCCCCCCAAAAAGGTTACACAAATAAATGAAACCTTCCCTCTGCCGGGAAAGTGTGATATGGAAGACAACTATTACACCATAATATATGATACACGCGGAAATGCACTATAATCCCGGAGGAAAATTGCTGACTTGACCTTGTTCCAACCTGTCCTCCCCGTTCACTTTGTAGGACATCCGTATACGCATGGCAAGTGGTTTCTGCATGTCCATCGTAACAGGGATGAGAAAGATAGATCAGCTATAACAACGGGGTAGAAAATTTAAGTCTAAAGCATTGAAGAGAAGCAAGAATCATGTTTATGCATCAAAAGGTATTTAAGGTGTTATCATTGTGTGACAGGTGAGGTAAATAACTGATGCAATGCTGAACTGTTTTCTTATAAAAGAGCTATTCTGAACTTAACTCTGCATACTATATACTTCCCGGCCTGGTATGTACATGCTGGTAGCAGAAACATGAATGCAAATGATGTATGGATTACATAATAAGACTATCAGTAGATGGAACGTTAATCCCCCACATGGTAGGTGTGGAAGTTGTATGGATGAGGACTTGAAATGCAGTTCAATCAAATAATAGGCATAAAAGATGAACCCAAATTAAAGGATGCAGGCATATACCTGCCCATGTTGATTATTGGTTATATTGAACCCTTGTGTGACTGAACCCTTTCCACTAGCTGGAACAACGTTGCCGCTAGCTGGATCCAGTCGCAATTGGATGAACTGCAATTCCGATTTGGACAGCATAAGAAATTATTTAGCCTTATTAGAACTTTTAGTCAATAAGATAAACGAAGGGACTATAGGAAAGGTACAATGTCAGATGTGACTGGTAACCCAAAAGAACAGCTCAAACATAGACTTTGATGTAAAGCACGATGATGTTACCTTCGGAACAGCTGCCTGAAAAATGAAATCCGTATAGGTGGTAGATGTCAAATTTGTAAAAGTGGCATGGATGGCAGTCTCTTGCGGTGTTCCAAGCTGCTTTCTCAAATCGAAGACAATCTTCAAAGTTGCACTCTGGAAAGCAGTTATTGATGGGCACGCATCTTCAAATCCTGGTAACATAACGAGGTTTAGTAACTATGAACATAGCATAGTTGGTTCTTGCTTGCAAGAATCTATAACCGAACTAACCAGAAACAGATGTACTTGCTGACAAACCATCGAGCAAATCCACAGCTTGAGGTACAACAGTACTGGATTTAGTCCCTGCTGCACAAGTGTTACAATTTGGCAATGGTGCTAAACAGATATAGATGCAGCAACTGGTCGGATAGCATCAAGCAACTAACAAGAACTAAGTTGCCAAAAACTAACCAGAACTAGATGCACTTGGTGACAAACTGCCGAGTAGATCCATAGGAGGTGTAGCAGAAATGGTTGTTTTCTCTGCTACGGAAGTTTTGAACAGTTCAGCTATGGTTGCGAAAACAGAAAATAAGTGATTTTTACGATCAGAGTTATTTTACCTTGGGCAGGAGAGCTTAAGTCTAGCAGGCCATTCTGTGATGGAGACGATCCAATGGATAGAAGATCCATCAGAATATCTGTGCCTGCAGATGAAGGTACTCCTAACAAAACGGAAGGAACGTATCAAGTTTAAGGTAAGGATATTCTAATAGCAGGCAAAAAGAACGCAACACTTGATAGATAAGATAATAATTGAAGTGCAAAGGTGAACTTTTCTGCAACATTTAATATTAGGAGTGCAAATGTGAACTTTTCTGCAATACACGAAACAAAGCTATGATGTCAATGCGATTGACTGAAAAAGCACAAGCAAGCTTGGCACGAACAGTTTTGTGGCAAGCAACAGGCAGGAAGATTGAATACAAATTGTGGAGCAGAGACATAAAACTAAAAATAAGGCTAAAATGGCTAATGATTAAATTTAAGGCTGAGACTATAAATAACCAAATAGCAAATCTCCAAACATCCGGTATTTTGCCCCCTTTGTCCGTTAGATGAGAAGCAAAATAATAACGGAAATCCTAAAGAACATACCTGCAGTTGATAGATTTGTCCCACCAATACCCAAAAGATCTAGAAAATCAGTAGGTGCTGCAGTAGATGAAGCAGTGGACGTGACAGGTGCATCTTCAGAACTTAAATCAAGCAAATCAACTAAAGGAGCTGCAGCAGGTTTGGCTACACCATTAGGAAGCTTAAGGTCTCCAGGAGTGGCTGCTGAAGCAAACTTATATGCTGGAATAGTTGCTTGTGTAGCACTAGCCCTCTTCACAAGATAAGAAGCTTCATCCAATACAGGCATACGTTCAAGCAAAGATGACCTGCACTTATACCATATTTTTCTAAGTTAATACCATTTATATGTACCAGAAAAAAAATATAGTTTATTTAGTAATATTTACAAGTTCTGTAAACAACCTGATAGATTGATGTCTTTGTATAATGGAACCAAATTCGATTGATCTTTGCTGTAGTTCAAGCACCATGTTCTCTTTATTCTGGGCAACTATTTGTTTTATCCTCCTGTTAAGAAAGGTAAAGTACTATTTCACATAACAGTAACATAATATAAGCAGTGGTTGGCAGTAGTTAACACTAGTTACCCTTCATGCTGAAATATTTCCAGGTTACAAGTAGGTGCCATGGCAAGGATCTAAAGAAATGCGATTAAGTTTGTACAGAAAGTAACTTAACGCAGATGCCAAAACGATGAGCAGATCATACACAGTAATATTGGTATGTTACCATATGACAACTATAGTTTAGAAATCAACACAGCAGTACATAGTTCTTCAGTAATTGAGGGGGGAAATTCCATAATTAAATGATCCAGCAAGTCAAAGCTCACTTGTAGTAACAGATGACACAATTGCACAAACTTAGAAATCATAGGAAAAATGGTTTCGTGCAGCATATTCAGAAGTTACCGAGAACATCATGAATACAGCAGAACCAAAAGAACAAATTCAACTAGCTCATTGTTAAAAAACATTGCAACTTTGAGCAAGTATTTTGTAGAAAGTTGTGCAACCACGGTAAGAGGTCAAGTTGATAGATATCTTACTCTGACATGGATGGAAACCGTGAGGAGAGCTTCAGAAGAGCAACAAGACACATAGACCGAGTCGTCACGTCTGCAGAGTGACGGTTAAAACCAAGCTCCACAGCATCCACAGCATCAGTTTCTGTTACCTGGACAAGTTGACGTGTTTGGCATGATGTCTGAACAATAATATCATAGAATACTACCAGATGGAATATTAGCCTTGAAAGAGTTTGTGGGACTGAGAGCCTATGCCCCGAAAACTTCTGTTGGATGCTGACCAAGACCAACATTGAGCACACCAATAAGGTTTTGTGGCCGAAACAAACGATTGTAAAATTCCATACTTGGTTGCACCCACCTCACAAGTTGTTCTACCCACAGTGAATTTACTCATGCTAATTAAATTCTCTTGGACTAAACGCTAAACAATTAAATGAATGTTTTGCCGAGAAATATTGCCAAAAATTATTGAGAATGAGAACAATAATGGTGGATCAGACAGTGATGTGACTTATAAATGTGCCGGCTTATGGAGTAGATGAAACTTGAAACATAGCTGGAAGCTGTCTACATAGTTCAAAACGTCAAAAACATGGCCTACAGGAATACGCACTCACCGTGATTGGTTCCTCAGCTTCAAGCATGCCGACATTGTTCACTAGCATTTCACCATATTCACCAATGCACCAAACAGCTACTCTCAGTAAGCTTCCCTATTGTATAAATATGTAATGTCAACAAGGTTACACACGTCTCAGGTAGAATGGGATATTGAGAGGGATGGAATGGTAAGGCATCCATTATAAAGGGCAAAAACAAAATCCAAACCTGTTCACTATATGCTTGTAAGGCCGTGTATAATGATCTCACTGAGTATCCTTGAAGTTCAGATGCATTGCTTATTACAACAATAAGGGCATGCCATACATCATCCTTCACATGATTTCCAGCCTGTTAATCAATAAGAGTGCAACATGAATTCAGATTTTTTTTATATGTTGGTCATTAAGAAAAAATAACCTAGAGAACTGGAGGTATGTGTATGTCCCATCATATATATGCATTCAATATTATTCACGTGGAAAACACCCATAGGTCATCGCAAATGTGGATTATAATTGTTTGAGCAGTTACCTCGGAATCACCCAACTAAGTTTTGTCATGAAGTTTAACATTCTATGCAGTGTCCCTAATGCATGTGCAATAAAAAAATTCCAGGCCATCATGGTTTAGCTGCTATACTAAAGAATTTAGTGCCTTCCTTTTCTCCGGTCACAAATAAAAAATGTATATATTGAAGGTTAGCTTTGTGCAATCCAGAAAACAAACTGTATTAATACATAGGATAAATGTGTGCAAAAGGCAACCATTGTGCTGGTTCAAGAGAATTGTGATTTCTTTCTCTGTGATGGCAGGTCAGGTGACTTCAACTAATTGTTAACATTCTTCAAGAGTTTCTGTGTGCATATTTGTGAAATGAGGTAAAGGTAAACTGGTAAAGAATGGCAAGGATAAATGCAGGACGCACAAGTTATGAAAAATGTTTGGAACCACTTAAGCAACAGTATCGCAATCTATAAGCCCACAAAATCAAATTCTCCCTATATGATATTCTTATGCAGTATTGTCAATGAAGGTCACTGATAATAACAGCTTGTGATACCCTCACTTGCTAGTCCCAGTTTGTAATATGTGCAGGAACTTCCCTGGAAAACATATCAAGAAAGCAAGATGGTAGCTAAATCTGCTTACTAGCTCTAACGGCATTGTAGCAACGAGGCTGCATTGGCAATACAAATATGTTTTGGAATGCAAACCTTTCAGATATAAGATAGATCCACTGTATTTTGGTACTTACCAGGGATAAAACCT
This sequence comes from Poa pratensis, assembly GCA_947311845.1. NCBI lineage: Eukaryota > Viridiplantae > Streptophyta > Magnoliopsida > Poales > Poaceae > Poa > Poa pratensis. The sequence continues at coordinate 28,377,268 of CAMZMU010000111.1, forward strand.
TGAACATCTGATCAAGATACCACAACTTCTCTTGAGAAAACCTATTAGAGATGCAACATTGTTAAAAGTGCCATGCAACAACAGGAAACCAACAAATAGATACTAACTTTTCAGTGATCGAGCATATTTTGGCTGTGAGATCTTCTTTCAAGTCTGGATCAGCAACATCTAAGTAGTCAACGAGCTCTTTTGTGAGAGGCTTTACATTTGTATCATTAACCAACAAATAAACAAGGTCAAGGGCCCTTTTGCGAATCGAAGCATCAGCATCCTGAAAAGTGCACAGGTGATTCAGAATGTTACAAGACACAATAGTGGGATTAAGGTTCCCAAATTAATAAATGTAAGTGTTTATTACAGCTTGCAAGATTGCAACACTGAGTTCTTGTACAGTGAACTTATATATCAGTATGCTGTAAAACTTGAGTTTAAACGTTGCTGTGAAAGAGCAGCAATATCCAAACTGGACTATACCCCTAAACAATATGAAAATCAAGCTTTAGCGAATACATAAGGGAAACTATACCCCTAAACAATATGAAAATCAAGCTTTAGCGAATACATAAGGGAATCTATCTATTCCAAGGGTGCAGGGAAATACGAGCGTTCCCCATTAGATGTTGGACTAAATATGCCAAGCAGCAGGGAAATGTATTTACATCACGAACAGACTCGTAGCATTAGGAATAAACCAGCATTTCTGGCAGTTCTTGTACAGGGACATTACACAAAATTCAGAAGACAAAGAGATAATGAGAAAAACAGAAACCTCATAGAAGATAAAGTAAAGTTAAGCTAAATTTCCTCTTTTCACACGTCTCAAATAAAGTAATGTATTGTTACCTTTACACACTCCAATATTGTCACCCTGTGCCTCTGCACGGCTTGTGTATCTACTGTAATGGCCCTCATAAGTATGTTCAGAGCAACATATCTGTAAGTACAAAAATAATATGAACAGTGAATACTTTACCACGGAACAGAGTAGACGGATAAACATTTTACTAATATAACTGTTCAGAGAAAAGCAGGGACCCGACTGTTTGATGTATCCTCACCAGAATAGAATTATAGCTGAAGCAACAGACATAAGCTACAGCTGAGCTCTACTTCCCTATTACAACTAGCAGGTACGTGAGAAAGGTTAAAAAAAAGAAGCCTACCCAAACACCTTATCTTAAAGAAAATAAGCAACCATGTCAAAAAAACCAGGGTCAAAATAAAAGAAAAACAACCTTATATTGTTATCACGGTTTGACAAGAATCTTCCCAGAATGTTGATAGCCAGGACACGTAGACCACTAGTAGCTTCGATACCCATTATAGTCTCAACACATTCATACAAGATAGCATTTCCAGCATTCTTGTTTGACTCAGTTTTTGTGGCAACCTGGAAAAAACAAATACCGTGGTTAATTTTCCTATTTAATATTCAATCAAGAGCCAATTACAAAAACATAGACAATAGATTGTGCTTTGTTGTAAAAAATCAGTAAATAGAGAAGGAAACATGAATCTATTATGGGTCTTCTAATCCAACACATATGTAGCACTACCCAAAGTTGGAACTAAAGGAACAACGGCATATCGTAATTAGCACAATTGAAACTAAAGGAGTAATGGGTTAAGTATTCAAAAATCTTCTTCAGATTCTAAAAAAAGAGCAAAACTGAGCTAACGATGTTTATAACATCTACAATACTACAACAGTGTAAGCATATCTCCTCACTGGAAGGTCAATACGAGATATGTCAGAACCCACATAAAACTAAATTCAATAAATAACTCAGGAAATAGGAACTGACTAAATCATCATGCTATGCACGGACAATAAATGACAGTATTGTGCATGTGAAACCTTATACAGATGTTAAGCAATCACCTGAGCAAGAATATCATTCATATATTCACTGCAGTCTGCGTCTCCTTGACCCAACATACGCATAAGTTTAAGAACTCGGATATGCAAGAAAGGATCCGAAATGCCAGCAACATCATACTCGGGAGCATAAGAACTATTGGAGACATCTCTAAGTATTCGGACCAAACCTTCGATGCAGTTCTGCAATGACATATCTTGTAAAAGTTAGAAAGGATAATGTGTGTGTCAGGTGCCGTTTTCAACTTGTAAAGTTGTAATCAGGTTAAATGCTACGTAGTAGTAAGTAAAAGATGAACTAATTTATTGATGATCTTGGGGGCAAATACATGGAACTACTTTGAAACACAGGTGTACAGACTGCAGGGCACAGAACATTTTCTACAATGTAGCATTGCAGCTTGAATTGTTGATTGCTAGAACTTGTAGACTTCCAAGCAATAAACTCCACTATCATAAAGTAATACTACATCTGTCCTTAAATATAAGCCCACCAAAACGTCTTATATTTGTGGACAGAGGTAGTAGTTGAGATGTTACTAGGCTATAAAAATAAATATAATCGTCGATAATTGTCTTAATCCAGTCATTAATATGGCTCCAGGGGTAATAATAAGATGCCCATACCTTCCTTAAATACTGCAGTGCGTCTTTGCTTGCTTTACACAGTTCCGTGCAGAGCTGGACTGCAGATATCAAAACCCCATGGTGTTTATCTTTCAGTAATGATGCAGCAAGACCCATGAAGTTCTCCGCCAATTCCGGGACTTTTCTTACAATCCTTACAGAGCACAAAGCAGCCTAATAATCAGGGAGAAGAATATCATGGATAATTCCACCATTTAATTCATAATAAAGTACTGTGCGGAGGCTCGATAGTGTAGAAGAGTGGTGAAGCAGAATTAGTGCTTGCCGAGTAAAATTTTGAAAGTATACTACATGATAGATAGTGGGCCAAGAGGCACCCGAAAGTATTATTTTTGTATACGATAAATCCAGAATGATGGCTTCGCTAATAATGTGCAGTTCTCTAATCAACCTAGGTTCACATCTATTACAAGCCCTAGCATACCGACACTTCCTTGAACAGTCGCATATTTTGGATATGATCTACTGGATTCACAAACTAGGAACTGAATTGCGGTACGAAAATAGGTACCTTCTTCTTTGTATTAGCATCCCTGCTGCGCATCAGCTTCTCCACTTCAGGCGCAAGATCCCGAGCCATTTCGGCAGAGCAGATGTTCCCGAGCGCGCACAACGCGAGTCCCACGATGAATGGGTTCGAGTGGTTGAGATCTCTGCCCCAAAAGTTAAGCACCAACATTACTCAAAAACTCGGCATAACATCCGCGAAAACAACAACACTAGAAGCAGCAGCAAGCAGCATTGCCCTACTGTTTGAGGGAGTTGGTGACGAGCATGAGCACCTCCTGCCGCTCGTCGAGGAGCAGCATGAGGCCGAGGTACCCGATCCGCTTCTCGGGGTAGCCGACGGCGGCGATGAGCTTGAGGCACTCCATCTGGCCGAAGTGGGTCGGGTAGCCGAGCATGTGGATGAACATGAGCTTGGCCATGTTCCGGTGCCGCAGCTCGTCCCGCCCGCTCTCCCCGATCGCGGTCCGGATCGCCGCGCACTCCCGCCGCACCACCGCCCGCTCCTCCGCCGCCGTCTTGGTCGCGCGTATCGCGCGGATCATGTCCCTGCGGGAAAGCTCGAAATCAGTCAGCGGCGGTCACAGCATTGGACCGCGGAATCGTGACGGATCGTAAGGGGTATGGGTGGGGAGTTTCGCGAACCGAAGGCGGGTGCCGGAGGAGAAGGGATTCATGGCCATGTCATTGGCGAAGTCCTCGACGATCTTCTCGACGGTATCCAGCTTGAGATCTCGGGGAGGGCGCGCGCGAACGCACGCACGCAATCACGCGGAGGGTGTGGAGGGAGGGAGGGAGGTCGCCGGATCTGGCTCTCGAGGTAGTTGAGGCGGGAAGCAGCGGGGAGCAGGAAGAAGGAGGACGGTGGTGGTGGATCTGGAGGAGTGGGAAATGGTGGTGACGGTGGCAACTGCGAATTGCCCCCTGCGTTGTTTTGTATTTTTAAACTTTAGGCCCGTTTGGAAGAAAGCGATCGAATTTCGAGAAAATGTGTCGAATTGAAAGATGGACTACGAGATTTGGTGAAATTCATACAAAAGGGGTATGATGAATAAGCAACAGTGTCACGAGTTTATATGTGATGGCCCATCCACCTCCAGTGCATGTGAACCAATACTCCGGGAGGCTAATCTTCGCATGTGCGAGCGGTCGCACGAATCTTCCCCATAAGATTTCATCGTGAGGAGGAAAACGACGTCGTTGCGGCAACCCGCCGCCACCGCCGGCCTAACTGCCGGCCGCCCCGCCGACGGCCGCCCCGCTGCCGCGACGCCTCGCTGCCCCTTTCTGTGCCGAGCTCCTCCTCCGCCGGTCCGCCGCCGCCCCGACAATCCCTGTAAATTTAGCCTTAGCTTATAGAACAAAAACAAGAGAATAAAAAAATCAACCCATGCACCATAATCTCCTAGTCTCTAGGCACACACGAACACCAATAAATTCCACGCTAGTCTCAACCGCCGGTGACAATACCCTGGCCTCTACCGCTCTGCAACGACTCCAAAGATCCCCACCACTATATCAATGCCTCCACATGACACGTAATGTCGGATGCCTCCCATGCTCCCCAAGACCCTACCGCCGCTTCCTAGCCTCGTCGCCGCCACACATTCAAATCACTGTTGCGCATCCAGCCCTCTCGTCCACTTCGTTTTCAATAGCCATCGCACACACGCTAGCAACGTCGACCTCTCCACCCGATCATGTCTCGTAGAACCCCTAAGATTGGGATTATGTTGAGGTGGAGAGAGGGGTAGGGGCGTCGACCAGGACCCTCTCTGCTCCGCCCTATATTCCAAGCCATATGAGGAGGATGGTGTGGCTGAAGAATGCGACTTCACCACTCTCTACAATTTGAAATAGGTAATTTCTCAGATTTTGTCTCTTTCTCTGTAATTTTTGTAGGAGAATGCAAAATTAACATGGTTGCATATCCACGAGATGATCCTAGTCTTGTACTTATTACACTGTAAAGGTGAAGTTTTGTGGAAATGGAACCAAACTCACGGGGATTCCACGTTTGATTGGACTAGTTAAATGCCCGTGCGTTGCCACGGAGAACATATTAAACAACAATCTAATTAAATCATACTTTTTTGTTCTACCATGTAGATATCTTGTTCCCTCTCAGCTTGTCTATCGACTCTCTTGTCGGTTACAAAGCCAATATATCATGACTCTCGACCAGCAACATTCGATTTTGCATCATTGCTTCATCGTGTGTGCACATTTTCCTAAACCTTAAATTCCATGGCTGAGTCCCCTCAGGTGAATTTCGCCATGTATCCATGGCCCTCTACCTTTTTCCTCATTGTTTTTACACATCTATGTTACCATTTTTCTGGCATTGCTTCGCCATGTACTTTCTCCTACCTTGAGGAATTTATGACGAGGTTCATGTCATCTTTCACTATTTTTTCCATCTCTCAACTCTACCTACACCTTTGTCGCTGCGACCACGCTCGAATCCTTAGCATATCTCAGTCCACCTAGCAATAATAGCAATTAATGTGTACACTTATTTATTTACATGATCATTCTGGCTCTACTTGGAGTCGATTTGTCATTATATGTTTGCATTCCCCAACTCTAGAGGTGGTACCTATTCCCTCTTGCCATGTACGATTAAGCCCCTCCTGAAGGGGATTTGAGAGGATTGAGGTGGTCTTTTTTTATATGGATTGACGTGGTCTTTTGGGAGGATTTCGATTTGCAAGGGATTTAATTCCACCTCAATATGCTTTAATCTCCACCAAATACATTTGGATGGAGCCATGTTGCATGTCTTACTTTAATGAAGAGAAAGTGATCATGTGCTAAGCAATACAAACTTGCCAACTAAATTCAACAAGCAAGTTTCTGATTATCCAAAAAATTGATATATGCTTGGTGATATTGGTCACCATCTTTTCATCTCCCTATCACACAAGCGCACACGGTGGAAACCTCTCTAGCCTTAATCCATTCTAGAATCTATCATCTTTCTTTACAAACCAATCAAGTAACTATTGCCTATTTCTCGAATGAGGCACACGGCCAACACCCTTTGTTCACTGGCCAACACTCTCCTTACATAGACGCTATGCCTTCTTCAAGTTTTGACCCCCTCCCCCCCCCCCACCCCCCTTGTTCTCCAAGTGTTGCTCCTTTCTTCATGTCTTCGGTTTGGTTATGATTAGTTTGTAGAATGGGATATAGTTTGCTAAATCTCTCCTATCTAAAAGAATAATTTAGTTCCTCTCCTACGTCGTCAGTTTCGTCCGTTTTGCTTCGTCACGTCGTCCTTCGTCGCTCGCCCCTATTGCATTTTACCCCTCAGAAATTTAGAAATCAACCCGCGGTCCCCTATTTGACTCCTCTCCATCTCCTCCATCCCCGCCGCCGCCTGCTCCTCGCCGGCCACCAACGCCATGCCACTCCGCGTCCCGATCCCCCCCCCCCCCCCCCCCAAGCCCCACTCCCTATTCCCCGAGCCTCTGGGTCGAGGACCACGGCGAAGCTCGCGTCCCTAGATCCGCCGAGCGCCAAGAAGCCGTCGAGTCCGGTTCGATCTCGATCTCGGCCTGCTGCACAACCATCCCCCATCGTGCTATCTTGGCCAGAACCCCCGGTAAGTCCTCCAGCCCAGAGATTCGCCGTCCTCCGAGGGCAGGGTGTCTGCAGCAACAACCATGTTGATCCGTCGTGCGGGCTCTTGTGCTGTTCGAGTTCGTGGTGGTGGTGGCGGTGGTCGCGGCACCGGCGCGCGTGTCCGCGGCGGAGATGTTCTCGAACAACCGTGTGTGCGCGACGTGCAGCGACCTGCCCACCCTGGGCGAGACCGTGCACTGGACCTAACAAATCCGCGGCATCCTCAACATTGTGGAGTTCGTGGCTGCGCCATCACCTGCGGATTTGTTTCTGGTGATGCACTCCTAATTCATATTCCTCGCGAAGCAGTGGTACAAGAAAACGGTATTGTTCCTACATCTATTGGGCAAGAGTAGTTATTTTGTGAATTTAAAGTTCGTGCATAGAAACTGAAATTGCAATTTCAGATGTGATTCCACATGGATGGATGCACTTGGCAGTTCCTGTTCTCTTATATGCCTCGGAGAGAGCTACCAGAGGAATTCGTGAGAAGGATTATGGAGTGAGCGTCATCAAGGTATAGATTCTACATGAACACCACGTATAAGTTTCTTCAGTATAAATTCGAAATTACAAGTGCCAGAAGAGAACAACTCATATCCAAACTGTTTCATGCAGGCAGCAATTTACCCGGGAAATGTGCTCTCTCTTTACATGAAGAAGCCACCAAGTTTACTGGTCAGATGTCTTGCCTTTTGAATAGTACTGTCTCATCATCCTCATTTTCCAACTCATGAATTTTCAAGGCTAGGAGATTTTCCAACCCAGGAAATGTGCTCTCTCTTTTGCATCCTTTCGTGCATTGCATCACTGATATTATTTTGTTCATTTTCCTGAATTTAAGAATCAAATGTTAACATTGAGGCTAGGAGATTTAGGGAGACATGTTGTAAACAACAGACAAATCTGGATATCTTCACCTGTGAGGTAAGGCTGTGTTTTCTTATTTTCTGGTCAGTTGATTGTGTGTGCTAAGTTTCTGAATGTGAGCATATTATTATCTTATCATGATATACATTCCTTAATTTGAAGCTAGGCTTGCTATTATGTGACACTGATAATTGTCAAGGATAGTTTACTGGGTCAGCACCTTTTAAATTTAAGAAGAGTGTATATTTACATTCAGTTCTTTTGATACTTATCCTATTTGAGGGAGCATCAGCAAACGTGACTACGGTCATCTAGCTGCTGGACTTGGGAGAGCATCAGTAAACGTGACACCACACACGACGTGACGAAGCGAAACGGATGAAACTGATGACGTAGGAGAGGAACGAAATTATTCTTTTAGATAGGAGAGATGATAATTGACGGTACCAGCACAAACTTTAAGGATTTGATGCCTTGTATTGTTGGGACTTTCCCTTTTCCTTTGTGGTCAGATCGAGGACAATATATTTTTAGTAGTTTAATAACAGCATTAGTGAAAAAATATCTCTGCTTCGTGGGGAAGAATGCATGAAATGTGATTTCTCCATTTTATATAGTGTTTTTATTTAATAGTTTATTGTGTAGAGTTAGGGATGCATTTTATCGCAGCAGCGCGCACTTTAAAGTCTATGTACGCTGGAACTAAAAAATATTCAAGAGAGATTTCATATATGGTGATTCTACCAAATATAGGGGAGAAATTTGTTGATTAGGAGCAATTAAAGCCTTTCTTGTGGAAAAACAATTCGCTGGAAATAAAGAGAAGGAGAAAACGCGTAGAGACGACTTCAAGAGAGATAATGATCGACCACTGGTATGGCCACGCCCGCTCGTACTAGTGGTCGTATCACCTCCAGGATGACCGTCTCGTCAAGTACTTTAACCCTCTCCATTCTGATTTCGAGTAAGACGAGCAGAGCAGCCACCACATCGAAAACAATCCAGAAAATCTACACTCCATAAGGGATCTGAAGGGGGATCGGCAGAAGGCTGTCACCATCACCGTTGCGATCCAGAACGCCACGACATCAACCATAATCAACACCACTCCTTCATCTACGTAATCGAATCCCTCCTCCATCTTGTTGTAATTCCGAAACTTATATTTGTGGATTTGCACATGCACCCGTACTATCATCCATTTTACATTCATAATGTTATTGTGATGATGTCGTGTTCTTTCACGTGTGAGTAGTTCCTTAGTTCTTGGGAAGTGGGAAACCCTAGCTTTGTTATGCCATGTAGTAATAATCTTTTGTGTTATTGTGCGAACGTCGACTGCACAATATTTGCCTTCAGGACTCAAAAAGGTTGTTAATGCTGGTGGGAAGATGAGTGATGATCGTGCACCGAACAACTAGGTGATTAATAACATACTCACTTGATGATGTTTCACTTTTGTCGAACATCAATGGGGAATAACGGGAATCCAAGTGCTTGCTCCGCAACCATGGGTAACCCTTGAACGTTAGGAGTTTGGTCCATTATGTCGGGTATCTTGTCGAGACTAGCAGTGGTTTGTGCGGGTTTGTTGCTATAAACTCAGGGCACACCTTTACACATCTATGAAATATGCTAGTGGTGGAACCAATGCTTTCTGGTAAGGCTTTTAGCCTTATTGCAGTTTCCAATCATCATCACCATTTATTTGCTATGTTGACTTTTAATTTTGTGTCTTCCATTTTTATCTTCAGACTCATTCACAACAAAACAAACACTTTCTCCACACTTGCTTGCTTTGAGTAAAAAATGACTCGCAAGTACATCTTGACAAACAACTAAACAAAAAGTCGAAGACCATTTCCTCGTCTCACTGTGGTTCGGTACTCTTATACTGAAAACAACTACAACAATCTTATACACTTGCATGCATCAAATGTATGAGTGTTTTCATCATAATAGAAGTTGCCACCATGTAATCATCAAATGTTCTGACCCAAGGGATTATGTTGATGTGCCATGAACTCCTTCGAAACAAGCACCATGTATAGCTGCCTATTCAACCAATGTACTTGCATGTCAAATGAGTACGTGTTGTTCCAGCGCCAACTATGGTCTGTATCCATCCAATAATCATCACACAAAAGTTTCATCCCAACAAACATCTTTATGAAATAGTTTTTCTGATCGTACTCCATGTCGCGAATTGCAACTACGCTTCAAGGAGATCTCTTCTCAACCTCATCTTTCCAGCCATATAGCTTGTCAAAGGAATCATTCAAATCACCAAACAACTTAATTAGCCATTGTTAGCCCTTTACCACATATACTTTTGCGTAATGTATCCAGATCTTATACTTATCAAGTATCCTCCGCCATAACCCCGTCACCAAATGCTAGATTCTCCTCTTATATGACTTTCTCACATACCCATGGCTTTAAAGCATTTATATTTTTTTCTTTGCGCTTACCTGCTAGATCAGTGTAGTTATAGCATATCTTCGTGGAAAGTATTTTCTAAGTATCGAACCCACATGGAACAATAGGGTTGACAATACGAGCGATAAGATTGACACTACTAGACCCGTAACTATGTTGTCACAGTGTAATCACGCGCGCAACTACATTCGCACCCAAACTGTATCACTGGTACAGAACGACACTATGGCAACGGGGGCAAACCTTCTATGGCAACGGAGAAAGCATCCGTTGCCCCGCTTCTGATGCTGATGTGAAGCAGCTCACTCGCAACGGTTGTTTTGTCCGTTTCCATTGTGAATCATATATATTTAAAAAAAGCAGGCCAACCGGTCACCACCGGTAGCGGAAGAAATCAATGATAACTACATTACTGCACTTTATTAGTCTTTACAGAAGACACACATCAAGATTTAAATAATACTATATGTCAAAAATACACAAGGCACAAGGTTCATAATACACTAGAAAATTATGCCTCCACTAGCAAAAAATCCACTACTGCTCGCAACGAAAATCCACCCAGATCATCACGTCTTGCCGCACTAGTCCTTGCTCACAATAGAAATCAATCTAGGCCACCGGGACTTGTCGCAGCTGTACATGCACGCCATTCTTCAAGAGATACTGCACAAGTAGTGAAAATTTAGAACGAACAAAAGGGATAGTTGTATATTGAAGAAACAACAAAAAGTAGTAACCCGGAATCCAGTAGTATACATGATGTACCAAGTATTTAATTAGATCAAGAATGAATCGATGCAAATACTAGTGGACTCCACTTTCTTGTTTTTGTTCCTGCCGTTCTCAAGAACGTATGAAGATACGTATCGTCGTCCGGCCGGAAAACAAGAGATGGCAGTTGCAGAGACACAAGCACACTTTGAGCAACTAGCTAAGTACAAATCACATGTAAAAAACAAAATACAGATCAAGCGCCAGCCATGCGCGAGCTGCCTCTAGCAGCCGGACGGGATGTTCATGCCGGACGCGTAATTTTCAGAGAGAGACAAAGACGGAAAACCAGAGATAGCGGTTGCCAGATGCGGATCTAGATGTGGGAGAGACAGAAAGTACCAAAGCATACCAGATGTTGGTCGTCTCCTCCCCGTGGCCGTCCCCCAGGATCAAATCGAACCGAGCAGCGAATCATCAAAGCACAAGGCAGCAGCGTGAGCAGAACGACAATGGGAAGGAGGACGAATGAGAGGGAGGGAGGAGGGACCGACCGTGGATGGCTTCGATCTCCAGGTGGAATCCCTCCATTGCGGCAACCTTGGAGGCGGCCGGTGGCCGGCAAATGGCCTTGTGGAGGAGGGCGCCGACATCTTGCTGCATGCGTCCTGGTCTCCCCTCCGTGAGGAGGTGATACGTCTCCAACGTATCTATAATTTTTGATGTTCCATGCTTGTTTTATACCAATTGCTACATGTTTTGCATCTACTTTATGTCACTTTTATATGTTTTCCGGGACTAACCTATTAACAAGATGTCGAAGTGCCAGTTCCTGTTTTCTGCTGTTTTTGTATTCCAGAAAAGCTAGTCTGGAAATATTCTCGGAATTGGACGAAATTTCACGGGCATCCCTATTTTTCCAGAAGACACCAGATGGAGCAAAGATGCAACGGAGGCGGCCCACTGGGGCCCCACACACCACCAGGGCGCGGGTGCCCCCTTGGTCGCGCCCTGGTATGGTGAGGGCCCCACGGGGCCCTCCAGCCGCCGCCCTTTCGCCTACTTATTCCTCCCGAGGAAATAACCCTAGACACCCGAGCCATTATCCACGAAAAGTTCCAGAGACGCCGCCGCCGTCAACCCTAGCTCGGGAGGGTTCAGAACCTCTTCCCGGCACCCTGCCGGAGAGGGGAATCGTCACCGGAGGCTTCTACATCGCCATGCCTGGCTCCGAGGTGATGCGTGAGTAGTTCATCCTTGGACTACGGGTCCATAGCAGTAGCTAGATGGTTGTCTCTCCTATTTGTGCCATCATGTTTAGATCTTGTGAGCTGCCCTACATGATCAAGGTCATATTATTGTAATGCTATGTGTTGTGTTTGCTGGGATCCGATGAATATTGAATATTATGTCAAGTTGATTATCAATCTATGCCCTATGTTATTTATGATCTTGCATGCTCTCCGTTGCTAGTAGATGCTTGTGACTCCAAGAGGAGTATTTATGCTAGATAGTGGGTTCATGCCTCCATTAATCTGGGACAGTGACAGAAAGTTCTAAGGTTGTGGATGTGTTGTTGCCACTAGGGATAACCTAACGATGCTATGTCCACGGGCATATGTGTTTGTTTACATTACGCACTTTACTTAATGCGATTATCCGTTGCTTGCAACTTAATACCAACGGGGGACTCGGATGACAACCCGGCGGTGGATTATTAGTCATAGACGCAGTTGGATGACGGTCTATGTATTTGTCGTAATGCCCAATTAATATCATAGTAATCATCATGTCATGTATATGCATTGTCATGCGCTCACTATTTGTCAATTGCCCAGCTGTAATTTGTTTACCCAACATGTTAGATATCTTTATGGAGAGACACCACTAGTGAACTGTGGACCCCGGTCCAATTCTTTTACATTGATTAAACCACAAACTGCAAACTGTTCCTTTTTCATTCGCTGCAACTTAATACTCATTTTCCACACGAGACATTTAATCCTTTGTTTTCAGCAAGCCGGTGAGATTGACAACCTCACTGTTTCGTTGGGGCAAAGTACTGTGATTGTGTTGTGTGCAGGTCCACGTTGATGATCGTGTTGCGCCGTGCGAGCCGCCAACAACCTTCTGAAGAATCGTTACTCCTACTGGTTCGATAAACCTTGGTTTCATCTGAGGGAAAACTTGCTGCTGAACTGCATCATACCTTCCTCTTGGGGTCTCCCAACGAGCGTGTGATTCACGTCATCAAGCTATTTTCTGGCGCCGTTGCCGGGGAGTAGCAGTCTTCTGCAAGGGGAGTTTCACACTTCCAATCTCTTTACTTTGTTTTTGTCTTGCTTAGTTTATTTTATTTTATCTTGTTTGCTTTCAATTATCAAAAACACAAAAAAATTAGTTACTTGCATTTAGTTTATTTTCGGTTTGTTTCCTGTTAGTTATTATGTCTAGCTCTTTACTTGCTATCAATGGTTACTTTCCTTGAAACTAGTCCTATGGCTGAAAACAACATGAGAGAGCTTTATGAAATTTATCTTGAGTTGGGACATGAAGTGTTTGAAGAGAAAATTAAAAAGCCTATGGAACTTTATTTGCATAACAATCATGATAGTAGCAATGTTATTAGCATACATTCTTTGAACACCATTATTGCTAATGCCATGGAAAGCTCTAAGCTTGGGGAAGCTGGTTTTGATAAAAATGATATTTTTAGTCCCCAAGCTTGGAGAGGAAGAATGCTATATTGTCGAATGTGATGATTCTATTGAAATATCTCTTTTGATAAATTTGAAGTAAACAACACCTTGACTCAAGAAAAGGAAATTGCAGAAAGTAAAAATGTGCTCCCTAATGTTATTTATGATAATTCTCTTGATGATGGTCCTATATTGCCTGATGATATTAATTTTGCTACTATTGTCAAAAGTGGTTTAATGACCCACTATTTTGAGCTTAATAAAATTATATGTTTAGATCATGAAAAGCATGCTTTATGTGATATTAATTGTTGAGTTGTTCATGATGCTACTGAAAATTATTTTGAGAGAGGAAAATATGGTTATAGAAATCTTCATGTTATTAAATTTCCTCTCTTTATGATGAAAGTTTTGAGCTTTCTCTTGTGTTGCTTCTATATGATTTTTGCTTTAAGACCTAATGGTCCGTTGAAAGTTTGAAGTTGCACTTGTTTTGCCTTCCTATGCTAGTCACTTTGTGCTTAATTGACTTGTTTTCTTATAAGACTCCTATGCATAGGAAGAGTGTTAGATTTAAACATGTTTTATATATGCTCCTTGATGCTCTCTTTTATGTTTCAACTCCATCTTTATGTGAGCATCATAAAAATCACTATGCCTAGCTAAAAGGCATTAAAGAAAGCGCTTTTGGGAGGCAACCCATTATCTTTTATTTTCAGTTTTAGTCAAGGAGTTTGTTTACTTCTGTAGCAACTCCTTTGTATCTTTATTTTCTCGCATTGTTGTGCCAAGAGTAGCCTCTATGTTAAGGTTTTGCTTGATTTTGATTGCTGCGCAGAAACAGATTTTTGCTGTCCACTGTACGAAAATTAAAATCACCAGATTGTTGAAAAAATCTGAAATTTTTGTGCGTAATCTTTATGAATGTCTGAATCTTTCATTAGTTCAAGTTTTTCGATTGAGTGCTGTAAGTGCCTCGAAAAAATTCGTCTTTGCGGACTGTTCTGTTTTAGACAGATTATGCCTTTTTATTTTGCATTCTCTCTTTTACTAGTGTTGAGTGAAATTCTTTTTTGGGTGGAAGAGCTTCACATAACATCAGTGGCTGTAGCTAATGTTTAAAGTAACAAATCATATTGTGTCTTTATAGAACATGTGAGTTTTTGATTGTGCACTAACCCTCTAATGAGATTTACTTTGAGTTTGGTGTGACGGAAGTTTTCAAGGGTCAAGAGAGAAGGGTGATGATAGGATCAAGAAGAGTGAAGAGCTTAAGCTTGGGGAGGCTCCCATGGATCTCCCCAGCATATTTCAAGAAGACTCAAGCGTCTAAGCTTGGGGATGCCCAAGGCATCCCCTTCTTCATCGTCAAATTATCAGGTCATCTCTAGTGAAACTATATTTTAATTCTTTCACATCATATGTGCTTTTCTTGGAGCGTCTGTGTGCTTTTATTTTCAGTATTGTCTTTTATTTTCAATAAAGCTTGACTGGACCCTAGCATTCTTGATTGGGAGAGAGACACGCTCCGCTTTTTCATGAGAATACTCCTATTCTTCACTTATACTTGTTGAGTATTCATATCTAGCGCTGTTCAGCTTTTAGCTCTTGTTTTCATGTATCTCTTTTCAGAGCTATTAGCTTTCTTTTATAGAAAGTACTCTCTTGCTTCACTTATATTTGTTTGGAGAGTTGATTAAATAAATTGATTGGTGTTTGGTTGGTTCCGAAAATGTTGCATGTGGTAATTGGTATAAGGAAAAACTTGCTTAATCTTGTAGATCACTATTATGGATAACTTGATGCTTGTCAATCGTTTTGAGTTAACAAGTAGATCATGATTAAATTGTGCATCATATGAGTTAAGCCTATTAGTGAAGAACTACCGTAAAGCTTGTTGAAAATTTGGTTTGCATCGGTGGTATCTCTAAGGTCTAGATATTTTCTAGTAACGGGTTTGGTTAACAAGGAAGACGTATGAAGTTTATAACGTTTGCAATATGTTTGTCATGTAAAACTTGGTGTATGGGTTGATATCGTGTTTGCTTTAAAACCTTGCTAGCCTAAACTCTGTACTGAGAGGGAATGCTTCTCGTGCATCCAAATCCTTGAGCCAAAATCCATGCCATTTGTGTCCACCATAACTACCTATATGTGGTATTTCCTTGCCACTCCAAGTAAATTTTTCATGTGCTACCTTTAAATTATTCAAAATGTTATTATTCCCTTTTTGTGTCAATGTTTACCAGCTCATGAGGAATTAGTGTGGTTATTCTTTATTCTGGTTGTCAAATGGACTTTCACACCTGGACTAGCGGCATATACATCCGCTTATCCCTAATTTGCAAAAAGAGCTGGCAACGGGGTGCCCAGTCCCAATTAATTACAACTTTAACCAATTAATTCTCTTCACACTTTTGCCCTGATTCATCAGTAAGCAATGACAAACAGTGAAATATCTGCATGTGTGTAAACCAAAGAGAAAAGGGATGATCTGCCTTGCTGGTAGAAATAACGTCCTCATGGGAGCCGCTCTTGAAAGTCCGTTTGACAGGTAGAATACTGTTATCACCCGCTACCATTCGTTGACAATTAACAACACCTCTCAAAAATAGATACTCCTCCATGGTATGTGATTGATGGAAGGCACCCGAGGATTCGGTTAGCCATGGCTTGTGTAGCAAGGTTGGGAGGAGTATCAAATATTTTATGCAATCTCTATATGCTTTCAAAAACCTAAAAGCTCTAGCACATGATTTAATCCCTGCTTCCCTCTGCGAAGGGCCTTTCTTTTACTTTTATGTTGAGTCAGTTTTCCTATTCTTTCTGTCTTCCACAAGCAAACACTAGTGTCAATTTTGTGCAACATGGGTTATATGCAACGTATTGGACTTGTTATACTACTTTGTGTTGACATATCCATGAGATAAATATGTTGAAAGTTGAAGCAAATGCTGAAGCTTAATTCTTCCTTTGTGTTGATTGAATACCTTTTGCTAGAAACTATTGCTTTATGAGTTAACACCTATGCAAAACACTTTGATGCTTGTCTTGAAAGTACTATCCATGAAAACGTTTGCTTGTGTGATTCATTGTTTACTCATTATCTACTTGATAGCAAATTATAGACCATTGACTTGGATCACTTCATTCATTACATGTGCCTTGCAATATTATTTGATCAAGATTATGTTGGTAGCATGTCACCTCAAAAATTATTTTGTTTTTATCGTTTACCTACTCGAGGACGAGCAGGAACTAAGCTTGGGGATGCTGATACGTCTCCAACGTATCTATAATTTTTGATGTTCCATGCTTGTTTTATACCAATTGCTACATGTTTTGCATCTACTTTATGTCACTTTTATACATTTTTTGGGACTAACCTATTAACAAGATGCCGAAGTGCCAGTTCCTGTTTTCTGCTGTTTTTGTATTCCAGAAAAGCTAGTCTGGAAATATTCTCGGAATTGGACGAAACTTCACGGGCATCCCTATTTTTCCAGAAGACACCAGATGGAGCAAAGAGCAAGGAGGGGCCCACGGGGCCCCACACGCACCAGGGCGCGGGCCCCCTTGGCCGCGCCCTGGTATGGTGTGGGCCCCACGGGGCCTCCAGCCGCCGCCCTTTCGCCTACTTATTCCCCCGAGGAAATAACCCTAAGACCTCGAGCCATTATCCACGAAAAGTTCCAGAGACGCCGCCGCCGTCAACCCTAGCTCGGGAGGGTTCAGAACCTCTTCCGGCACCCTGCCGGAGAGGGGAATCGTCACCGGAGGCTTCTACATCGCCATGCCTGCCTCCGAGGTGATGCGTGAGTAGTTCATCCTTGGACTACGGGTCCATAGCAGTAGCTAGATGGTTGTCTCTCCTATTTGTGCCATCATGTTTAGATCTTGTGAGCTGCCCTACATGATCAAGATCATATTATTGTAATGCTATGTTGTGTTTGCTGGGATCCGATGAATATTGAATATTATGTCAAGTTGATTATCAATCTATGCCCTATGTTATTTATGATCTTGCATGCTCTCCGTTGCTAGTAGATGCTTTGGCCAAGTAGATGCTTGTGACTCCAAGAGGGAGTATTTATGCTAGATAGTGGGTTCATGCCTCCATTAAATCTGGGACAGTGACAGAAAGTTCTAAGGTTGTGGATGTGCTGTTGCCACTAGGGATAACCTAACGATGCTATGTCCACGGGCATATGTGTTTGTTTACATTACGCACTTTACTTAATGCGATTATCCGTTGCTTGCAACTTAATACCAACGGGGGACTCGGATGACAACCCGGCGGTGGATTATTAGTCATAGACGCAGTTGGATGACGGTTTATGTATTTTGTCGTAATGCCAAATTAGATATCATAGTAATCATCATGTCATGTATATGCATTGTCATGCGCTCACTATTTGTCAATTGCCCAGCTGTAATTTGTTTACCCAACATGTTAGATATCTTTATGGAGAGACACCACTAGTGAACTGTGGACCCCGGTCCAATTCTTTTACATTGATTAAACCACAAATTGCAAACTGTTCCTTTTTCATTCGCTGCAACTTAATACTCATTTTCCACACGAGACGTTTAATCCTTTGTTTTCAGCAAGCCGGTGAGATTGACAACCTCACTGTTTTGTTGGGGCAAAGTACTGTGATTGTGTTGTGTGCAGGTCCACGTTGATGATCGTGTTGCGCCGTGCGAGCCGCCAACAACCTTCTGAAGAATCGTTACTCCTACTGGTTCGATAAACCTTGGTTTCATACTGAGGGAAAACTTGCTGCTGAACTGCATCATACCTTCCTCTTGGGGTCTCCCAACGAGCGTGTGATTCACGTCATCAGGAGGCTCGCGTCCTGGCGTGCAGCGGCTCTGCGGACCGGTCCATGGCGGCCAGGAGCGACGCCGTCGGCTGGTGTCAAGGCCGGAGCGGGAGGCCGGTCGGCGAGCAGAATCGGGCGAAGGAGGTGGGGAGCGGCAGTGGAGAGACAAAGGGGATCGAGATGTGGACTTGTGGAGGAGGTGGGTGTCGGTGTGTTTGGAGCAGGAAGGGGCGTTTGGGCTGGACTTTATCTTCAATAAATGACTTGACTAGGTAGGCCCACTTAATATTGCAAGCGGGCCGAGTTAAATGTCCGTTGCTATAGTGGCTCACATCGCAAACAGACATAAAAAACATCTGTTGCCAATAGTTATTGCAAACAGTCATTTATTTTGACCGTTTCCGATGTGTGGCGATTCGTGGGCGCGAGCTCTCATTTTCCACGCGCGGGTTCGTTTTACATTCGCCTTTTTACTGCCGTTTCCATAGAGGGGTATCTTATGTGTCGTTCTGTACTAGTGTATATGGAAATAGTCTACTCTATAAGTTTCTATGGAAACGTAATAAAAGAAATTGTTTAAAGTAACTAGTAACAAGAACAAAAGTAAGCTAAATAAAGTAAAGCAAAACAATGAGAACTTAGCAAACGACGCTACATGGGAGCATGAAATCACCACTATTACGCGTATTAAAGTTTGGGAAACTCATTCTTCTGTAGTACATATTGCATACGGGCGGAGTCCCATATAAAGGTGTACCCTGAGTTAATCCAGGTAACAAACCGCTCGCAATCACTACTAGGGTTCATCCATAGCTCCAAATAAACTACTCAAGTATGGAGGCACAAGACATCATACGCATCAACATATGAATCATGGATGAGTGGTAACACAAGTACATGGAGCAATCTACAACAAGGTGCATAAGATTACAACGAGATGGATGGATGAATCTATGGTTGCGGTGGCGTAGACGATGATGGTGTTGATGTAGATGCCTTGGCCTCCTCGCCCCAAGCCTTGTCTTGATCTCCAATGGATAGTGAGTTGGTGTGTTTTATGGTGGATACGGTGGTGAAGCGGCGGCAGCCCTCCTGGAGGAGGGCTGCAATGGTGGATGCCTCTTCCGTCAGGGTATTCCCCTCCTTATATGGCCCTGTAGGTCGGTTCGGTGTTTTTTGAACCAACCATACTGAATTAGGGGTCCGACCCTTAAGAAATGATTCTTTTTCTGACGTCGTGGATTCGAAAAAGTATGGTACGGTGGCTTGACACCGTACCCGTGCCCCTTAAAGTTTTTATGAAACTTGTACTGAACACCATTTTTTCATACGAACTCCGACACTCCCTTTTAGCTGTTCTTGGGCTCGTTGAGCTCGTATGGACGAGGAGAACAACCTCATGATGTTAGATCTTCAGTTTGGCATTGTGGAAAAAGAATCTTCAATAAAACACTCCATGGCTTGCATCTGATGCTTCCTCTTTTGTCTTCTTTCACTTCCTTTCATCATAATTTATCCATAAATTCAGCCTACACATACATAGACACAAAGACAAGAGAAATTATAATAAAAACTATGGTGGTGAAAGGAACATTGGAAATGAGTTGGAGCTGAAATCAACATAAAAGGTAGAAACTAATATAGAATAATGCCAAAACTCTAATGTAAATATATGAAAACAGTGGGCAAAATGCTATATGAAATGGACACATTAGCTGGACCGTGTGTGCTCCTCTATATGTACTTTGAATTGCATTAAATAAACAATGGTTAAAGAAAATAGTGTCAAATCCATTTTATAACCTCATTTAACAAAATTATGCAAACATATCTCCGTTCTTTTTGGTCATCCATTCTCCAATATGAATTCTCCATGGGCAATCTTTAGCCTGGCAAAAATAATCCCTCAAACGAATAGGTTCACTCTTTCTAACCTTATATTTGAACTTTTTAATTACGTCGTATGTTGCAATTGGTAATATAAACTCTAGAGTATTAGGGTACTCATACATTGATGGGTTTTCTTTGTCATAAGCCACTAGTGCAGAAAGGACATCTAGTCCCGGGCCGTAGTGGGATTTTAGTCTCGGATTCGCATCCGGGACTGTGAAATTGGGACTAAAAGCCCCTACCTCCAGTCCCGGCTGCTACGGCCCGGGACCAGAGGCCACCACGTGGCAGCGGCAGGACGCGGCGGAGGCTGGGAGCTCTAGTCCCGGGCCATAATACCACCCGGGACAGTTGCCTTTTTTTCTTTTTTCCCCCATTTTAGGGTTTTAGGGTCATTTCTTTTTCCATTTCGTTTCTTTTTCAATTTGGGTTTCATTATATATAATTTCAGACATGTTACCGTACGCATATTATACGCTCTACTATATACACAGTACACGTTGATGCATATATAATTAATATTCGATCTCTTGCGAGAATACAACTATTTAATTACATGGAGATAGATCACATATGTAGTTCATCGTCCGAAACATAATGTTCTCCCCTTTCATCGATGATCTCCCTAAGCAGAAATCCCGCCAATTCCTCTTGAATTGCTCGTATGCGTCGTTCTGGGTCGAGCTTCTCCCGCATTTCGCTAAAAGAAGTTGTTCTCCGCTCAGTGGTCAACTCGCGAATGAACTAGCAAACGTAGAATCCACATAAATTACTCCCCGGTGGCTGCTGCGGACTTTTCACCGATATATAAGTTAGCTCATCTTTGAATGGACCTTCTACATTCTGTTTGAAAAGTGTCCAACACCTGCTTTGGTAAAGAAAATAAAAAAAGGAGTTATTAATTACTTGATATCAGGAAACGAACGAAAGAGGTCGATATAATGCGATAATGATTGAAATTACCTATTGAGCATTTCTTTCATGTCGGTCCACGTCACTTGGTCCCAACTTAATGAGTCGTGGACTTCAACTATGGACTTGTCAACTTGAATGCTTAGCAGAATCCAGTGTAACCTGCGGACGTTTACATAAAGCAGACATGCATATAGCTCATCAATTACACGTAACATCGAGAAAGCCAAATAAAAATATGTACAAGACATAAACACTCACTTGAAGTTGTAAGGAAATAGTATTTCCGTACAGAAATTTTGCTTGATTAAAAAGGTGGTCAGGTCATGCTCCACGTCTCTAGGGTGATTGCGTAACGTATGTTCATTAACAATATATGGGTCAACGAACCCAAACTCATAAACTCTAAATGTTTTGCATTCCATCATCTTCATTCTACATAATAGCTTACAAAAAGATATATATATATATAGTCAGGATAATATAATACATGCAATGAACGAGCTGAGCTAGAGACTTAATTACGAAAATAAATCACTTACAGACAATAGCAACCGAGGATAGATTTGTTGAGGGCGCGCTGGTTGAATAACTGAAACAGTTCAGTCATTTGAACATGTATACTGTAACGTTTGAAGTGATTCTCCACTCTAACGTCCACCGCAATCCACTCTTTCGCGTCCTTCTTTGATGTGTGCACCATGTACCAGTTGTGCAGATTTCGCATATGTGTTGATAGACGCGTGAGCTCCTCATTACTGACCATAGACTCCCCTTTGACATATTTCCGTGCTATCTCTAACATTGGCTGATCTTCATAGCCTAAAAGTTGACCAAGAGTCATACCCATGGCGGTAGCATTTTCCTTGGCCTGCGATACAGTGATACCATGTTGTCTAGCAGCAGCTATGGCTCTGGGGTCCAATAATTCCAGGTCCTTATCCATAGCGGCTCTGAAGTCCTTGTCGATATCGGAACACACTATGAGCGGGGGGACCGATTGATTTTTCTGTTGTCCGAGCTGGGCAATTTGTTTCCCGCTTTTTGCACTTCTTTCCTTGTTCTGCTCAGACTGGGCACGTGCTAGCTTACTAAGTTCACGACCATAGTCAGATCACAGATTCATCGATATTTGGGATGGCTGCTCAAGGAAGGACTTAGCCCACTTTTTGGTTTTTTCATCATAAACATTCTTTTGCTCGGGCTTTTTTGGTGCAAAAAAAGCCTTATTGTAGGCAGCCACTACCGCGACATTTTTCGCTTCAGTCCTGTCATAAGGTCTCTTGGGAGGAACCGGCGGGATGTCGACTATCTTCTGAGTGTGACCTTTCTTCTGAGTGGGCGCGGGGGAGCGACGTCGGTCCGTTTCTTCTGAGTGGGGCGCGGGGGAGCGACGTCGGTCCGTTTCTTCTGAGTGGGGTGCGGGGGAGTATTGCGCGGAGGCGGACTTGGAGGTCGACGATCATGGGGGGAGGGGGTGGACTTGAAGGTCGACGATCATGGGGGGAGGGGGTGGACTTGGTGGTTGACGATCATCGGGGGGGGGGGGGGGGGTAGACTTGGATTCCTCGGAGTCGGTGCCCTTGGCGCCGAGCCTAGAAACTTTATGTACTTCTTTTGCCATAGAATGATCTGGCGCTTGACATCTCCCAGTTTCTTATGGCCTTCAGGTGTAGCGATGTCAATCTCTAGGTCCCCTGTTGGGGTTATACCAACTAGGGGTATCACCAACATGGCAAATCCGGCTAGCCCAGGGTGGCCCGCAGTGGTGGTTAAGGCTTTGCCTGCCGGGCGGCCCAGATAGCCGGCAACATAAGGTAGGCGGATGCCGGCAAGACGGAGGCCCAAGACCGAAGCCCATGAAGCCAGCAAGACATAGGCGGTAGGCGGCATACTTGCCGGATAGGTTTAGGACTCTGTATACTTGCCGGACACGTTATTATCTTGTACCCCTGCGTCTGGCCGCCTATATAAGCCGGACCAGGGACGCCTTTAGGGCATATTCTGTACTCATTG
Source organism: Poa pratensis (assembly GCA_947311845.1). Lineage (NCBI taxonomy): Eukaryota > Viridiplantae > Streptophyta > Magnoliopsida > Poales > Poaceae > Poa > Poa pratensis. Next base: position 28,400,295 of record CAMZMU010000111.1, read on the forward strand.
TAACTTGACCAAGGCGATTGCTATTATAGTGAATTATAGCAGCACGTAGGGTCTCGCCACCGTAGCGAGATCTGAAGCTGGGTAAACAGCCTTGTTCAATCCCGACCTCGACGACGTCCACCTTCTTGCCCTACGTTCACCCTCGGCTAGAGGACCCCCGTCTCCTATCAACGATGCCGATACGACGACAGTTGGCGCCCACCGTGGGGCATAAGGCGTCAGGCGTCACGTTCCTGGCGGGAACATCTTCACCGACAAAATCGCATCTGGCCGGCTGATTTGCTCCTGCACGATCAACGTCATCAGCCAGATCGCATCTTGACGGATCATCTACTCCGACGCGGGGGCTAGTCGCAGCGCTGCCTCTCCGCGCGGATCGATCTAGATCGCATCTTGCCGGCTCATCGATCTACGCCGGCGCGATCAACTTCATCATCAGCAACGGCGTCACTCCGTGTACGACATCGTGAGACCAGTTGGTTGGTCGCCGAAAAGCAAGAGAAGCCGGGGTCCCGATTTCAGCAATCGTCCTTGGGCAAGCTCGTTTTCCGCTTCACAATCATGTCCGCACGGCGAGTTCGACTCTGGCTTTGATTCCGATCTAAGCTGTCGATTCATCACGAAAAGCTGGCAGTATACCGTGCGACGACCAGTGTACACGACGGATCAAAATTGCTCCGATCCGTGGCTGGTATGACGCGCGGGGCTGAGTCCCGATCCAAGGAGATCACAGCAGATTTTCTGCCCCGATCGCTAATTGCATGCACGATACTCATCGCTGCATGTGCTAAAGCACCCTCACGTACATACCAGCACAAATAAATCACGTGCTTCAGGTCCAAGGAAAAATAGTCCATCAGTTGGATCAATTTCCAAGGAGCAACCAATTACGTGAGGCTAAAATACATGCCTGGATCTTCCGGCTAGGATGCCATGCTTCAATCGTGTAAAGTCAGCGGCTTCGAGTCAAGGCGGCTAGATGTCCAGTACATCTGCGTCTCCGTCTTTGACCAAATACTGCAGCTGACAAATCAAGTCATCAAATTACAGTCTTACCGTATTTGCAATATTAAGCGGGACGCCGCAATCATTGCGTTCGGTTTAGGCGCATTCATCACCAAATTACTAGCTGTTATTTCCGATCGCCCAAACCTGTCCAGTTTGGGGAGACATCGATTAGTATAAAACAGTCTAGCTCCGCGTTTTAGTTTAATTGCTAACGCGGCTCGCCGCCAGTCCGGCAAATTTATTGTCGCGTTCCGGCTTAATTGCTAACGTGGCAAAACGCTTTTCAGCATATTCACCATCATCGCTGCGCGCCGGCTAAAATTGCCGTCTCAGCCTACTCATCGTCGCCTATACGTCAAGCACAACTTGACCGGCAAGCTGTGGCATGCAGTGTATGAGGAGAAATAGGACGCCGCCGCCTTGCTGGAATAATACTGGGGGCTGCCGCCTATATCTCGGGGGCTGCCACCTATTTTCTGGGGGCCGCCGCCTACTTTCTGGGGCTGCCATCTTCTGCCTCGACCTTCTCGACATCAACGTCAACAAACATCAAAAAAGCTAAGTTCTTTATAACATTTAATTAATTGTATGGTCATGAAATAAAAGTCTATGGTTTGCTCATTATGCTCTGAGAACATGCCGTCTTTTGTCTTTTCATATGATCATATACTCTTAGTATCAAAGTTACCTAAAATCTGCTCTGTGCTAAGTGGTTCAAACTTTTCGATACTTGCCGTCTCCGGACCAAATTAAGCAATCATTTTGCACCGCCTAATATCCTTATTCTGATTGTTTATATGTGGGTCGCCTAGTAGTATGTCGTTGGCACCAACATGCCGGCTTTAGTCTCTGTGTCTAAACTAATTGGTATTGCACCTGGTTGGCACAGCTAAATTAACTGTGATGAGGTACCGCCAACATACAAAAAGTTAAGCGTATAGGCCAGAAAAATATTAAGGCGGGCCACGTAAAATTTATAACCCATAAGTGTTTGTTAAAAAACTGCTGGCTCAGGCCTTAACTTATTCAGGTTACATTAAAAGTACATCTTAATGCAGCTATGTTTACTGTGCAGGATACTTGACGCCTAGGGGCTGCAATGCAGCATTTTCATCAAGTATGGAGCCGCCTTTCCGTCAAGGCGGCACAAACCTCGGCAACTACAACCATTCGATCTACAACGCCACAAGTTCTTCTGAGCATCGAGCCGACTTTCGAGTACGTCGACTCAACGCTCGGGGGCTGCAGATAGGCGGATCAAGAAAAACTCTGGCTAAAAAGAAGCCTGGGGGATCGACATCAACACTTCCCTCGCCAGATACTCTGGGGCTTGACTCGACAATGCCTTCGCCCAATACTTGGGGGCTGCACGACATGCAGCTCCATCATCACCGCCTTGTCGTCAGCGACACGGTCACCTTGTTTCAGCAACAAGGCCGCCTCCGTGGCACGGCCGTCCTGTCGTCAGCGACACGGCCACCATTATTGCCTCCGTGGCACAACCAACTTGTTGACAGCAACAGAACCAACTTGTTGACAACAACACAATCTCCTTGTCGTCAGCGGCACGGCCGCCAGATTGTTAGTTGTTGTTTCCAATCGCCCAAACCTGGCCAGTTTGGTAAGACATCGATTGGTACGAAATAATAAAGCTCCATGTTCTGGCTTAATTGCTAACATGGCACAGCCGCCTTGTCGTCAGCGACACGGCCGCCTTTATTGTCAACAACACGGCTACCTCCATGGCACAGCCACCTCGTTGTCATGACCGCCTCCGTGGCACAAACAACATCTAAATGCCATCATGGCATCGTTTCACCTCTCTGCATGTTCGAACTGTCGTGAACCAGAGCAACGTGAACGTGCTAACTGTTGGTTTGATCCGTCAACATATGACGGAACTTGTCAGTTTGACAAGACCACACGTGGGAGATTCCTGACACAGTCAGTCCGTCTTTCCCATGTTGGCGGCTGTGTTCTGGCAACTTTTGTCGGACCGCCGCCTATTCTTTCAATTGTGGAATGCTTCAAACTCTTCAGACGCTTACAAACAAGACGGATGTTATCGGCAAAAGAAGACGGCGCCTGAAGAACTTAAACCCTTCCAGGGGCTAATGTTGGGGTTATACCAACTAGGGGTATCAACAACATGGCAAATCCGGCTAGCCCAGGGTGGCCCGCAGTGGTGGTTAAGGCTTTGCCTGCCGGGCGGCCCAGATAGCCGGCAACATAAGGTAGGCGGATGCCGGCAAGACGGAGGCCCAAGACCGAAGCCCATGAAGCCAGCAAGACATAGGCGGTAGGCGGCATACTTGCCGGATAGGTTTAGGACTCTGTATACTTGCCGGACACGTTATTATCTTGTACCCCTGCATCTGGCCGCCTATATAAGCCGGACCAGGGACGCCTTTAGGGCATATTCTGTACTCATTGTAACTTGACCAAGGCGATTGCCATTATAGTGAATTATAGCAGCACGTAGGGTCTCGCCACCGTAGCGAGATCTGAAGCTGGGTAAACAGCCTTGTTCAATCCCGACCTCGACGACGTCCACCTTCTTGCCCTACGTTCACCCTCGGCTAGAGGACCCCCGTCTCCTATCAACGATGCCGATACGACGACATCCCCATACACCTCCAGTAGGTCATCCACCGAGACACGAGCATAGCCAGGTGGAATCGGACGTGAATGGTGGAGTGATCCAGGTAGACAAGGTAAAGCAGTGCCAGTCGCCACCTTCAGGGACATGTTGCCCATTGGCTGATGTAGCTCACATTCTGTCATCCCTCTGACATCATCCACGGGGTAGTGAGGCGCCGGTGCATCATCCAGCACTGTATGATCATCAACCAGGACCTCCGTGGAAACCTGGCTGCTTCTCCGCCCGCTATTCTCCAATGGAGGATCTTCCTGCGACTGAGATGACCTTTGGCTAAGTGCTTCCTCTACAAACTTCTTCACCCCAGCTAGTTCCTGTTCTATCTTCCCGATCTGGTCTGCCTCCCGGTCCTTTGCTCTCTTACGGCTTCTGTAATTGTCAGCGTCCTGGGGAAACGCTCTATCCCACGGGACAGCGCCTTTGCCTCGTTCTCGTCCACCTTTTTCATCGTTCCCGAGGGCACGCCACAGCTCGTCTCTCTCTCGATCGGGCCGGAACAATCCCTTTTCAGCATCTGCCATTGCTCGAATAATTGCTTTGGAGGGTACTAGAATTTCATCTTGAAAAATTGTCTGCCCTGTTTTTGGGTCCAACGTTCCCCCATGCGCGTACCACCAGTGCTTTGCCCTCTCGGGCCATCCATTTGTACCTGGAGTGATCCCTCTCTTCCTCAGGTCGGCCTCGGTCGCTTCCCACTTAGGCACGACACTCTTGTAGCCACCTGTCCCCAATCTATGGTGGTATTTCTTTTTTTCAGCATTTAACTTATTTTTTGCCGACCTTTCCTTGGCTTCAGAAGATTGCTTGTACTTTACAAAAGTGGGCCACTGTGCTCGCAATTTCTCAGGCGCTCCTTTAAATTCTGGAGTTTTGCCTTTCGCGACATATTTCAAGTATAAATTTTTCTTATAGTTCCGGAACTGTTCGGCCATCTTCGATAGAGCCCACTGCTTGACTCTCTCTCTTGTTTCAAGCCCACCCTCAACTGGGTGATACGTCTCCAACGTATCTATAATTTTTGATGTTCCATGCTTGTTTAATACCAATTGTTACATGTTTTGCATCTACTTTATGTCACTTTTATACATTTTTTGGGACTAACCTATTAACAAGATGCCAAAGTGCCAGTTCCTGTTTTCTGCTGTTTTTGTATTCCAGAAAAGCTAGTCTGGAAATATTCTCGGAATTGGACGAAACTTCACGGACATCCCTATTTTTCCAGAAGACACTAGATGGAGCAAAGAAGCAACGGAGGAGATGCACCAGGGAGCCACATGCCACTAGGGCACGGCCTGCCCCCCTGGCGCGCCCTAGTACGGTGTGGGCCCCACGGGGCTCGTCAGCCGCCGCCCTTTCGCCTACTTATTCCCCCCCGAGAAAATAACCCTAAGTGCCTGAGCCATTATCCACGAAAAGTTCCAGAGACGCCGCCGCCGTCAACCCTAGCTCGGGAGGGTCCAGAACCTCTTCCCGGCACCCTGCCGGAGAGGGGAATCGTCACCAGAGGCTTCTACATCGCCATGCCTGCCTCCGGAGTGATGCGTGAGTAGTTCATCCTTGGACTACGGGTCCATAGCAGTAGCTAGATGGTTGTCTCTCCTATTTGTGCCATCATGTTTAGATCTTGTGAGCCGCCCTACATGATCAAGATCATATTATTGTAATGCTACATGTTGTGTTTGCTGGGATCTGATGAATATTGAATATTATGTCAAGTTGATTATCAATCTATGCCCTATGTTATTTATGATCTTGCATGCTCTCTGTTGCTAGTAGATGCTTTGGCCAAGTAGATGCTTGTGACTCCAAGAGGGAGTATTTATGCTAGATAGTGGGTTCATGCCTCCGTTGAATCTGGGACAGTGACAGAAAGTTCTAAGGTTATGGATGTGCTGTTGCCACTAGGGGTAACCCAACGATGCTATGTCCACGTGCATATGTGTTTGTTTACATTACGCGCTTTACTTAATGCGATTATCCGTTGCTTGCAACTTAATACCAACGGGGGACTCGGATGACAACCCGGCGGTGGATTATTAGTCATAGACGTTGTTGGATAACGGTCTATGTATCATGCCGTAATGCCCAATTAAATATCATAGTAATCATCATGTCATGTATTTGCATTGTCATGCGCTCACTATTTGTCAATTGCCCAGCTGTAATTTGTTTAGCCAACATGTTAGTTATTTTATGGAGAGACACCACTAGTGAACTGTGGACCCCGGTCCATTCTTTTACACTGATTACAACCACAAACTGCAAACTGTTCCTTTTTCATTTGCTGCAAGTAAACTTCATTTTCCACACTATACGTTTAATCCTTTGTTTTCAGCAAGCCGGTGAGATTGACAACCTCACTGTTTCGTTGGGGCAAAGTATTGTGATTGTGTTGTGTGCAGGTCCACGTCAGCGCCGGAATCCCTGGTGTTGCGCCGCATCATATTTCGCCGCTAACAACCTTCAAAAGAGTTGTTGCTCCTACTGGTTCGATAAACCTTGGTTTCATACTGAGGGAAAACTTGCTGCTGGACTACATCAAACCTTCCTCTTGGGGTTTCCCAACAAGCAGGCACGCCTTGCATCAAAGTCTTTTCTGGCGCCGTTGCCGGGGAGTCAGCAGTCTTCTGCAAGGGGAGTTTCACACTTCCAATCTCTTTACTTTGTTTTTGTCTTGCTTAGTTTATTTTATTTTATCTTGTTTGCTTTCAATTATCAAAAACACAAAAAAAATTAGCTACTTGCATTTAGTTTATTTTTTATTCTGTTTCCTGTTAGTTATTATGTCTAGCTCTTTACTTGTTATCAATGGTTACTATCCTTGAAACTAGTCCTACGGCTGAAAACAACATGAGAGAGCTTTATGAAATTTATCTTGAGTTGGGACATGAGTTGTTTGAAGAGAAAATTAAAAAGCCTATGGAACTTTATTTGCATAACAATCATGATAGTAGCAATGTTATTAGCATACATTCTTTGAACACCATTATTGCTAATGCCATGGAAAGCTCTAAGCTTGGGAAAGCTGGTTTTGATAAAAATGATATTTTTAGTTCCCCAAGCTTGGAGGAGGAAGAATGTTATACTTTTGAATGTCATGATTCTATTGAAATATCTCCTTTTGATAAATTTGAAGTAAACATCCTCCTTGACTCAGTAAAAGAGGAAATTGCAGAAAGGAAAAATGTGCTCCCTAATATTATATATGATAATGCTCTTGATGATGGTCCTATATTGCCTAATGATATTAATTATAGTATTATTGTCAAAAGTGGGTTTGATAACCCCACTATTTCTGAGTTTAATAAAAGTTATGTGTCTGTAGATCATGAAAAGCATGCTTTATGTGATAGTTATATTGTTGAGTTTGTTCATGATGCTACTGAAAATTAATTTGAGAGAGGAAAATATGGTTATAGAAATCTTCATGTTATTAAATTTCCTCTCTTTATGATGAAAGTTTTGAGCTTTCTCTTGTGTTGCTTCTATATGATTTTTGCTTTAAGACCTAATAGTCTGTTGAAAGTTTTGAAGTTGCACTTGTTTTGCCTTCCTATGCTAGTCACTTTGTGCTTAATTGACTTGTTTTCTTATAAGACTCCTATGCATAGGAAGAGTGTTAGATTTAAACATGTTTTATATATGCTCCTTGATGCTCTCTTTTATGTTTCAACTCTAATCTTTATGTGAGCATCATAAAAATCACTATGCCTAGCTAAAAGGCATTAAAGAAAGCGCTTTTGGGAGGCAACCCATTATCTTTTATTTTCAGTTTTAGTCAAGGCGTTGTTTACTTCTGTAGCAACTCCTTTGTATCTTTATTTTCTCGCATAAGAAATATGCTGCGACCGCCCGTTGGTTATACCACCCCTCTACTTGTCATTCGATCAATCATCAAGATTCGGGACCGGCCTCCCGAGCCATTTTCCTAATTAGCTTGGATTCTGCAAACTAACTAGTACACTGACATATCGTGGCAGCCACTAGGCATGCATGTGTCCTGGACTGAATCAATGACAAGAAAGAGAGAACGATGCATGCTCACTGTGTAGGTAAGAAATTAAGTGCATGGCAGTCCATATTCACATGTCGGTCTTGACACTGCATGGCGCTCTCTATTTGCTCACTGTGTTGTAAGAAACTAAGAGACATTGACGCTGTCTTTCAATGTGACATAAAAGTCAAACCTCAGTCCTAACTTCACCAGTTAATTTGAACAAATGAAACGATAATGTACGTACGAAAAAGGTTAATCTTTGTAATTTCGTATTGATCATCCACATTTTGTATGTAAATAAACAAAGATACATGATGTTTTTGCAACGGCGATCAGTCAGCTCCGTGCAACAGTGAAGATGCTGCTCCCAATTTTCCGCAGGCACATCACCACACATGAGTGTCAGACTGCACACAGACGATAAAAATGGTCTGACACTTTTGACACTGCGGAAGTCATAATTACATGCACGCTCCCTGGTCATCGCATAATTAGCATTCAAGCTAGTTGTTTAATTGAATTCCGTACTGTTTAACTCTGGTATGCAAGATCACTGATGCTCCAGAACGAATCTCCATTTCATCATCCGACGGCGGTTAGCAGGGTGGTATAGCCAACGGGCGACCATAAATCCGCACTGTTTCTCGCATTGTTTTGCCAAGAGTAGCCTCTAGTGTTAAGGTGATGCTTAATTTTGATTGCTGCGCAGAAACAGATTTTTGCTGTCCACTGTACGAAAATCCTAAATTCACCAGATTGTTGAAAAAATCTGAATTTTTTGTGCGTAATCTTTATGAATGTCTGAATCTTTAATTAGTTCAAAGTTTTTTGATCTGAGCGTCGTAAGTGCCTCGAAAAAATTCGTCTTTACGGACTGTTATGTTTTAGACAGATTACGCCTTTTTATTTTGCATTCTCTCTTTTACTAGTGTTAAGTAGAATTCTTTTTTGGGTGGAAGAGCTTCACATAACATCTGTGGCTGTAGCTAATGTTTAAAGTAACGAGTCATATTGCGTCTTTACAGAACATGTGAGTTTTTAATTGTGCACTAACCCTCTAATGAGATTTACTTTGAGTTTGGTGTGACGGAAATTTTCAAGGGTCAAGAGAGAAGGGTGATGATAGGATCAAGCAGAGTGAAGAGCTTAAGCTTGGGGAGGCTCCCATGGATCTCCCCAACATATTTCAAGAAGACTCAAGCGTCTAAACTTGGGGATGCCCAAGGCATCCCCTTCTTCATCGTCAAATCATCAGGTCATCTCTAGTTAAACTATATTTTAATTCTTTCACATCATATGTGCTTTTCTTGGAGCGTCTGTGTGATTTTATTTTCAGTATTGTCTTTTATTTTCAATAAAACTTGACTGGACCCTAGCATTCTTGATTGGGAGAGAGACACGCTCCGCTTTTTCATGAGAATACTCCTGTTCTTCACTTATATTTGTTGAGTATTCATATCTAGCGCTGTTCAGCTTTTAGCTCTTGTTTTCATGTATCTCTTTTCAGAGCTATTAGCTTTCTTTTGTAGAAAGTGCTCTCTTGCTTCACTTATATCTATTTGGAGAGTGGTTGAAATAAATTGATTGGTGTTTGGTTGGTTCCTAAAATATTGCATGTGGTAATTGGTATAAGGAAAAACTTGCTTAATCTTGTAAATCACTATTATGGATAACTTGATGCTTGTCAATCGTTTTGAGTTAACAAGTAGATCATGATTAAATTTGTGCATCACATGAGTTAAGCCTATTAGTGAAGAACTACCGTAAAGCTTGCTGAAAATTTGGTTTGCATCGGTGGTATCTCTAAGGTCTAGATATTTTCTGATAAACGGGTTCGGTTAACAAGGAAGACAGTATGAAGTCTTATAACGTTTGCAATATGTTTGTCATATAAAACTTGGTGTATGGGTTGATATTCTTGTTTGCTTACATAACCTTGCTAGCCTAAACTCTGTACTAAGAGGGAATGCTTCTCGTGCATCCAAATCCTTGAGCCAAAATCCATGCCATTTGTGTCCACCATAACTAGCTATATGTGGTATTTCCTTGCCACTCCAAGTAAATTTTTCATGTGCTACCTTTAAATTATTCAAAATGTTATTATTCCCTTTTTGTGTCAATGTTTACCAGCTCATGAGGAATTAGTGTGGTTATTCTTTATTCTGGTTGTCAAATGGACTTTCACACCTGGACTAGCGGCATATACATCCGCTTATCCTCTAATTTTGCAAAAAGAGCTGGCAACGGGGTGCCCAGTCCCAATTAATTACAACTTTAACCATTAATTATCTTCACACTTTTGCCCTGATTCATCAGTAAGCAATGACAACACAGTGAAATATCTGCATGTGTGTAAACCAAAGAGAAAAAATGGATGATCTGCCTTGCTGGTAGAAATAACGTCCCTATGGGAGCCGCTCTTGAAAGTCTGTTTGACAGGTAGAATGATGTTATCACCCGCTACCATTCGTTGACAATTAACATACACCTCTCAAAAATAGATACTCCTCCATGGTATGTGATTGATGGAAGGCACCCGAGGATTCGGCTAGCCATGGCTTGTGTAAGCAAGGTTGGGAGGAGTGTCAAATATTTTATGCAATCTCTATATGCTTTCAAAAACCTAAAATCTCTAGCACATGACTTAATCCCTGCTTCCCTCTGCGAAGGGTCTTTCTTTTACTTTTACACTACTAGGAAACTAGCTATAGGTGGAATCACTTTTTGCGGCGCACCAAATAGCCATGCGCCACAGAAAAAAATTCTGTGGCGCATTGTTTTGCATGCGCCACAGAAAATTTGGAATTCTGTGGCGCACGGAAGCCCCATGCGCCACAGAAAGACATATTTCTGTGGCGCATGGATAGAGTGCGCCACAGAAAGTGCCATTTCTGTGGCGCACGTGGAACGTGCGCCACAGAAAACTCAATTATGTGGCGCATAAACGACATGCGCCACAGAAAAGAGCTATTTCTGTGGCGCAGATTTTTTTTCACCCAAATCCCACCCCCACCCCCACCCCCCCCCCACCCCCTGTGGATCGCCTTTTCAGTTTTGCAAACAAGAAAAGGAAATGATAAAATGTTCAAAAAATTAAATCCTTTGAGATGTAGTTAGGTTTTAGTGTCTAGTTTGTATAGAAATTTTGAAATATGAATTTTGACCTTTTTTGCAAAAAACAGAAAAAAAAATTAAAACGGCCATTTCTTTTGCATACGACGTCGAAAAAATGTGTTTAATATGTCAGAAAAAACTAGAGGAAATAAGGAGTTCGATTTCACCGGGGTTTACCCGGTCAGCAATTCACAGATTTCTCAAATTCCAAAAGGAAAAAAAGATATTTCAAACAGACGATTTTTTCTACAAAATCAAAAAAAAATCAAAAGAATTGGAGAAAAAATTCTGTGGCGCATGGGTGTTGGGTGCGCCACAGAATTGTTGGGCGGGATTCAAAATTTGAATCCCGCCCAATAGCCTTCTCTTCTTCCTCTTCTTTCTCCTTCTCCTTTCTCTCATTTCACTTCTCCTCCATTTCTCTCCTTCTCCTCCACTTCTCCTCTCCCCTTCTCTCCTCTACCTCTACTTCAACTCTACTCCGGCGACATCCTCCTCCACCAACTCCGGCGAGCTTCTCCTCCTCCTCCTCCTCCACCACCTCCGGCGAGCTTCTCCTCCTCCTCCACCACCACCTCCGGTGAGCTTCTCCTCCTCCACCACCTCCGGCGAGCTTCTCCGCCTCCTCCACAACCTCCGGCGACCTCCTCCACCACCACCTCCAGCGAGCTTCTCCTCCTCCACCAACTCCGGCGACCTCCTCCTCCACCATCTCCGGCGACCCTCCTCCACCCACCTCCGGCGACCTTCTCTTCCTCCACCACCTCCGGTGACCCCCATCCTCCACCCACTACCGACCAAGCCACCTATGGCCATGGCCACGGGCACCTCCAGCCAAATTCCGGCAAAATTTTGAAATTCCGGCGGCCAGATCTAGATCCAGATCTAGATCTGGCCGCCCTTTTTTTTTAAAATTCAAAAAAAAATTCTGTGGCGCACCCATACCTACATGCGCCACAGAAATATTTCTGTGGCGCCACAGAAATATTTTTGTGGCGCATGGAGGTGGTGCGCCACAGAAAATACATTTTAGTGGCGAGATACTTGTGGCGCACCTGCCACGCGCCACAGAAAGCTAAAAAGGTGCACCACTGATAGGCTATTTCCTAGTAGTGTTATGTTGAGTCAGTCTTCCTATTCTTTCTGTCTTCCACAAGCAAATACTAGTGTCAACTTTGTTACAACATGGGTTATATGCAACGTATTGGACTTGTTATACTGCTTTGTGTTGACATTATCCATGAGATAAATATGTTGAAAGTTGAAGCAAATGCTGAAACTTAATTCTTCCTTTGTGTTGATTGAATACCTTTTATTAGAAACTATTGCTTTATGAGTTAACATCTATGCAAAACAGTTTGATGCTTGTCTTGAAAGTACTATTCATGAAAACATTTAGCTTGTGTGATTCATTGTTTACTCATTATCTAATTGGTAGCAAATTATAGACCATTGACTTGGATCACTTCATTCATTTACATGTGCCTTGCAATATTATATGATCAAGATTATGTTGGTAGCATGTCACCTCAAAAATCATTTTGTTTTTATCGTTTACCTACTCGAGGACGAGCAGGAACTAAGCTTGGGGATGCTGATACGTCTCCAACGTATCTATAAGTTTTTATGTTCCATGCTTGTTTTATACCAATTGTTACATGTCTTGCATCTACTTTATGTCACTTTTATACATTTTTTGGAACTAACCTATTAACAAGATGCCGAAGTGCCAGTTCCTGTTTTCTGCTGTTTTTGTATTCCAGAAAAGCTAGTCTGGAAATATTCTCGGAATTGGACGAAACTTCACGGACATCCCTAGTTTTCCAGAAGACACCAGATGGAGCAAAGAAGCAACGGAGGAGATGCACCAGGGAGCCACACGCCACTAGGGCGCGGCCTGCCCCCCTGGCGCACCCTAGTATGGTGTGGGCCCACGGGGCTCGTCAGCCGCTGCCCTTTCGCCTACTTATTCCCCCCGAGAAAATAACCCTAAGTGCCTGAGCTATTATCCACGAAAAGTTCCAGAGACGCCGCCGCCGTCAACCCTAGCTCGGGAGGGTCCAGAACCTCTTCCCGGCACCCTGCCGGAGAGGGGAATCGTCACCAGAGGCTTCTACATTGCCATGCCTGCCTCCGGAGTGATGAATGAGTAGTTCATCCTTGGACTACGGGTTCATAGCAGTAGCTAGATGGTTGTCTTTCCTATTTGTGCCATCATGTTTAGATCTTGTGAGCTGCCCTACATGATCAAGATCATATTATTGTAATGCTACATGTTGTGTTTGCTGGGATCCGATGAATATTGAATATTATGTCAAGTTGATTATCAATCTATGCCCTATGTTATTTATGATCTTGCATGCTCTCCGTTGCTAGTAGATGCTTTGGCCAAGTAGATGCTTGTGACTCCAAGAGGGAGTATTTATGCTAGATAGTGGGTTCATGCCTCCGTTGAATCTGGGACAGTGACAGAAAGTTCTAAGGTTATGGATGTGCTGTTGCCACTAGGGGTAACCCAACGATGCTATGTCCACGGGCATATGTGTTTGTTTACATTACGCGCTTTACTTAATGCGATTATCCGTTGCTTGCAACTTAATACCAACGGGGGACTCGGATGACAACCCGGCGGTGGATTATTAGTCATAGACGCTGTTGGATAACGGTCTATGTATCATGTCGTAATGCCCAATTAAATATCATAGTAATCATCATGTCATGTATTTGCATTGTCATGCGCTCACTATTTGTCAATTGCCCAGCTGTAATTTGTTTAGCCAACATGTTAGTTATCTTTATGGAGAGACACCACTAGTGAACTGTGGACCCGGTCCATTCTTTTACACTGATTACAACCACAAACTGCAAACTGTTCCTTTTTCATTTGCTGCAAGTAAACTTCATTTTCCACACTATACGTTTAATCCTTTGTTTTCAGCAAGCGGTGAGATTGACAACCTCACTGTTTCGTTGGGGCAAAGTATTGTGATTGTGTTGTGTGCAGGTCCACGTCAGCGCCGAAATCCCTGGTGTTGCGCCGCATCATATTTCGCCGCTAACAACCTTCAAAAGAGTTGTTGCTCCTACTGGTTCGATAAATCTTGGTTTCATACTGAGGGAAAACTTGCTGCTGGACTACATCAAACCTTCCTCTTGGGGTTTCCCAACGAGCAGGCACGCCTTGCATCACTGGGATAATACCATCTGCCTCGAATTCTTCGTACTCTGGAGGTAGTATGTAACAGCCCAAAAATTAGTGAAGCTAAAAATGGGTGCTAATTTTTCACTTTTGCATTACTCATGCATCATGGCATCCAAATTTAAATTGCTAAACAACACACTCATTTGGTTTGTCAAAGTTGGAGAACTAAATACCAAACTTGCTCCAACAATTCCACAAGGCAATGAAAGCATTCAAAGTTACAAAATAAAATATTTTGACATCTCATATTTGTCGAGGAAGTTCCAAAAGTTCCCAAGTTAAATTCGGGCAAACTATTTTGATTTGGAAATAAAATAGAAAAAGGGCAACTCAAAATTTCCCGTGGGCAATTCCTATTTTATTTTCCTACCAAAGGATTTTCAAATAAGCTGGAAAATTTAGGGAAGCTTCATAATAATATAAAGAGGCTCCCCAAAAATTTGCCTAATTTTTTTGGAGGTGTTTAAGTGGCCAAAATAATCGAATACACCTGCTGTCATTTGAATACAGTGCTAAAAAGGACCACTTGGTGACGATTTTAAAATTGGCAGGGGGGTGTTTGTAAAATCTTCAGTCATCTCTCTCCTCCCGCCAAAGCCGCACACGGCATGTCGCCGTGGCGTGCCTCAAGCACGCCTCGCTTCGGGCCCCCCTCCTCTCTGCTTCACCCCTGCGAGGAGACGCTCCCACGTCGCCCTGCTCACCCCACTCCTCTGCCCACTTGCTCCCTGCTCCCCTCTCTCCTCCTTCCCCACGGGCTCACCATGGCCGCCATGGTTGCCGAGCTCAACGCCGGTGATTGAGGAACCCCCGAGCGCATCTAAGACCACCCCCAGCTCCGCCGTGCCGTGGTGCTCCTCCACACCGAAGGAATCGTCCGGAAGCCCCGCCGTTTCGCCGCGCCGACCGTGAACTCGCCGACCACCGCCGTGGCTCCGCCGCCCGATTCGGCCACCCCCGTCCTCCTCCGGCCACCACGACCTCACCATCTTGCTCCTGGTGAGCTTCCGCGCTATTCCACCCCTTTTTCTCTCCCCTCTCGCAATGGTTCACGCGCCCCGCCGAAGCCACTGTCGCCGACGCAATGGAGCTCGCCGTGCTCGCGCTCGGATATTCCGAGTTCGATGTGAACCGGATATTCCGATTTTAGCCAGTACGAGAATCGATTAGGTCCTTAGCTAATTTCTCATCTCTCCGCAGCACTCGGATTTTCCGAGTTTTGCAAGCATCGGACTATCCGATTTTGATCAGTACCGTTTTCGTTCTACCCTTAGCCGTTTTTTCCAGAACTTCAAATCGATCGGATTTTCTGATTACAAATAAATTCGGATAATCCGAGTTATACCAGTACCAAAAATATTCCTGATTAATTAATCCTTCTTTTCTTTGGACTTAAATAATAGTTTTGTGTTGGATTTAAATAATAACCAGGGAATAATTAAAAGAGGAAACAAAATAATTAAAAGAACATATTTAAAATAGTAAGTTATAAAAGTAATAACTCTTCATCGGTGCAACAGAAAAATGTGTTTGATATACCAAAATGTTCAGAAAAACATGAGTTGTCCAAAATTGTCGTCATCATGCATAATTGATCACCATTACAATAATGTGCTCTAGTAGTAATTAGAATCATTAAGTTTAAATATGGGGTTTATTTTCCGAATAATGCAATAAATATAATGGGGACCCCATTTAACTTGTGGATCATGATCAATGCTTCTAGGATGCATTTAAAATGTCATATCATCATTTTTGTATGCATTGCACAATTGCCATGTGTTGATTGTTGATTTTGCTTTCCGGTGTTGTTTGCTCTCCGGTAGATCACGAGTTCGGAGTTGAGCATCATTACTCCGACGAGCAGTGTGACCCCTCCGCTCAACCAGGCAAGTGTAATCCCCCCTCTGAGCATATCTTATCCTATTTTTCCGCACTTATTTTCTCCACTATAATATTGCATGCGGTTCCAAATGTCAATTTTATTGGAGTAGAGTATCCTATAGTTGCAATAAGATTCCTATGCCAATACCTGTTTTCCCTCCTATTAACCATAGGATTGTGTTGTTGACCGAGATACTTCTTATGCTATGTTGTTGCTTAGCCATGCTTAGTAAATGCCTAGTTGTACTATGGTTGGTTCATGTTGGAAACAGGTGCAGGAATGAGAATGATGATGGAGAATGGTGGTTACGGATAATAAAATGCTTAAAGGTGGGGATGAGAGGCCACATGGAATGTGGTGGGTTGTCTCGTTCTCGCCGCCTAAGTGCGAGTTCTTTACCTCTTGAACCAAGACTGAGCGCGCTTCCTTTTGGTGGGGTATATGGAGCCCTCGTCGACCGACTAACTTGAGCGGGACTAGCCAGGGTCCTCTAGTTTGAGCTTCCATTTGCGCGTGCGTTGAGATGGTGGCTGAAAGTGCATGTGTTGCCCCATGCGTGGTTTTGGTAATTAATGACAATCCTTATGGACTAATGTTTGCTTTGAGATATACTTGTAGATCTTGTCCATAGGAAAAG
This sequence comes from Poa pratensis, assembly GCA_947311845.1. NCBI lineage: Eukaryota > Viridiplantae > Streptophyta > Magnoliopsida > Poales > Poaceae > Poa > Poa pratensis. The sequence continues at coordinate 28,416,797 of CAMZMU010000111.1, forward strand.
GTTGGAGTTCATGTGTTGGACTCTAGAAGATTACATGATGATCAATGCTCTATTCAAGGGTTTATATGAAGAATGGTCATATGTAGAGTTGAGCATATTGCAAGTATGTCTTGAATGATTCAAGACATCATCTTCATGAAGTCGGAGCTAAGCGAGGCTCTCCCATAATGGTGTATGGGAGAGTATTTGGAGAAGTCTTCATCAAGCATGTGCTAGCAAGCGCAATCAAGAAAGGTGGTCCACTTGAAGAGATCAAGATCGTCATCATCTAGCTCAAGTGGAATGCGCAAGGCAAAGGTATGATCTTTATAGGATTTCTATTTTACCGGTCTCATGGTGTTAGTGGGAGACCGGGTTATAGGATAGATGCCGTACTATCAAGAGGGGCTCTCAAGTGAGTAACTTGATCGCATCTTTGTGAAGAGCTCAAACCGTTGCATACTTGGCATATCATCTTTCTTGGTTCTTATTTGGCTTTTATCCATGTGAGAATTTAGAGCTTGTGTTCATCTCCATACCAAGATCTAGTTCACCGAAAACGGATTTCGTATTGACAACTTGTTGCGTTTTCGGTTTTAGAGGTTTTGCCGGTTCATCTTTTTATAGAAAGGTTTTACCTCTCTACATTTGATTTCCTCCTCACATGATGGCCTATGATGTTTCTATGCATAATCTTGAAGGGCTCTTCGTTGCGATTCCAACGAGCCCAAGAACACCGAAAACGGAGTCCGGATGAAAACTTGTTTGCATTCGCGGCTTTGGAAATATTATCGGTCCACCTCGAAATATTATCGGCTTTGGCACTCGTCGTTATCTTTCCAACAAAATTGGTTTCATCGCATTTGGAATTGTATTTGAAAAGATATGGTTTTTAGAATGTTTTTTCCTGCGCGGGCCGGTTTCCTGGCCGGCCCAAACCGGGCCTCAGACCGGACGCCTCGGGTAGCAGGCCGGCTACCAGGCCGGCCCAGGCCGGGCCACAGGCCGGCTGGCTCTGCCAGGCCGCCGGTTCCCAGGTCGGCCCAGGCCGGACCTCTGGCCGGCTCTTGGCCCAAGCCCAGCTCGCTCCCTGGCCAGGCCGCTCGCTGCCTGCGCTCACTGCTCGCTCGGGCAGATCGCTGGTGGCTGGCTTTGCTGCCCTGGCCGGCCCATGCAAGGCATCGATCGATGCACAGACCGCTCGCCCGCTCGCTGCCTCGCTCCCAGGTTGGATCGATCGCTGGCTGCTCTGGCCAGCAGCGCTGTGCTCTGCCAACAGCGCCGTTCGCTGCCCTGTCGCTTGGCCGGCTGGCAGGCCGGCCGCAAGCCAGCTCGGAAATTCTGCCAACGGCTGTTTTTTTTTCAGCGAGCTATTTAAAGCAGTTTTCTTCCCCACGTTTTGACACACACAACACTTGAGCAACTTTTCTCTCTCTCTCACTCCTCCATTGTTGTCTTTGAAAAGCTTGCTCTTCCTCTCAATCCCTCCCATGATTCTTGCTTATATTTGAGGGAAAGTGAGAGGTGATCTTGATCTACGTTTTCACCGATCGATTTCTCCTCTAAGTGAGGGAAACCTTGTAGATCTTGATCTTGGAGTTCTTGGTGCATCTCCTCTTTGTTCTTCCTCTCTTATTCCCCACAAGCATTTGTTGCTTTGTTGGAATTTGAGAGTGAAAGATTTGAGCACTTGTGCTCTTGCCATTTGCTTTGTGCATCGGTGTGCTCTCCACGAGGATTCGTGGAAGTGAAGTTTGTGAGCTTGTTACTCTTGGGTCGTTGGACCCTAGACGGTGTTCTTGTGACCTTTTGTGGTCAAGGCCTTTTGTGGCTAGTTGGGACCTTTTGTGGTCCACTTGGGGGCTCCCAATCCTTTTGTGGGTTGTGCCTCAAGATTGTTGTAAGGGACTCGATTTCCGCCCAAAAGGAAATCAATAGTGGAAGGTGAACCGAGCTTTTGTGCGAGGTTCATCGGAGAATAGGGTGAGGCCTTTTGTGGCATCTTGAGTTTGATACTCACACCCCTCCAACGAGACGTACTCCCCTAAAAAGGAGGAACTCGGGAATACATCGTCGTCTCCACGTGCCTCGGTTATTTCTATACCCGAGCTCTTTACTTATGCACTTTACATTGTGATAGCCTTCGAGCTTGAAGTATTATATCTTGCTATCACCTTGTTACTTGTATTGCTTAGCATAAGTTGTTGGTGCACATAGGTGAACCTAGTTTATTTAGTTTGTGTGCTTGATAATTTAAACACCTAGTTTTATTACGCATTTTTCAAGCCTAAACCGGAAAAGTTTTAAACGCCTATTCACCCCCCCTCTATGCGACATCCTTGTCATTTCAGTGGCCAAGACGGGTAAGAGGATGGTGGTGTTTAGGAAAATGAGTGGCCATAGGGCGGGGTGTGTTGATCCTGGCAGCCCTATCCTCACTGATGATCCTGGGTTAGTCCTTAACAAGGTAAAGGTTGTAACCGTTCCCACTCAGCCAGCTTTCCCCGGAAGAGAGCTAAGCGTAGGCAATGAGCCGGGCGGTACCGAAGGTAAACACAGTGCACCCCTGCAGGGTTGAATCTTTTCGAAAAGCCGTGTCCACGGTTACGAACGACTCGGGAAAGGACGACAAGACCATAGAATAACTTGAACGGAATGATTAAAATTGGGTACTAAAGGTGCCACTCACGAATGCAAGGTTGACTTCCTCGAGGGTGATTCGGGGAGGTGCCTTTGATGAACAGGTACAATGATGATGGTGTGGATGATGAGAAATGTGATTCAAGAGAAAAGAGTACTACTTACCTCTCTTTTAAAAGTATTCTGATTAGTCGTTGCCAGGGAGTCAAGTTTTATGAAATAAAATCAGCTTTATGCAGAAGAGCCATAAAACTTTGAAAGCCTCATCGAGCTAAAGCTCTATATTTAATCTTGCGAGTTCGTCGAACTCAACGTCGTTTGTTTTGTTTCAGAGGAAGACTTCACCGCCCTCGAAGGTGGGTTCTTTGTGGACGTCGACGAGTAGTCTGGGGTTCCCAGGTGGCAGCTTGGGACATCCCGGAACAGCTGGCGCTGGAGTGTTTATCTGTAGGCCTCTTAGGCCATATTTGGTTCTTGTTGTTTAGAACAACTTACTTCGCTTCCGCATGTTGTACTGTTGGGTCTGTGACCTCTGGTTGTAATATTTGCATCTTTCTCTATTATAAGAGTTGAACTATATTGATTTGTGTCATAGAGTCTGTAATGTGCCAGTTGTTCCACAAGTCTTGATCTTATTATTATGCTATGATAGCTGTGCCTGTGTTAAGGCATCAATCGGGGTGTTGTGTTGCCGATGATCAATTCCGAGCAACACCTGCCAAAGGTTTTGGCCGGGGATTGGTAAACCCGTAACCTCCGGTTGTATCGCTTAACCGGTGACACACAGCATCACTGTATAGTAGTTGGGTTGGGGCGCTACATAGTATGAAATGTGCTATGAGCTTCTCCCAAAGGTCATCTTTGGCATCATCGTCGACATAACTAGTGAATTCTTCACCTGCATTCTTTGGCTTAATCCATTCTTGGATGGTGATCGGAAGGTTGTCCCTAACAATCACTCCGCATTGATTTATAAACAGCCTCGCGTGCTTTTCTGAAGCCCTCGGTTGTTGATGCATGTAAAATGCATACATGAACTTTGCATTATTTTATTCATATTTCCATCATATTTGCATCATATAAGGGTTATATTATTGATTTATAATGATTTTGGGAATAATTCACAAGTTCCCCTATTTTTATGGAATTAACCCTGCGCAGGCAGAAAACCCTATTTCTTTCCTTTTATGTTTCAGGGACCCAAACGACGTCCAAAAATTATGGAAAAATATAGGCGTCAGTATTTTGGAAGGAGGAAGACCTAGGAGCGAAGGAAGCAAGCAAACGGAGCCCATAAGGCAGAAAGGGGGTGGCCCACGCGGCCAGGTACTATGGCCGCGTGGGGCCCACTCTTTTGGCCCTCGTGGCTCCGCTGCCGTCAATCTTTCGTCCACCGACTCCGTCTTGACCTAAAAACGCCTATAAAAAAGGTCCCCTGACGTTTCGAGAAGGGAGCGCCGCAGAAACACAGAAACACCGAAACAGAGATCAGGAGCTGCAGATTGGAGGGGGAAAACTCCGGCGGGGCGCTGCCGGAGTTGTCTCCACCTCCTCCAACGACATCTCCATCAACTCCATGATGAAGAGGGAGTAGTCCACCCCTGGACTATGGGTTTGTGGAAGTAACTTATGTATCTCTCTCTCTCTTGTGCTTCACTAATTAGCACCGTATGAGCTGCCGAACATGATTACGGTCATCTATGTAATACCTTTGTGCTGGATCTTTATGAGTTAATATATGTGTGAGATTGCAATTGTTTTACTTCAGTTATTAAAGTAGATGCATATTATGTACCCCGTTCTTGTTTACTTGTTATGATCAAGCATGTTTATAAGAGCGTGTGAGGGGGAACGTGTGCATTAGATGGAGTAACGGGGGGTGGCTAGTGCGGTGAACGTGAGAGAAAGATCGGTGATCCACTTGGGTATTTTACCTTACTTTGTTGCCTCACTAGGGATAAAAAGAAATACCTTGCTACCGGAGATGTGGGTGTGACCATGCCACTACTCCATGACTAGATCTAGCATGTTCTTATTTCAATTTCATGTCATGAAACTTATTTCTATGCTCTGATTTATCTTAATACTAAGGTGTTATGATTTAGTTCGCATCTTAGTGGAGTATAAGAGAGGTTAATAACCAAAAGATCTCTATGTTAGGACGTGATGCCCATATGATTAATAACTTGTCATGAAACTTTGTTGCAATCTCATATGTTAACTTTTGTGTTCCATTGTCCACCACATCATTAAAGAGAGAGTGCATTTGTGAAACCATGAACCCCGGTCCATTTTTAATCATAAGAAACAACTTTCCAACAACTTTCATCCACTTTTCATTTTCAGCCATAATTAAATCCGAAAATACAAAAATACTTTTGCATCTTTCATTCATCATATAAAACCCAAAAATATCATTTATCATTGTTTCCATCATCCTTACATATTTATTTATCATCATTGCATATTTTATTTATTGCTTTGTATTCATAACTTACTCACACCTTGTGCTTGACAACCACTTGGTGAGGTTGACGGCACAAAACAATTTATCTTTGTTTGCAGGTTTCCAAGGGAAGGATAAGGAGGTAAAGCTTCCACTACTGATTCCCCGAGAGTTCGATATAAACCCTCGAGTCACCTTCGTGGGGAAAATTGTCTTGCCCGTACTACACACTCTGCTATTGGGGTCTCAACCTACGCCTTTGAGGGCTATCAGTTGTCCATTATCATAAATTTCGTCGATGGTGAACCTTTGATTAGGATCCAACCTTTTGTTCGGGCCTCGTGTTCTAGCTGTCGATTGCTTCGATCCGGAGGTCTAAAAGAAGAAAGAGTGATTAATATATATACGGGTCAATTAATGCATCTAGCCACAAGAGGCTTAATATATATATATACCTCGCCGGTTGTTGTCGAGCGGCCATCATTGTTGTTTGTCTGCCCTTCGTCCACCTGTTCTTCCTCCTCTCCATCACCGGATGGATTCAAAAATGATGATATCTCATCTTCGTCCACCTGGTCTAGCTTCTGTTCTAGCTCATGTCCACCAAGACCACATTCATCTCCATCAAGACCCAAATCCCCTCTTATAATGTTCATAATCAGGGCATTGCCCTCGTAGTCGGTCCTGCGCAAAATAACATCTTCGCCATCGGGGTTGGTGTGATCTTCACCCCCGGAGTTGGTGTGATCTTCGCCCCCGGAGTTGGTGTGATCCATCTACGTAAAGGTGAAACTAGAAATTACAAAGGGATACTACTAACAAATTTTACTCTAAGTAGAAAATTACTAAAAATTACTCTAAGTAGAAACTACCGGAGCTCCCCCCACCGGTTCTAAAAATTACTAACAATTACTACTAAAAATTACTAATAACAATTAACTCTAACAACTTCTAAAAATTACTACTAAAAATTATTATTAAAAATTACTTCTAAAAATAACTACTAAAAATAACTACTAACAAAAATAACTACTAAGTAAAAATAACTACTAAGTAAAAAATTATTACTAAAAATTACTTCTAAAAATAACTACTAAAAATAACTACTAACAAAAATAACTACTAAGTAAAAATAACTACTAAGTAAAAAATTATTACTAAAAATTACTTCCAAAAATAACTGCTAAAAATAACTACTACTAAAAATAACTACTAAGTAAAAAAAAGGGCACGCGGGGCGTTGCCGCGGCGCGTGCTCACCGCGGGCGCCTCCGGCAGGCCGGCCGTGCGGGCGGCGCTCCGGCGGTGTGGCGGCGCTCCGGCGCGCGGTGTGCCGTGGAGGTGGTGTGGCGGCGCTCCGGCGCGCGGTGTAGGCGAGCTCGAGGTGCCGCGGAGGTGGTGCGACGAGCTAGGGAGGGGGAGAGCTCGAGGGGCGCGTGCGGTGGCCGGAGATGGAGACGCGGATCGCCGGCGGAAAATTCGGCAGCACCTCGCCTCTTTTCCTTCGTCTCGTCTGGATCGCCTTGAGTCGAAGGGGAAGAGGCCGTTTCATATATGGAATAGCCTCTTGTCCCGGGCCATGGCACCACCCGGGACAAGAGACCCTTTTGTCGCGGGCCGTGGCACCACCCTGGACAAGAGGGTCATTTTCGCCGCCAAAATTTTCGCGCGCGGGTCCAGACCCTTTTGTCCCGGGTCGTGGCACCACCCGCGACAAAAGGGTATTTTGTAGTTTATATGATTAAAATAAATAAGAAGTTTGGAAATTCATAATTCCTATTTTATAAATCCAAATAATACAAATAATATGTCTATTATTATCAGAAAAAATAAGGAATCTGAATATATCATCCATACATCTGTTTGCATCATGTATCAACTGTGCCATTTTATAAATCCAAAACATGAAAAGTGTTTGAATTTGAATAACGAATCCAAAACATCTGATAAAATGTTTAATACAACAGCTCACAAGCCCGCAAAAGATCATTAGTTGGAAATGCATATATAAAGAATACATTTTACACGATCGTCGTCGTAGATAGACAAGCAGTAGGGAATGACAACAATCTTGGGTAAATAGACGAACCATTTGTCCTAACCAATGATGTGGCCCAGGTTAGTCATACTCCTGCCTAGGCCTATAATACTCGTCCTTGTAGTCGTCATAGTCGCCGCCGTCGTCGTCGCTGTTGTCGGGCGGCGCTCGCCTGGACTGGAAGTGAGGGTAGCGCAGGCGGGGGTTATCGCCGGCCGTGATGTAGTTCATGACGCTCTGGAGAGTCCGACCGCTCCACCACAGCCGACGGCCGGCCTAGTTCAAGTTCGAAGGAGGCGGGCCGTCCTCCTCGTACCTGGCGAGCGCCCTCTCACGCCGATTGATGAAGAAGGCGTCCCAAGTCGGGCGATAGTCGGGATGCCAGCGGGGATCCATCCGCTGCTCCGGAGTGAGCTCGAGGTAGTAGTGGTTCGTGATGGCCGCCCGGCGCGCCAAACCTTGAGGGACAGGAGGGACCGGCACGCCTCCGGTGCTCAGCCTCCAGCCGGCGGGGACGTCGTAGCCGGGCGGGCAGGGGTAGTTCGAAGGGCAAAGCGCCTCCGCTTCCGAGTAGGTTAGAGTGGGTACGTTGGAAGCCATGGGAGAGTGATGAGGTTGCAGATATGAGTTTAGATGTGCTATGCCAATGGAGCCCATGACTACATATATATAGTGAGAATCCCACCAATAAGGAAGAAGCACACGGATCGTGTGTTTCTTTCGAGCGCTTGTGAGACGTTGGATCAGGGGTGTGTTTGTTTTGAGGGCTTGTGAGCTGTTGGATCACTTTGTGAGCCAACACCCGGGACTAAAGGGGCCACGACCCTATATATAGCCCACCTCTCGGACATGTTTGGCACTCACTATGTATTCATTGTAGTCCATTTCATAAACAAAGCATTCGGATTCCCTGCATACGTCCGACGGTGCATTTGATATGCGGGCACTCACGAGCCACCGTCGGGCTGTATGCAGGGGAAACCGTATGTTTTGTTCTATCTACAAAGCATTTTGGTATACAAAGCATTCGGATTCCCGTCATACAGCCCAATGGTGCATTTGATATGCAGTCACTCACGAGCCACCGTTGGGCTGTATGACGGGGAAACCGTGTGTTTTGGGCGTGTTTTTACCAAGTGGGCGCGCTGATCGGGTGGGCATGTGATTATATATAAGGAGGCTCCACACCGCCCTCCGTCCCCTCCCCAAGGTGCTGCCCTCTCCCTCCCCTACCTAGGTTGCATGCACCTTAGGTGTTTGATCAAATTCCCCACTCATTTTTTTCAGATCTCGGCGATGATGTCCGGCCTGTTGGATGCGAGGGGCGATGTCCGGGACTGGGCTCCGCCGGTCGCTCAGCACCCCGTGGCTTAGGACCCGGCAAAAGTTAGTGATATTATTCGTGATGTATTATGGTTAAATAAAAATGGACCCGAGCTATGTATTATGGTTTTCACCACATAAAGGTTTAATACATTACTACACGTTACATAAAGGTTTAATACATTACATTGATTTACATAAAAGTCATGAACCCTTCTTCGCATATGTCCCTTGCCTATGATCGCTTCGGCCGTAACCATGGAGCATCTTCATTAGTTAACGGGATGTTTGGGTCAGTTTTCACTGTGAAGGGCGGAATTTCATCAAACTTATCATAATCTGCTGACATGTCTGTCTTGTCCTCGACTCCCACGATGTTTCTTTTCCCTGAAAGAACTATGTGATGCTTTGGCTCATCGTCTGATGTATTCGTTTGCTTATTTTTTCTTTTTCTTGGTCTGGAGGACATTCCTTCACATACAAAACCTGAGCCACATCATTGGCTAGGACGAATGGTTCATCCCTGAAACCAAGATTCTTGAGATCCACTGTTGTCATTCCGTACTGCGGGTCTACCTGTACCCCGCTTCTCAGGTTGACCCATTTGCACCGAAACAAGGGGACCTTAAAAGTAGGTCCATAGTCAAGTTCCCATATCTCCTCTATGTAACCATAATATGTGGTCTTTGACCCATCGTTGTTTGTTGCATCAAAGCGGACACCACTGTTTTGGTTGGTGCTCTTTTTATCTTGGGCGATCGTGTAAAATATATTCCCATTTATATCGTACCCTTGGAAAGTTCATATAGTCGAAGATGGTGACCTGGACAACAAGTACAACTCATGGAATGTGTTGCTTTTGACGATATGTGCTTGCAACCAACCGCCGAAAGTCTTCATGTGTTCTTTTCTAATCCAGTCGTTATGCTTTCCAGTGTTGTTGGAGCGTACAATTTTCTTGTGTTGCTCGATATACCGAGCCGCCAAGGTGGAATTCTGTAGAACTGTGTAATGTGCTTCAGTGTAAGAATGTCCGTCCCTACATATTATTGATTTCCTTCCTAGAGTGCCTTTTCCACTCAGTCTCCCCTCATGCCGTGATTGAGGAAGACCAATCGGCTTAAGACCAGGAACAAAGTCAACACAAAACTCAATGACCTCCTCTGTTCCATAGCCCTTGGAGATGCTTCCTTCTGGCCTAGCACGGTTCCGAACATATTTCTTTAAGACTCCCATGAACCTCTCAAAGGGGAACATATTGTGTAGAAATACAGGACCGAGAATGGAAATCTCTTCGACTAGGTGAACCAGGAGGTGCGTCATAATATTGAAGAAGGATGGTGGGAACACCAACTCGAAACTGACAAGACATTGGACCACATCCTTCTGTAACTGTGGTAGATCTTCAGGATTGATTACCTTCTGAGAGATTGCATTGAGGAATGCACATAGCTTCACAATGGGTACTCGAACATTGTCCGGTAGAAGCCCCCTCAATGCAATCGGAAGCAATTGCGTCATAATCACGTGGCAGTCATGAGACTTTAGGTTTTGAAACTTTTTCTCTGCCATATTTATTATTCCCTTTATATTCGACGAGAAGCCAGACGGGACCTTGATACTGCTCAGGCATTCAAAAAAGATTTCCTTCTCTTGTTTGGTAAGAGCGTAGCTGGCAGGACCTTGAAACCGTTCTGGATGCAGGCCTTCTGGGTCTTTCATACGTTGCTGGTCCTGCCGTGCTTCCGGTGTATCTTTTGTCTTCCCATACACGCCCAAGAAGCCTAGCAGGTTCACGCAAAGATTCTTCGTCACATGCATCACGTCGATTGCAGAGCGGACCTCTAGGAATTTCTGGTAGGGTAGCTCCCAAAATATAGATTTCTTCTTCCACATGGGTGCGTGTCCGTCATCGTCCTTCGGAACAGATCGTCCGCCAGGACCCTTTCCAAAGGTTACTATTTCATCCAAATCCTTGACCATATCAAATATATCAGCACCAGTACGTTCCTTAGGCTTCGGCTGGCGACATGCCTGACCGTTGAAATGCTTGCCTTTATTTCTTAAGGGATGCTTCGCCAAAAGAAATCGACGATGCCCCGGGTACACATTCTTCTTACAATGTTCTAAATATATACTTTCAGTATCATCTAAACAGTGCGTGCATGCATTGTATCCCATTTGTGTGTCCTGAAAGGTTACTAAGAGCAGGCCAATCATTGATGGTTACAAACAGCAACGCTCGTAGGTCAAATGGCTCCTGTTTGTGCTCATCCCACACACGTACACCTGGTTTGGCCCACAACTGTAGAAGTTCTTCAACTAATGGCCTTAGGTACACATCAATGTCGTTGCCGGGTTGCTTCGGGCCTTGGATCAGCACTGGCATCATAATGAACTTCCGCTTCATGCACAACCAAGGAGGAAGGTTATAGATACATAGAGTCACGGGCCAGGTGCTATGACTGCAGCTCTGCTCCCCAAAAGGATTCATGCCATCTGTACTTAGACCAAACCTTAAGTTCCTTGCGTCAGCTGCAAAGTCCTCGTACTCTCTATCGATCTTTCTCCACTGCGTCCCATCAGCGGGGTGTCTCAACATCCCGTCTGACTTACGGTCCTCTTTGTGCCATCGCAACAACTTGGCATGCTCCTTGTTTCTGAACAAACGTTTCAACCGTGGTATTATAGGAGCATACCACATCACCTTGGCAGGAACCCTCTTACGGGGGGGCTCGCCCTCAACATCACCAGGGTCATCTCGTCTGATCTTATACCGCAATGCAGTGCATACCGGGCATGCATCCAAATTCTCGTACTTCTCACCGCGGTAGAGGATGCAGTCATTAATGCATGCATGTATCTTCTGAACCTCTAAACCTAGAGGGCAGACAACCTTCTTTGCTTCGTACGTACTGGCGGGCAATACGTTATCCTTTGGAAGCATCTTTTTAACTTTTGCAGCAACTTTTCAAATCCCCTGTCACTCACACCGTTCTCTGCCTTCCATTGCAGCAATTCCAGTGTGCTACCCAGCTTTTTCAGACCATTTTCGCAAGTTGGGTACAACAACTTGTTGTGATCCTCTAACATTTTATCGAACTTCTCCCTCTCCTTTTCACTTTCGCAGTCTCTCCGTGCATCAGCAATGGTCCGACCAAGATCATCAGCGGGCTCATCATGTGCCTCCCCTTCAGCTTCCCCTTCAGCTTCCCCCATGGAAGTATCACCGTATCCAGAGAACCCATGATAGTTGTCATCATCCTCTTCTTCTTCATTGTCTTCCATTATAACCCCCTCTCTCCGTGCTTGGTCCAACAATTATAGCTGGGCATGAAACCATACCGAAACAGGTGGATGTGAAGGATTTTTGAGTCTGAGTAATCCTTCGTATTCTTACAGTCACTACACGGACAGAATACAAAACCATTCCGCTTGTTCGCATCAGCCACACGGAGGAATTCACGCAAGCCATTCATGAACTCGCCAGAGCGTCGGTCAGTACCGTACATCCATTCCCGGACCATCTGCATTATTGTATAAGTATATCAAAAACCATTACACAACATCATGAATAGAGATCAGTGACCAATTTTATACAAGTTGTTCATCACATTAACTAATTAATTTTTTACTCCATACTCATTTTGATCAATTACTAAGTAAAAAACATCTGGACATATGCAAACTAACAAGTTAATGTGAGCTTGGATCATTTTCACTTCATTTACTTGTTGAAATCTAAAAATTTGAATTTTGAAAAATTTACATGCACCAATTTTTGAATTGGACAAAACAATTAACATGAAAAATGTGGAACTTTTAATTATTGATCTAGCAGTGAAAACCTCATTCCATTCTGAGCTCTGAAACTGTAAAATTACATATTTCAACTTTCAGTAACTTTTTGCCTAATCAAAATTTGCCTAAAATTACACATCTAAAATTCCCTCTACTCCTAGAGCATGAAATCCCTCTCTACTTCTAGAGCATTGAGGCAAACTAATAACGAGAGATGAAAGGATAAAGTTGCTAACCTTTTAAAACCTTGGATTTAGGGGTTACCACCAAATCTTGGAGAAAAAAATGGGCATGAACTCGGCTTGAGAAGAGGAAAAATGGCCACCATGCATATGAGCTCGAGCTGCAGTGGACGAACTTATATATAGTGGTCGACCTCTAGTTCCGGTCCGTGATACGACCCGGAACTAGAGGCCTCCGCTTGTGGGGTTGGCTGGGCACGAGCCCTTTAGTCCCGGGCGGTATCACGGCCCGAGACTAGATCTCGGGACTAGAGGCTCCCCGGCCTCCTAGCCGTTGGAGGTGCTACACTAGTCCCGGGCCGTTACAGAGTGGGGACTAGTGCTCTGGATGGAAAACCCTTTTTCCACTAGTGAGCTATTTCCGGAATATCATCTGATATTCTGATCTAGCATATTTTGTAATACACTTCTCATCCACGCTGCTATCCTCAGCATAAAATGTTCATATGTTTCAGGTGGATTGGCAAGATATGCATCTATTAGGCATACAGTAGCTTCGTTGTTGACATTACTTGGCCAATTATCTATAACTTGCATGTGCTACCAATGGGCACAATTGGTTGTACCATGTTCATGTGGAGTTATCAACGCATAAAACTATGGAATGTTAGGTGTGTGTTTTTGGAGAAGCTTCGCCGGGGAATTGGCTACCCCCTAGTCTACCTATATGTTCAGATGCAACTGAAAAGGGATCCACACTTCAATACATTCATATGCGACACTTGGTTGTGAACTTCAAGAAAAACATTCATGGAATTTATTTTTTGAGATCATATGTGGGTAACTGCTTGAAGCCGCTACTGACTATCAACTCGAGACTGGCTGTACATGAGAGTGACTCGGTCAAAACAATTTGACGACTCAAAGCCATGGACGGGAGCCGGAGGAGCATCAACTGCTATGTCTGACAGAAAGTAAACCTGGCGGGTCACACACTTAAAAGGAATGGAGCTAGTCGGAACTAGTCCCAACTGGCAGAGTGTGACCGGGTCACACCTGGGTCGACACCGAACACATGACAACTAGGGTTTCCTAGCCCAGCCGCAAGTTTTGCAACCTTGGCCCAAATACTGGCCCATCTGATATAAGGAGCTGGTGTGGCGCGACAAGGGCAAGCAAGCCAGTGGAAGCAATCCTCATTGCTACAAGACTCATCTCGCCATTGCTGAGACCGAATGTACTGGTTGGGTCGATGTTGCCCCTCCGTTTGTATCTGATTTGGTAGCCAGCGATATTGCTGTTCACCTTGGTTAATGGAATTCCCGTTTTCCCGTAAAAAAAAAGACTCATCTCGCCATTGTCCTACTTGGAGAGCAAGCCTAGCAGCTTCTCTCCCGGTGCTCCACCTTGTACACGTGTACCAACCGTGGAGGCGCTGTAAGACCGATGCTAGTCTCACTGGAGAGGCAAAGCGGCGGCGGATTTTTTTTAAATAATATTTTTTAAAGCAAAAATTCGGAAAATAGCGCCCTGTTTTCCAGAAATTTGAAAAGTAGTGCGGAGTCGTCACGGCCCGTGCCGAAACCGTGCTGTTTCGGCACTGGCAACGCCGAAACCCTCATGTCGGCACCGGCCGTGCCAAAAGCTGGCTCCTGCATGCCGCGGCAGGCCTGGCCCACCTGCTTTGGGCTCTTTCGTCACGGGCGCGACCGAAACCCAGTGTTTCGGCTCGGGCGCTGCCGAAACCATGCAGATATCGACGCTGCGCCGGCTCGGCCTTCTTCCTTCATCCTTCGCTCGAGCGCTCCTTCTCCTCTCTCTTCTGTTCTTCGTTTCCAGATAAAACAACACCGATTCTTACCCCCAAAAAATCCCCAGAAACCCACATATTGAAGAAGTAGAGTAGATGAGGGTTGGGGCATCCCTGATCTACTGATGGGATAGTTGTTCGTGGAGGCATTTGGGGGAGTGGAGGTGGAGCAATGGTGGTCAACAGTGGTGGATAGTGGTGGTGTGTGCCGGTGTTGGGGAAGATAGAGGCGTGGTGCGGCGGTGGTGGTGCTAGATTGAAGCCGGACAGCGGGAGCTACGCACGCGTCAAGGGTAAACCCTAATCTCTAGATTTTTAGGTTAAGTTTTAATATAATTTAAGGGTGGATGCATGACATATGCGTGGATTATGTAACACCCTGAATTTTGGCCTTTTTAAATTTTTTCCCAAAGTGCATTACTCTCTGATTTAAATTGCATTTGGATTTTTAAACCGCTGGAAGATCCTTTTGGATTCCTGAACCTTGCAAACATGACAAATCAAGTGGGATCTTGTGCATGTAATTCTCCTCCCACTTGGTACTTCCATTTGTGATTTTATCCCTGGATAAATATTTATTTGGGAAATTCTTTTTCCTTTTTGAAAAATGCCCTTTTAATTGACCTTACAAAGGAACCCCTATTTTAATGTCTCCAAAAATTCTGCAAAAATTAGGGGACACTCCCTAGTTGATGTGGATCACTTTTATGCAAAAACATAGTGCCATGACTTGGAAAGTTTTCTCTCCACAAATCTTTTTGAGTTCTGCCCTTTTTCTCAAATCTTTTTAAAACCTAGCCAAAACATTTTTCCTGGATGCAACCAAGGCATGGATAAGCTCTCCTTGATCATTCCTACCTCAGGACAAAAGGGCTGGTCCATCTAACACCATCTACCACTTCAAACATTAAATTTTCACTTCTGGCCAGTATAGTTTTTCTCAAATTCTAGTCGGGCCAAGTTTCGAATTTGCAAAAAGTGTAGTCACAAAAGTTGTAGGAATTTAAATTTGGCGCAGAGTGACGCAGGTCCCATCTCATTTGGAGCTGGGAGCTGAGAGTTACATGTCGATGCCGACATTGGCATGGACTGGACCATGCCAGGATCGGCATGGACATGGCCAGAGAGCGCCGCCGCGTTTTGGTCATCGCCGTTTTGCGTTTCCAGTGCCCAAACCTTGCCCAGCTAGTTTGCCTTCACCCTCCACACCCCCCTGCACCCACGCGTCGCCGGAGGAAGCGCTGGAAGGCGGCCGCGCGGACGCGCCAAGCACTACCCGACGCGCCGCACGGCACAGCGCCGCCGGGCCCCTCCTGTCAGCGCCCTTTGCGCCGCTCGGACCGGTCCGTCGCCGCCGCGTTTCCCTCGTGCACCTCCTGTGCCACCGCTCCCTCAACGCTCCGCCACCGTCGCCACCACACGAGGCCGCCACCTCACCGCACCATTAACTCCGGCCTCTGCTCGGGGACGCTATAAGAGGCCTCCCCCGCACCGTTCCTTCACCGCACCACCTCTCCCACTCCCTCAGTCGCCGTCCACCCCAGCCACGAGCCCAGGGGAGCCACCCCTCGCCGGAATCGCGACCACCCGAGCCGCACTGACCCCAGCTCGATTCGCACCCCACAGCCCTCCCCCGATCGATTCCTCCCACCCAGAAGCTCCCCAGAGCGCCACGGTGACGATGCCGTGCTCGCCGGGGTGATTGGAGGCCGGAATCGTCGAGTCCATCCACGACCGCAAGCTCCCGCCGCCGGAGAAGACGCTCTGGTGCCGCGCAAGCTCGCCGTGATCCGCGAGTGCGTGGACGAGCTGCGCACCCTCTCCCCGAGCCCGTCTGCTTCCTCTCCTTCCCCTCTGCCTCGCCCTAGCCGCCGCGATTCGACGCCGGTGAGTTCGCCGGAGCATCGCCGGCTTCCTTCTGTTTTCCGCGCGGGAGAGAAGAAATAACGGTTCGGTTTTATGAGTCACTGACAGTGGGACCCACTGTCAGGTTTTTAAACATTTCTGGAAACGTTTTCTGTTTTGATTTTTCTGTTTATTTTTCTACTGAAAATTGGCAGAATTTAAACCCATTTTCAAATGGCAATATCTCTCTGAAAAATGGTCAGAAAAATATGAAACCAATTTTGTTGGCTTAGTTTGATTTTTCTCTTTCCAATGGAACCAGAAAAGACTTATTTGGAAACAGTTGATTTTGCAATTATTTAAATACCCTAGGATTGATTTTGACGCATGTTCGTCTCGTTTTGAATAGATTCAAACCTCTCCGACGGATTAGGAGTTACCCCTGAACCTGAAGGCAAGCCACCAACCCAATTCCAAACTTGGTCGACTTAGAAATATTTCGTCTGTTGAATTACTGTCTGTTGCATCTCACATGTCATACCGCATGTTATATTATTGCACTACTTTATATTGCTTATCTGTGCAACACTCACATTCTCGGGGCAATGGTCGGTTCTACCACCTCAGCCGAGGGAATGGGGGAATTATTACAACTGTGCGTCTCGCTTGCGGGGCTTTGTTTGGTTTTCTTCCTCTTCGCCGAGGTGAGGAGCGGACGAATGTCGTCTTATGATCCTCGGTGTCGGGGGCATTTGCCAAAAGCGTTAGTTGCCTTGTCCCCCCGTCAAATATGGTTGGCATAGACCAACCGGACTACGACGCTGGGGAGCTGCTTTTCTGGTTCTTTTTGCCGAGATGCTGACACCACGTCGGGGTTAACCCTTGAGTGGAATGGATGCTCTCTTTCTTATGAGTGCTTTTCGGTTATTCTTTTACGATGACACTCCCATTTTCGGGGCAATGGCAGGGTCTCCCGCCTCAGCCGAGGAAGTGGGGGAGATTATTATATTGTTGTTATTATTATTATCATCATTGTTATTGTTGTCATTATTGTTGTTATGGTTATGCTTATTCATGCAAGTATTGTGTTGTTGTTATATGCTTGCGTGTATTGCTTGCTATGTTGGAAACTGAAGTAAGAAATTTGACTAAGAAGATAATCACCTCCCTCGACTAGATTGAGTCACTTAGTGCCACTCACCAAACACCTTGCACAACCATGCGTCGTTCACATGGGCGGACCATGACTAAGTATTTTATCAGGCCTCCTTTGACGCCACCCTTTTGGCAAGTCTAGTCGGTTACCTTTGTGGTCGGGGCTAGGCTTGTGAAGGTTCCGGAGCTAGGCGTCGCTCATCGGTTGGGGACGTGCCGGATTCACTTCTTCATAAGACGTAGAGTTATGTCGGTGGCTATACAGGGAGTGTCCGGGTAGGATAACGGTTGTGGAAGTGTGGGTTTGTGCTGTCACCGTGATTGGTTCTAGTACTTTGGTACCGGCGGTACAAGCCTAGACTTCAGCGTGTGGATAAACGTTGCAACCTCTCGAGAGTGTAAATCTAGATTCTAGCCTTGTCCCCAGGTTATGGGACGTCGTTTGGGTCAAGTCACACTAGGGGTCAGTCCAGTCGAACTTGGAGAAATAACTAAGTTGAAACCATCGAACACAGGGATTGTTGTGAGTCTAAGCCAGAGTTGGCTATGGACTCGGAAGTTGTTGTTTAGCCAGAGTTGGCTAGAGGCTTGAATGCCTAGTTGTGGTTATACGATGTTGAGTGAGAAACGTGATCTCACTCGATAACGTGAAAACCACCCTACTAAGGTAAGTAGGTAAGTTATGTCCAACCGTTAAGCTTGGACTCATCCTCGCACCCGACCTCATGCCATGCTACTTTCTGAATCATGCCATGCCATATAGATAGACCTTGCTTGTTTTTGGGCTGATGTCTTGCAAGTACTTCAAAGTACTTACCTGGCTTTTCATGTGGCCAGACCCTGCTGAACCAGTCGCCGAGTACCCGCTCTATGAGAACTAGGAACCCGTATTCCAGGCAGAACCCTGTGGAGTAAAGCCCGTTGTCGCCACGCTACCGTCTATGTTTCCGCTGCCACTACCGCTTGAGGCCGATGTTAGAAAAATAATGTACATACTGTTGTGTGCGCCGTTGCGCAAAGCGGGAGCCTCACCCCGTGAATGTAATATGATGTATCGGTTCGAACTCGAAGCCTTATGAATGAATTTGGTTATGCCTTTGTTTACCAAGCTGTCATATAGCCAGTGTTTCTGGGACTGGTATATGGGGTGACTCGATCATCTGGATCGGGGTGCCACAGAGCTTGGTATCAGAGCCTAACTGCCTGTAGGATACCCTAGTTCTGGACGACGTAAATTAGAACTTGTTGTGTTGCCAACTTTTCCACTGTTCTCTGTCTGTTTGTGCTTTTGAACTTAACGCTCACCGTGTTTGATTTTTGTCTCTGTCACAGATGGCAGAGTTGCTCGCTGAGACTACCGCCGTGTACGTTCCCGGCTTTCCGCAGCTTCTGAGGGAGATCTGGGGCCACCTCTACCCAGGCTCACCTCCCCCGACTTACCACGTGTACCACAACCGTCTCAACAGGACCGCCGCAGAGTTCACCGCCACCGTCCGCCTTCGTCCGCAGCCCTTGTCCGCTGGGGTCGAGCACGGTCTCACTTCCGGTGTCTGTACACAGGCGTCTCGCGCCATACAGGAGGCTGCAGGAGATGCCATCCTGTTCCTCCGCACTGTCGACCCCGTGATGAGGCAGTGCACCCGTTACATCTACTTTCCGAGGTTGGCTGTAGACACGGGGATACCCTTTTCCCCAACCCAGGTGACCCTAGCTCACCTCTCTCGCCCTTATTCAGTACACCACTCACCTCCACCAGTACCTCCCGCCACCCTCCTCCAGCTTGGCTCGCTTCGCGCCAACGTGGCCTTGGCCGAGATTACACGAGCTTCTAGGTCCGGCACTCCTGTCGCCCACCTAGTCTCCCCACCTTTAGGCTCAGTTCCCTCGAGCAGATTAGGAGGGGGCTTGCCCGCCACCCTCGTCTACCGCTCAGGCGCCACCTCCCCGCACTCGCAGCGCCACTTACTTCTACTCGCACACCTCCCCGTTCGGTCTCAGCGTCGTCGCGTTCAGGCCGAGCCGCAGAGTCACTCCGGAGACTCCCGTGACGACCGCGCTTCACCCGACTACAGTCCCGCGGAGGAGCCTCTCGACACCACCACACCAGCGACACCCCTCGAGATGGAGTTCTAGACGCTTGGAGACGACATCGCTTAGTGTACCATACCTTCCGATGTATCGCGTGCTTGAATAACGTAGTGGGAGAGTTGCACTCGGCAGCTTGTACCCTGTGCTTGTACTTGTATCATATGCGAGTAGCTTGTATCTTTACTTGCATCTTTTGTAAATAGCGAGTGCTTGGATCTTGTAACCCCATCATCCATTGTATAACATCATGCTTGTGTTTCTTTTGCAAACTGTTTTCCATTTGGTTTTTCTTGGATGTTACCTTCCCCATATGGATGCTCATGATCCGCGCCGTTACATTCAACAGTTCAGGATGAGGCCCAATACTGGTGCAAGTGGCAGCCAAGGAACCCCGGTTCGTCGTTCCGCACGACAAGCTGGCGAGGATCCCGAGCCGCCGCAACCACCTCCTCCTCCTCCACCAAGTCAGGAACCAAGCCCAAGTCAGTTTATGATGATGATGGATGAACGCCACAACCAGCATCTGACTCAGATCATGAGAGAGTTTGGCACATACATGCAGCCCGCAATGCTCCAACCGCAGGCCGCTCAAAGTTGCAAGACTTCAACGTACACAACCACCCAAGTTCGCGTATGCTGATGACCCACTTGAGGCTGATGATTGGCTCCGTGCTATGGGAAAGAAACTGGAACTTGCTCGCGTGGACGAGCTGGACCAAGTGCCCTTCGCCACCCACTACCTTGAAGGCCCTGCCAGCATTTGGTGGGACAACCAAAAGGAGGCAAGAGGCGATGGACCCCCGCTCACTTGGACGGAATTTCAGGAAGCATTCCGCGGGCCTATATCCCTCGAGCGTCATCAAAATGAAACAGCAAGAATTTCTAGCCCTTACACAAGGCAGCAAGTCTGTCAGCGAATATCTGACAAAGTTCAACAACCTTGCTCGCTATGCACCTGATGACATCAGCACAGAAGAGAAAAAGAAGACAGGTTTCTTCATGGATGCATCAGACCATAAGACTCAGCTCAGTGTTCTGCAGTTCCCAGATTTCCAGTCCATGATCAACACGGCGCTGATTTCAGAAAAGAACACCGCTCAATCTATGACTCCCACAAGAGGAAGTTCGAGCCCCGTAAGAACCAGCATGAAGGGGATCTTCAAAGCCACGCACTTGGCAGCCCAACAATCATACTCAGCTCCTCAGAACTCTTGGAACCAGCCCAGGAAGGAAGGATATCCCCGGGAAGGATTCTATCACAAGCGCCCACTCGTGGATGATTGCAAGAGGGAGAACTCCTGTTTCAAGTGCGGCAAGACAGGACACTACATCAAGGATTGTCCTCTCCACAACGGCAACAACAGCAACTCCAGCAACAACCACCCCGCGGGTGCGATCAAGCCACCCCAAGTTGCCCGTGTGCACCACATGTCAGCAGAGGAAGCCTATGAAGCGTCAGACGTAGTGCTTGGTACGTGTACTATCAACACTAAACCCGCACTGATTTTATTCGATTCTGGAGCTTCCCACTCTTTCATCTCGAAGGATTTTGTTGCCAAACACCGTTTTTCCGTTTCCCTTTGGGCCATCTTTTGGTGATACAAACCCCCGCCTCTGAGATGAAAACCAACACCATGTGTCAAGATCTGACAATCAGCATCAATCAAGTGAAATTTCCCGCTCAGCTCAGCACCTCAATGTGCCCGGTCTCGACGCCATCCTGGGTATGGATTGGTTAGTTCAGCATGCAGCTCAGATCGACTGTGCAACTAGAGCAGTTACTCTCACCAACCCGGAAGGCATCCGACCACTTATGTGCCAAATAAGCCTCACCAGATAAATGCGAAGATGTTTCTTGCTCAAGCCCCGAGATAGGGAAGTGTATGTGGTCAGTGAATACCCGGATGTTTTTCCAGATGAGTTACCCGGAATGCCCCTGACCGTGATATTGAATTTGCTATTGAAGTGTTCCGGGAACAAACCCAATATTCAAGAAGCATTACCGTATGACAAGTCCCGAGCTAGTAGAACTAAAGAAGCAGCTTGATGAACTGATCCAGAAGAAATTCATCCGCCCAAGCATTTCACCGTGGGGATCACCGGTTTTGTTTGCAAAGAAGAGCGATGGTACCCTCCGATTATGTATTGACTATCGTGCTCTCAATGATGTCACCATCAAGAATAAGTACCCACTCCCAAGAATCAATGATTTATTCGACCAACTCCGTGGTGCCCGAGTATTTTCCAAGATTGATCTCCGCACGGATACTATCAGCTGAAAATTCGAGAAAGTGATATCCCAAGACCGCCTTCACCACAGATATGGTCTGTATGAGTGCACAGTTATGTCGTTCGGTCTAACAAATGCTCCAGCCTACTTCATGGGCATGATGAACAAGGTATTCATGGAGTATCTCGACAAGTTTGTTGTGGTGTTTATCGACGACATCCTCATCTACTCCAAAAATGAGGAGGAGCACGCCGAACACCTCAGAATGGTTCTGGAAGAATGCGTGAGCAACAACTTTATGCCAAGTACAGCAAATGCCAGTTCTGGTTAAAGGAAGTGGAATTCCTAGGGCATGTGTTATCTGGAGCCGGTGTGGCTGTAAACCCCAACAAGATCTCCGATGTACTAAACTGGAAGACCCCACCAATGTGTCAGAAATCAGGAGCTTCCTAGGATTGGCGGGTTACTACCGCAGATTCATTGAGAACTTTTCCAAGATAGCCAAGCCCATGACGGAGTTATTGAAGAAAAATCGCAAGTATGCCTGGACAGACGAGTGTGAAGACAGTTTCAACGATTGAAGACCGGTTAACCACCGCCCCAATTCTGGTGTTGCCCGATGATGCCAAGGATTTTACCGTATACTGTGATGCCTGCAGAAATGGGCTAGGAGCCGTACTCATGCAAGAAGGAAAGGTCATTGCATATGTGTCAAGGCAACTCAAGACCACGAGCTCAACTATCCCACCCACGACTTGGAGTTAGCCGCTGTCATACTCGCCTTGAAGACTTGGCGACATCACCTTATTGGTCGAAGGTGCGAGATCTACACGGACCACAAAAGCTTGAAGTATATCTTCACCCAGCCTGACCTCAATCTAAGGCAAAGAAGATGGCTAGAAGTAATCAAGGACTACGACCTCGGGATTCATTATCATCCCGGGAAGGCCAACGTGGTAGCCGATGCTCTGAGCCGGAAGCCCCCTAAAGTACGGCCAAGTCTGGAGAAAGAATTCGCAAAGCTAAACTTGTGCGTGGGAAACAAGGCCTACCTAAGCACCTGGAGGTGAAGCCAGACCTGGAGGAAGAAATAAAGACCGAGCAGGCCAACGACCCCGACCTATGCAAGATCAAGACCAAGATACCGTTGGGCCAGGCCAAGGACTTTTCATTAGACAGCCAAGGAGTACTCCGTTTGGTACCCGCCTTTGTGTACCCTACAAGGCCACACTGATACAGCAGATTCTCAGGGAAGCCCACGAGTCTGCTATTCCATTCACCCGGGAGGCACCAAGATGTACCAGACTTGAGGCAAACATTCTGGTGGTCAGGTATGAAGAAGGATATCGCCTACTACGTCGCAAGCTGCAATGTATGCAACCTAGTGAAGGCCGAGCATCAGAAACCCGCCGGATACCTCCAACCCCTTAAGGTACCCGAGTGGAAATGGGACAACATAAGCATGGATTTCATTGTAGGACTTCCCAAGTCCAGCCGGGGAATGATTCTATTTGGGTCATTGTCGACCGTTTGACGAAGGTATCCCATTTTATCCCCGTCAAGACACATACCGCTCGGACCAACTGGCACAACTCTATGTGAACAAGATTGTCAAACTCCACGGAGTCCCAAAGACCATTGTGTCGGATAGAGGCACCCAATTCACCTCCAAATTTTGGACAAGCCTACATCATGCCATGGGACAAAGCTATCCTTCAGCACAGCTATCATCCGCAGACAGACGGTCAGACCGAGCGGGTCAATCAAATCCTAGAGGATATGCTCCGCTCGTGTGTGCTCGCCTATGGAGCAGGTTGGGAAGATAGTTTACCTTATGCAGAGTTCTCATACAACAACAGCTACCAAGGCAGCCTGAAGATGTCACCCTTTGAAGCCCTGTATGGGAGGAAATGCCGAACCCCACTCAACTGGTCTGAAGTTGGGGACCGCAAGATCTTCAAGCCCGATGATTTGATGGAGGCAGAAAAGCAAGTACGTCTGATTCGGGACCGGCTCAAGGCAGCACAATCCCGCCAGAAAAGTTATTATGACCGACGACACCGTCAGATTCACTTCGAAGAAAACGACTATGTCTATCTTCGAGTAACACCTCTCAAAGGACTGAAAAGATTCCACGTTAAAGGAAAGCTTGCCCCAAGATTCATCGGACCTTTCAAGATTTGGCAAAGAAAGGATCAGTAGCCTACCAGCTAGAACTGCCAGAGGAATTAGCTGGAGTACACGACGTCTTCCACGTATCCCAGCTCAGGAAGTGCATCTCACCACCAACCAAGCAGGCTGATTTTAAGGAACTGGAGTTGAGCAGCGAACTGACTTACGAGGAACACCCCGTCAGAATCTTGGATGAGTCAGAACGCCGCACTCGCAGCAAGTCACTAAGTTCTACAAGGTTCAGTGGGACAAGCACACAGAGGAAGAGGCAACCTGGGAGCGCGAAGATTTGCTGAGGACAGAGTATCCGTATTATTCAACGAGCAACAGGAATCTCGAGGACGAGATTCATCTTAAGGGGGGAAGGTCTGTAACACCCTGAATTTTGGCCTTTTTAAAATTTTTCCCAAAGTGCATTACTCTCTGATTTAAATTGCATTTGGATTTTTAAACCGCTGGAAAATCCTTTTGGATTCCTGAACCTTGCAAACATGACAAATCAAGTGGGATCTTGTGCATGTAATTCTCCTCCCACTTGGTACTTCCATTTGTGATTTTATCCCTGGATAAATATTTATTTGGGAAATTCTTTTTCCTTTTTGAAAAATGCCCTTTTAATTGACCTTACAAAGGAACCCCTATTTTAATGTCTCCAAAAATTCTGCAAAAATTAGGGGACACTCCCTAGTTGATGTGGATCACTTTTATGCAAAAAATAGTGCCATGACTTGGAAAGTTTTCTCTCCACAAATCTTTTTGAGTTCTGCCCTTTTTCTCAAATCTTTTTAAAACCTAGCCAAAACATTTTTCCTGGATGCAACCAAGGCATGGATAAGCTCTCCTTGATCATTCCTACCTCAGGACAAAAGGGCTGGTCCATCTAACACCATCTACCACTTCAAACATTAAATTTTCACTTCTGGCCAGTATAGTTTTTCTCAAATTCTAGTCGGGCCAAGTTTCGAATTTGCAAAAAGTGTAGTCACAAAAGTTGTAGGAATTTAAATTTGGCGCAGAGTGACGCAGGTCCCATCTCATTTGGAGCTGGGAGCTGAGAGTTACATGTCGATGCCGACATTGGCATGGACTGGACCATGCCAGGATCGGCATGGACATGGCCAGAGAGCGCCGCCGCGTTTTGGTCATCGCCGTTTTGCGTTTCCAGTGCCCAAACCTTGCCCAGCTAGTTTGCCTTCACCCTCCACACCCCCCTGCACCCACGCGTCGCCGGAGGAAGCGCTGGACGGCGGCCGCGCGGACGCGCCAAGCACTACCCGACGCGCCGCACGGCACAGCGCCGCCGGGCCCCTCCTGTCAGCGCCCTTTGCGCCGCTCGGACCGGTCCGTCGCCGCCGCGTTTCCCTCGTGCACCTCCTGTGCCACCGCTCCCTCAACGCTCCGCCACCGTCGCCACCACACGAGGCCGCCACCTCACCGCACCATTAACTCCGGCCTCTGCTCGGGGACGCTATAAGAGGCCTCCCCCGCACCGTTCCTTCACCGCACCACCTCTCCCACTCCCTCAGTCGCCGTCCACCCCAGCCACGAGCCCAGGGGAGCCACCCCTCGCCGGAATCGCGACCACCCGAGCCGCACTGACCCCAGCTCGATTCGCACCCCACAGCCCTCCCCCGATCGATTCCTCCCACCCAGAAGCTCCCCAGAGCGCCACGATGACGATGCCGTGCTCGCCGGGGTGATTGGAGGCCGGAATCGTCGAGTCCATCCACGACCGCAAGCTCCCGCCGCCGGAGAAGACGCTCTGGTGCCGCGCAAGCTCGCCGTGATCCGCGAGTGCGTGGACGAGCTGCGCACCCTCCCCGAGCCCGTCTGCTTCCTCTCCTTCCCCTCTGCCTCGCCCTAGCCGCCGCGATTCGACGCCGGTGAGTTCGCCGGAGCATCGCCGGCTTCCTTCTGTTTTCCGCGCGGGAGAGAAGAAATAACGGTTCGGTTTTATGAGTCACTGACAGTGGGACCCACTGTCAGGTTTTTAAACATTTCTGGAAACGTTTTCTGTTTTGATTTTTCTGTTTATTTTTCTACTGAAAATTGGCAGAATTTAAACCCATTTTCAAATGGCAATATCTCTCTGAAAAATGGTCAGAAAAATATGAAACCAATTTTGTTGGCTTAGTTTGATTTTTCTCTTTCCAATGGAACCAGAAAAGACTTATTTGGAAACAGTTGATTTTGCAATTATTTAAATACCCTAGGATTGATTTTGACGCATGTTCGTCTCGTTTTGAATAGATTCAAACCTCTCCGACGGATTAGGAGTTACCCCTGAACCTGAAGGCAAGCCACCAACCCAATTCCAAACTTGGTCGACTTAGAAATATTTCGTCTGTTGAATTACTGTCTGTTGCATCTCACATGTCATACCGCATGTTATATTATTGCACTACTTTATATTGCTTATCTGTGCAACACTCACATTCTCGGGGCAATGGTCGGTTCTACCACCTCAGCCGAGGGAATGGGGGAATTATTACAACTGTGCGTCTCGCTTGCGGGGCTTTGTTTGGTTTTCTTCCTCTTCGCCGAGGTGAGGAGCGGACGAATGTCGTCTTATGATCCTCGGTGTCGGGGGCATTTGCCAAAAGCGTTAGTTGCCTTGTCCCCCGTCAAATATGGTTGGCATAGACCAACCGGACTACGACGCTGGGGAGCTGCTTTTCTGGTTCTTTTTGCCGAGATGCTGACACCACGTCGGGGTTAACCCTTGAGTGGAATGGATGCTCTCTTTCTTATGAGTGCTTTTCGGTTATTCTTTTACGATGACACTCCCATTTTCGGGGCAATGGCAGGGTCTCCCGCCTCAGCCGAGGAAGTGGGGGAGATTATTATATTGTTGTTATTATTATTATTATCATTGTTATTGTTGTCATTATTGTTGTTATGGTTATGCTTATTCATGCAAGTATTGTGTTGTTGTTATATGCTTGCGTGTATTGCTTGCTATGTTGGAAACTGAAGTAAGAAATTTGACTAAGAAGATAATCACCTCCCTCGACTAGATTGAGTCACTTAGTGCCACTCACCAAACACCTTGCACAACCATGCGTCGTTCACATGGGCGGACCATGACTAAGTATTTTATCAGGCCTCCTTTGACGCCACCCTTTTGGCAAGTCTAGTCGGTTACCTTTGTGGTCGGGGCTAGGCTTGTGAAGGTTCCGGAGCTAGGCGTCGCTCATCGGTTGGGGACGTGCCGGATTCACTTCTTCATAAGACGTAGAGTTATGTCGGTGGCTATACAGGGAGTGTCCGGGTAGGATAACGGTTGTGGAAGTGTGGGTTTGTGCTGTCACCGTGATTGGTTCTAGTACTTTGGTACCGGCGGTACAAGCCTAGACTTCAGCGTGTGGATAAACGTTGCAACCTCTCGAGAGTGTAAATCTAGATTCTACCCTTGTCCCCAGGTTATGGGACGTCGTTTGGGTCAAGTCACACTAGGGTCAGTCCAGTCGAACTTGGAGAAATAACTAAGTTGAAACCATCGAACACAGGGATTGTTGTGAGTCTAAGCCAGAGTTGGCTATGGACTCGGAAGTTGTTGTTTAGCCAGAGTTGGCTAGAGGCTTGAATGCCTAGTTGTGGTTATACGATGTTGAGTGAGAAACGTGATCTCACTCGATAACGTGAAAACCACCCTACTAAGGTAAGTAGGTAAGTTATGTCCAACCGTTAAGCTTGGACTCATCCTCGCACCCGACCTCATGCCATGCTACTTTCTGAATCATGCCATGCCATATAGATAGACCTTGCTTGTTTTTGGGCTGATGTCTTGCAAGTACGTCAAAGTACTTACCTGGCTTTTCATGTGGCCAGACCCTGCTGAACCAGTCGCCGAGTACCCGCTCTATGAGAACTAGGAACCCGTATTCCAGGCAGAACCCTGTGGAGTAAAGCCCGTTGTCGCCACGCTACCGTCTATGTTTCCGCTGCCACTACCGCTTGAGGCCGATGTTAGAAAAATAATGTACATACTGTTGTGTGCGCCGTTGCGCAAAAGCGGGAGCCTCACCCCGTGAATCTAATATGATGTATCGGTTCGAACTCGAAACCTTATGAATGAATTTGGTTATGCCTTTGTTTACCAAGCTGTCATATAGCCAGTGTTTCTGGGACTGGCATATGGGGTGACTCGATCATCTGGATCGGGGTGCCACAGATTAGTGTAGATATATTTTAGTTAGTGGTCATATTTTAGGTGGTGGTAATATTTTAGTTGGTCGGCATATTTTAGGTGGTCATATTAGTATATGTTGTCGGTTAGATGTTAATATAGTTTGCCGGTGTATGTTGTCGGTTAGATGTATTGTATATTTTGATTATTTTCGGCGGTCGTAATATTTAGATATATCCGCTGTGGAGTATTTAATGATAGAATAAATTTGTTTAGGTAATGGAAGTGGTCGATGTTGTTGTGCACTACGATGCCGGTACAGTCCTTGCATCTGAGTCAGGGGTTGATCTTAGTGAATTTGAAAATGTGGAGATTCAGTTGACAGAGCCAGAGAAAGTGAAAATCAGCGGTGTCCAGTGGTATTTTACGGTGAATTTTGGGTATGATCCTAATTACTGGACTGTTAGGATTCAGTCGGTATGGACCAAATCCCGGTCAAATATTCGCTGGGAGTTGTTGCCGCTTGATAGGACAAATCAGTGGGTTTCTTGGCTAGCATCATGCAAACGCCGAGGGACAAAACCAGAAGTCCTAGTGTCGTTTGTTCTGAAGCAGAATAATTTTGAAATAGGTGGCGGTGCTGTTCAGACTGGAGAGACTAGTGAAGCAACTAGTTCGCATTGTGCCCAAATGCCTGGTCATTATGAACCATCACCGTCAGCAGGACATGCTCAAATTCCTGTTGGCTATGAACCATCACCGTCAGCAGGACATGCTCAAATTCCTGTTGGCTATGTACCATCACTGTCAGAAATTCCTCTTCATTATGAACCAGCACTGTCAGCAGGACTTGCCCAAATTGGGGAGGCTGATGCTGATGAGCACGAAGGTACAATACAGGCTGAGATATTGGTGGAAGACGAGGATGGCGTCGCAGAAGATATTGATTCTGATGATTCTGATGAAAACAATGATGAAGATGTGCCTATTCCCAGTTACTGGAATCAGGACAACTCTGCCATCACGGCCGTGCCTGATGTCCATGAATCGTCCTGGGAGTACCACATGAATAACATTCAAATCGGGGCTCAGTACAGCACGAAGCAACAGTTAAGTGAAGCCGTGATTCAGTGGGCATTGTCCACGCAAAGGGTTTTCCGCACTGACGTGTCAAATAGGCAATATTTGACAATGAGCTGTGTTGACATTGGTTGTCTGTCACGGGTGCATGGTCACTTGCCGAAGTATGACGTGGTGTGGGTGGTGACAGACGTCGTGCCACACACATGTGAAATTAATAGTTTGCTGACAGATCACCCAAACCTAACGTCAACTCTCATTGCACGTCTCTTGTTCAGTGAGATAGTGAACAAGAAAGACATGGTAGCAAAGCACATCATAGATACAGTTCAGGCAAGATGGAATACCACCATTAAGTACGGAAAGGCCCGGAGAGCTAAGCAGAAGGCTCTAGAGGAGAGGTTTGGGTCTTTCTATGACTCTTATGATAATGTTATTCGTCTTGTTAGCACATTGAAGGAGAGAAATCCTGGCACATATGCTATAGTACAGATACAACAACTCCCGGATATTCCTCAATATGGTGTATTTGGCCGACTGTTCTTCTCATTCGCTATTTGCATCGAAGCTTTTACCCACTGTCGTCCAGTGCTCTGCGTGGACGGCACGTTTCTCACAGGGAAGTACAAGGGGCAGATCCTGACCGCCATAGGTGTGGACGGCAATGGGCAGATCATCCCGATTGCCTTCGCCTTCGTCGAGGGTGAGAATTATGATTGCTGGATATGGTTCTTCAGGCAATTGAAAATGGGAGTCGTGAAGACTCGGCCAAATGTGTGCATCCTTCACGACAGGCATCCTGGTATGCTTAAGGCTATAAAGCGACTGCAGCACCCCACCGAGGATGAACCAGCACCATGGACTGACATGCAGAGCCGCTGGTGTATGCGTCATCTCGCCGCTAACTTTTACTCATGCTTTAAGAGTAAAAGACTGATGAATCTGTTTAAAAGACTGTGCAATCAGAATCAGGAGAGGAAGTATCAGTTTCTGTGGGAAAGACTGACTGAATTCATTGGGCAGCAAGTGAAGGAAAGGAAAGCTGCACAGGCACAAGCGGTAGCTTCACAGCTTGCTGCGGTGCAGGCAGTTGCGGCCCAGGTTGCTGCGGCACAGGGTACTGCGGCACAGGGTGATGCGACACAGGGTACTACGACAAATACGACAGATTCAGAGCCTGTTGGGTTGTGTGACTTGCCTGGAATTGACCCTCCTGGTACGAAGAGAAAGAAGGGAAAACGAATCAAATTTTTTGAAGAGTGGATAGAGAAGGAGCCTCCCGTGCAGTGGTCTCTGTTGCACGACCAATATGGAGCAAGGTACGGCATCATGACTACCAACCTAGCTGAGGTGTACAATTTTGTACTCAGAGGGAATAGGAGTTTGCCACTGACAGCACTGGTGGAGGGTATTTTGCACGGAACATTGACGTATTTTAGAGATAGACGTCGTGAAGCCGTCGAGCATATTGAGTATTACCCCAACACACCTTATTGCCGCAAGATAAGACATTACATGGACAAGAAGATAAAGAAGGCACGAATGCACACTGTCATTCGTATTGGCAATGAAGAAGCGAGGTACGAGGTACGCTTACCAACCTCAAGATTTGGTGCGGGTAATGAGCTGAAAACTCATGAGGTCATAATTACTGCTACTGCACCCCCAACGTGCGAGTGCACATGCAACAAACCGAGACTGCTTCACCTCCCATGTTCTCATGTCCTTACTGTTTCTGGCCAGTTGGGGATGAACCCAATCAGTTTTGTCTCTCCGTATTACATGAAGGAGGCAGTGGTTGAAACTTGGACCGGGGAGATGACAGGATTTAGAGTAGTTGGCAACTTCAACAAGGTGAATGAGATGGAACGAGAATATATTCTAGATCCTGCTCTTATGAGAACTGGCAGAGGAAGACGGAACTCGCGTCGCATCCGGAATGATATGGACGAGTCTGAAGCTGGTGGATGTACTAGACAGTGCTTATATTGCAATCTTTTTGGGCATAGAGAGAAGTATTGTCCCAAATACGGCCTAGGACCTTATCCTGATCCTGCAGTCGTTCCTGATCCTGTGCGTGGTCGAGGAAGTCGAGGAAACTGAGGAAACCGAGGACGTGGCCAACGTGGCTAGCACTACATTCCAATTTCTATGTGTGTATCCCTATGGTTTAATTTGTATGTGTCCGAACTATGTTGTAATTTGTATCTGTCCGAACTATGTTTTAATTTGTACATATCCGAACTATGTTTTAATTTGTACGTGAATTGGTATGGTTTAATTTGTATGTGTCCGAACTATGTTTTAATTTGTACGTGAATTTGTATGTTTTAATTTGTACGTGAATTTGTATGTTTTAATTTGTACATGTCTGAACTATGTTTTAATTTGTATGTTTGTTATTTTTTGTGTTTTAGTTTGTACGTGCCCGAACTGTGTTTTAATTTGTATGTTTGTTAATTTTTATGTTTTAATTTGTACAGATGGCTGCACATGCGTTGCTCAGTGAGGTGATCGATGGAAAACATCGTGCAAAGATTTGGGAGGGTGGTGATCCACCGAAGATCTTGCGTACGCGGGGTCCAGCATACAACTGGATGATACACCCTGATTGGGTTGATCGGTACGTATAAGAGAATATATTGATTATTTTGTTATGTCGTACGATATGACGAATAATTTATGATACAAAATTTTGTTGCAGTTTATCTTGGTCTGGTCTCTTACCTATAGCGCGCCAAGTTGAGTCGACTCGACGGGAGTGGCTACATATTCCACCAGATCAGCTCGGGGCCCCAGATATTGATGTGCAGGTTGATGCATCTCGACGCATCAACCCAGACAGGTCACTGCTCTGCTGCTTAGTTGATCGATGGAGGCCCGAGACCCACACTTTTCACTTCCCGTGCGGACAGATGACACCGACTCTTCAGGATGTGTCATATCTGTTGGGTCTCCCACTAGCGGGCGCGGTCGTAGGTCCTTTACAGGCTCCAGATAATTGGCGTGACGAAATGCAGGCACGTTTCGCAGGGATACATCCGTAAAACCCGCTCTTAGAGTACCAGCGACACGGTCCTCGGGTTTCATGGTTGAGCAAGTTTCAGGTAAGACTGTTAGAATTATGAATTTTATTTTTTATTATCAACAAACTTGTACTTACTCAGTTCGTTTTGTATGATCAATGCATATTGGAGTTCTAGGATACCCGGATGCCGCGTTGACTGAAGCGCAGATTACTAGATGTCTGGAGGCATACCTGCTGTGGCTGTTCGGCAAGGTAATGTTCATTGGCTCCCACGTCGACACTATTAGTGCGCGCTTCATCAATATGGCGCGAGAGATTGCGGAGGCACATCACGTTGAGGACATAGTGCCACGGAGTTTTGGGTCAGCTGTCTTAGCCGCCACGTACCGAGCTATGTGTTCGGCATGCACGAAGAATAAGCGTTCCGCTTCGCTTCTTGGCTGTCCACTACTGTTGCAGTTATGGTCTTGGGAGAGGTTCCCTATCGGTAGGCCTGACGTCGACGCTCTTACACCCTGGGAGTACAGGCTCGTTGAGACAAACCTAGTCGTTTTGCCTACTATTGGTACTATGTGGGCGCGTAGAGAGGTAAACTTGCACATCATTTAATTTTTCAAACTTCTTATTTTGGTAAACTTGCACATCACTTACTTACTAGTTTATCTATTTGCAGAGACGGTACGCGGGCCAGCAGGTTAAAAACTGCTACGAGTCCTTCATGATGCAGTTTGATCAATTGCAAGACAATCAGGTTATATGGGAGCCGTACCGTCATGATAGGGTGCAGGCGAGATACCCCGGCGGGATTTCTAGCTTGTGCCAGAGGGATGAAAACTACTGGTACACTCGAGCCCGCATTGTTTTCGATGTCACGGTGGAGGAGATGGCCCAACAACGTGTCATGAGACAGTTTGGCAAGCGACAAATGCCGGAGCCTCCCGCTAGAGCTCCCGCCCTTCCTCCGCACATCCACAGGTATGTTTTAATCAACTGTGTTTACACCAAGGAATTTGGAATGTACTTTTATAATTACACTACGCCTACATGTTTCAGATTGTCGCGACAAGGAGATAGATCTCTGGCATCTTGGCTACAGGCACTTAATCCGTACATAGCGGAATGGGCGAACGCGACGGCTAACGTATGGCCCTCGGATGAGCCATTTCTGCTACATGATTTCAACTTATATCTGCGGACGTATAGACAGTCCACTCGACTTCGCTTAGTGCCCACGTCCCAGCCTGATCAGTTGCCACCTCCTTCTGTTACGGACATGTACCCACTTGAGGCTATTGGGGGAAGCAGATACTACGCGGTATGTACTTCACTAATATTGGTAAATGCATGTCTCAATAATTGACACTAACATTTTGTTTTCCTACAACAGGCAGGCTTGATACAAGACATTCAGAGCGACGTTGCCGCCTTTGCCCCACTACCGCAACAGGCGTCTTGGTTCAAGCGTCTGGAGGACAAGTTACGACGTGTGTACTCTGTTCTTACTTGTGCCGGCGGTGCAGACGTTGCGGCCCACGGCCCAGCCCCGCGTCACCCGCGCCCCACGCGGCAGTCACTCTCCCGGACTCCACTTATTCAGGATGCACAGGTATCACCCTCCCGTCATTCCACAGGTCGACAGGACCCCCGACCACGTCATACAGTAGTACAGACTCCTCGCCCACGACCTACATACGAGCATGGTAGTTCGTCCCACCAGCCAGATCCTTCCCAGCCCGGTCCATCACAGCCACCTATGTACGAGCAGCCAGATCCTACCCAGCCTGGTAGTTCGTCCCACCAGCCAGATCCTACCCAGCCTGGTAGTTCGACGTGGCAGGCGCCACCTGTGTACGGGCTCGGGATGCCGCCTTCGTACGGGTATGGCTTGCCGCCTGGTTACCAGTTCGCGATGTCGCAAGGTTACGGGATACATCCACCTCAACATAACGTGTGGAACCCGTCTGCTATGCCGATGTCTCAGATTCCGGTCCACATCCGTAAGTACTTTATAATACTCTCATTTATTTATCATGTCCACCTACACGGAGTACTGACGTAACATCTACATGTACAGGTGGGGGTGACGACTCTGCACACACGGAGTGAAAGGACAAGGATGTCGCCTAGAGGGGGGTGAATAGGCGTTTAAAACTTTTCCGGGTTAGGCTTGCTAATTGCGGAATAAAACTAGGTGTTTAAATTAACAAGCCAACAACCTTAATAAACTAGGTTCACCTATGTGCACCAACAACTTATGCTAAGCAAGATAACTAACAAGGTGATAGCAAGATATGATACTTCAAGCTCGAAGGCTATCACAATGTAAAGTGCATAAGTAAATAGCTCGGTATAGAAATAACCGAGGCACGTGGAGACGACGATGTATTCCCGAGTTCCTCCTTTTTAGGGGAGTACGTCTCGTTGGAGGGGTGTGAGTATCAAACTCAAGATGCCACAAAAGGCTTCACCCTATTCTCCGATGAACCTCGCCCAAAAGCTCGGTTCACCTTCCACTATTGATTTCCTTTGGGGCGGAAATCGAGTCCCTTACAACAAACTTGAGGCACAACCCACAAAAGGATCGGGAGCTCCCAAGCGGCCACAAAAGGCCTCGCACCGCCACAAAAGGCGCCACTCGCCACAAAAGGCGTCACTCGCCACAAAAGGCGTCTAGGGTCCAATGACCCAAGAGTAACAAGCTCACAATCTTCACTTCCACGAATCCTCGTGCAGAGAGCAAACCTATGCACAAAAGCAAAGGCAAACCTATGCACAAAAGCAAAGGCAAGAACACAAGAAGTGCTCAAGTCCATCACTCCCAAATCCCACCACAAGCAACTAATGCTTATGGGGAGAGAAGAGAGGAAGAACAAAGAGGAGATGCACCAAGAACTCCAAGATCAAGATCTACTAGGTTCCCCTCACTTAGAGGAGAGATGGAATGGATGGATATGTAGATCTAGATCTCCTCTCAATTTGCCTCAAAGATATGCAAGAACCATGGGAGGGAATGAGAAGAAGGCAAGCTTTTCAAAGGTTCAACAATGGAGGAGAGAGAGGAGAAAGCTTGCTCAAGAGCTGTGGAAACCGTTGGGGAAGAAAGCCCCTTTTTATATGTACCCTGGAAAAAGTAGCCGTTGGAAGAAATAAGAGTCGTTGTAGTGCAGAAGTGAAACCGGCCGTGAAACCGGTCAAGACCGGCCTGGCGACCGGGCTGGAGGCCGAGCCAACCGGTCGTGAAACCGGCCAAGACCGGCCTGGCGACCGGGCTGGTGGCCGAGCCAACCGGCCGTGAAACCGGCCAAGACCGGCCTGGCGACCGGCTGGTGGCCGAGCCAACCGGCCGTGAAACCGGCCAAGACCGGCCTGGCGACCGGGCTGGTGGCCGAGCCAACCGGCCGTGAAACCGGCCAAAACCGGTCTGAGGGCCGGCCTACAAAAAAACAGCAAAACGTGCAACACGAAAACGAACATATCTTGATCATCCGGACTCCGTTTTCGACGTTCTTGGGCTCGTTGGAATCGCAACGAAAAGCCCTTCAAGATTATGCAGAGAAACATCATAGTCCATCATGTGAGGATAAAACCAAATGTAAACTTCTCTAAATAAGAACAACCGGTAAATCCTGAGATGCAATAACTTTTGGAAGGAAGCTCCAAACGAGATGAAACCAACGAGGTTGGAAAGGTAGCGACAAGAGGATATACCACACATGGAAGGTGTGGACCTTATCTCGAGGAGAACCGATAATATTTCCAACACCGAGAATGCAACAAGATTTCCAACCGGACTCCGTTTTCAATGATCTTGGGCTTGCTCCGAAGATAATCACAAGCACTATAAGATCATGCATATGCACATCATAGTCCAACATGTGAGAAGGAGAACACAAGAGGAGAGTTTGACCTCTCTTCGAAAAGACCAACCGGTAAAACCTCCAACATCAAAAACATCACAAGATATTAAAATGGAATCCGTTTTTGATGAACTAGAGCTTGGTATAGAGATGAACACAAGCTCTAAATTCTCACATGGATAAAAGCCAAATAAGAACCAAGAAAGAATGATATGCCAAGTATGCAAAGGTTTGAGCTATCCACAAAGATGTGATCAAGTTACTCACTTGAGAGCCCCTCTTGATAGTACGCCGTCTATCCTAAACCCGGTCTCTCACTACACCACGAGACCGGTAAAATAGAAACCCTATCAAGATCATACCTTTGCCTTGCGCATTCCACTTGAGCTAGATGATGACGATCTTGATCTCTTCAAGTGGACCACCTTTTTTGATTGCGCTTGCTAGCACATGCTTGATGAAGACATCACCAAAAGTTCCGTCTTCATGTATCCACTTGCACTTTGTCTTCTTATCTTGATATAGATGATGGCTTGGAGCTAAACATGAATGATTACTCAATCTTCTTCTCCAAGCCATGCTTGCAATAAGCTCATCTCTACACATGACCATTCTTCATATAAACCCTTGAATAGAGCATTGATCATCATGTAATCTTCTAGAGTCCAACACATGAACTACAATCTTTTCCTATGGACACGATCTACAAGTATATCTCAATGCAAACATTAGTCCATAAGGATTGTCATTAATTACCAAAACCACGCATGGGGCAACACATGCACTTTCACGGAGCTATACGACGACCTGATGTACCAGACTCCACCGCCGCTCCCGACGCAGGAAACCCAGACACAGGAGGAGTAGCCGTTGCAAGGCCGAGGGATGCGTGGCCACCGTGCTCCGAGACGCTTGTCACCTTCCGGGCGTCGACCGCGTAGACAGCCGCGGACACGTGCTCACAGAGATGACCGATACTACTATCTGTGAGACATATTTCTATCTATGTATGAGACATATTTATGAGACATATTTCTATCTATGTACTACTATCTATGAGACATATTTCTATATATGTATGAGACATATTCATATTTATGTTTGTATGAGACATATTATCTATGTACGAGACATATTATTATCTATGTACGAGACGACATATCAGAGGAAAATAAGTTGTATGAGACATATTATTAAACAAATATTGGAACTTATACAGACAACAAGAAAAGTGGTAGCAGCGACAACACAACATAAATTGAAAAAGAAAAGTCATCTACCATCGACACAGCCTCCCGCATCACTCTCCCCCTTCAACGATGCTTCACCCTTGTCTTTTGACGACGCCGCACCCTTGCCCTTCGACGCCGCCGTCGCTGCTGGAGCTTTCTTGCTCGCTTCAGTCGGCATGAAGATATCATCTTCATCCTCGCTCTCCTCGACCCATGAAATCGGTTTACGAAAAGCAGACAACATATCTGCTTCACTCCTATATGTTAGTTTCTTCTTCTGCTACCTAGCATACAGTCTCACAAGTTCTTTTTCTATTTCCTTCGAATCCCTTCGTGGCCACCCATGCCTAACTAGCTTCGCTGATAGCTCACGGAGATAAGGTGGATTACTAACAATATCTTGGAATGGGATCTTTTTATTGTCTACCTTGAAATCGACCGTAAACTACAAAAGTAGTGCTGACATTCCTCCCAGGAAACTACCATCTGAAGGAAAACTCGACATGTTCGAGTGAGTGGACTATGCTTACGAACTCGACATCTCCTCCTGGGGTTTTTATAGGACGAGCACAGAACAATTGGCGGGAGAAACAGGCGGGAGCAAGTCTGGCGGGAAAATAAAAGGCGGGAGCAAGTTTGGCGGGAAAATTAGGCACGGCAGAAAAATGGCTGGAGAAGAAGGACGGGAGGAAAATGGCGGGAACAAAATGGCGGGAGGAAAAGGGCGGAAGAAAAATGGCGGGAGAAAAAAAAAGCGGGAACAATTGACCGCGAAACAAATTTACTCGATAAAACCAAAATATGCGCGGTGCCGGGAAATATGAGCGGGAAAATAATGGCAACATTAGCGGTGGCGGGAAATATGAATATATGGGCCAACAGTCGGCAAAAACATAAAAAAAATAGAAAATGCAACTTTCGGCACGGCCAGAGCCGAAACATGCCTGTCGGCCCCGCCGTTACGCGAAAGACTGGCGCACATGCAGATCAGCCAGCTTTCGGTTTGGCCCGTGCCGAAACCCTCTGGTTTTGGCCTGGCCCGTGCCGAAACGCAGGTTTCGGCCCGGCCGTTTGTCATCGTATCGGCATAGTTGATAGGAGACGGGGGTCCTCTAGCCGAGGGTGAACGTAGGGCAAGAAGGTGGACGTCGTCAAGGACGGGATTGTACACGGCAGTTTACCCAGCTTCAGGCTCCACGACGGTGGCGGAGCCCTACGTGCTGCTATAACTCACTATAAGGCAAATAGCCGTGTTACAGGTTACAATGAGTTGGTTGTATGATTGATCGTTGCCCTAAAGGCGTCCCTGGTCCGGCTTATATAGGCGGCCAGACGCAGGGGTACAAGGTTGTAACGTATCCGACAAGACTACAGAGTCCTAAACCTATCCGGCAAGTATGCCGCCTACCGCCTATGTCTTGATGGCTTCATGGGCTTCGGTCTTGGGCCTCCGTCCTGTCGGCATCCGCCTACCTTGACTTGCCGGCTATCTGGGCCGCCCGGTAGGCAAAGCCTTATCCACCACTGCAGGCCACCCTGGGCTAGCCGGATTTGCCATGTTGGTGATACCCCTAGTTGGTATAACCCCAACATTAGCCCCTGGAAGGGTTTAAGTTCTTCAGGCGCCGTCTTCTTTTGCCGATAACATCCATCTTGTTTGTAAACGTCTGAAGAGCTTGAAGCATTCCATAATTGAAAGAATAGGCGGCGGTCCGACAAAAGTTGCTAGAACGCAGCCGCCAACATGGGAAAGACGGACTGACAACTTGTCAGGAATCTCCCACACGTGATCTTGTCAAACTGACATTTTCCGCCAAAATTTGACGGGTGACGTCATGAAGTCCACGACAGTTTGAACCTCATGATGATCTCTCCACTACGTGCGGGAATCGAGGAGACAATCTCGCAGACACCGTTGCCACAACGTGCAAATCGCGGACACGTGGCGAAAATCTCTCCATGCCTTATCCCTTGCACGAATCTCGGAACAGAGGAAATAAAAACCCCCACTCGTACCGCGCCGCCCCATTCTCCTCCTTCGCGCACACACCTCAACCTCCACCCTCTCGAGCTCTTCACCTCTGCTACCAACTCCGGCGTAGCGCTCCTAGAAGCACCACCAGCTGTAATGGCGAGCACCAGCGACCAGATTCCCACGGAGGAGGTTTCGGCGGCGGCGGCGTCCGGATCTGGATCTGTTCCAGTTGCAACGGCGACGGCAGCGGCGGCGGCGGCTGCGGGCAGCACTGCCCCAAATTTCTCGTCCTCGCCCACAGCCACGGACGGGACTCCTTCTTCTCCGACGCCGGCGACGGCGACGGCCGCACCCTCCTCCCCCATTTGCGCAACTCCTCTGGCCTCGACGGCGCCTGAGCCAGCCGATCCAGAGGTTGCCGTCGATGAAGATAGTGATGAAGAGGAAGAGGCCGCGGATTTGGGCTCCAGGTACTGGCTTCCGTCATGTTTGACGGAAGCGTACATGAAGCAACTGGAGGAAGGCGGCTTCCTGCCAACCCAGGCAGAATGCGGTTGGCGGATTCCAGGAGACGAAGTTGTCCCTGACCCAGTTGACGGAGAGAGGGTCATGCTGACCTCCCATCTTCTGCGCGGTATGACCTTGCCGCCCTCCACCTTCTTTTCCGCCATTCTAGACCACTATGGGCTGCAGCCACACAATATTGCACCCAATAGCATCTTAGTTTTAGCCGGCTTCCAAGCCTTATTTGAGGGCTACTTAGGAATAGCTCCCACAGTAGAAGCCTTCAAATACTGCTTTATCTGCCACCGGCAAACTATCTCTGGCGGAGCGCTGGCAACTTGCGGCAGCGTGACCTTCAATTGCCGCCAAGGTGCCTGGTATCCAAAAATCCCTTACGTGGATTCCGTCAAGAATTGGACCAGCACCTTCTTCTATTGTAAGGACATCCCAGCTCCCGGCAAAACGGTAGGCATTCCGCCTTTTGTCAACTCCCCGCCAGAGTATCAAGCACACTGGACTGAGAAGCCAACAACCATTCTACCAGAGGAACTCCGCCTAGCTTTTAGGCGGATCGAGTTTCTCACATCAACCATGGTCCCTCCCCGCCTTGACGGAGTTGACACCGTCCTGTGTTGGCTGTCGAGGCGGATCATGCCTTTGCGCCATCGCCCACTCAAGATGTGCGAATACAAGGCGGAGGAGGCTGACGGCACGCTCGACACAGACGTGCTTCTTTATCGGCTGCGAGAACTCATTCAGCCGAGATTTGTTAAGGTGGCGGAAAGCGTCGCCATGTTTACTCACGACAATCCAGCTCCAGAGGTATGGCAAAACTTCCTTTACTTTCATGCACTTGCTTTCCTAACCAAAGTCAATACTAACTTGCCTTTGCC
The DNA here is from genome assembly GCA_947311845.1 of Poa pratensis. NCBI lineage: Eukaryota > Viridiplantae > Streptophyta > Magnoliopsida > Poales > Poaceae > Poa > Poa pratensis. The sequence goes on from CAMZMU010000111.1 coordinate 28,457,204, forward strand.
TTTCCAGCTGGCGACCTTGGCGGAGGAGGACTTGGCCCCCAGATACTACGATGCTGGGGCCAAGACCAAGAAACGCAAGCTCGTCTCCACCAAGGAGATGGAGAAGAGGAAGAAAGCCGCCACCACCACTGAGGCGGAAGATGAGATTTTGGGGAACAAAGTTCCCACCAAATGGTAAGCTACTGCCCATTTAGTTTGCTTTGTGTTTAGGCTACCTCATTGCTAACATGTTTTCGCCTTCTTTCAGAGCCAGACCTGTGATGCCCAAACTGCGTGCCAATGTGAAGGCGGCAGCCGGCAGAGGCAGACCGTTGAGATTTTCTCCGGCAACTGCACCGGCGACCCCTGCCACCAATATTCCCGCGGTTTTATGCCCGGGAACCTTTATGGCGGACAAGGTGAGGATGACCGGCTCTGCGTAGAGCGCAGCAGAGAAAGCGGCGGGCAAAAAAGTTGCCACCAGTACCTCCCAAAGATCGGCTGAAGCTACGGCTAATGATGCCGCTCGGATCATGGAAATAAAGAAAGAGACGGCAGAGGCCGCCAAAATAAAACTTGCCGGATCATCTTCACGCTCCAGCCCCGGAACTGAACAAGGCACAGGAGGCACCAACATGGGTGCGCGACAAACGCTGCAAACCATGTGGGACGGTACCAAAAACTGGTATCGACACATGAGGACTCTCCACGACACCCATGACGCAGAACTCGAGGTAAAGTAGTACATAGTTGTAGCCCCCGACTACTTTGTCGGCGAAAACTTGACTTAGCCGGCGAAGTGGTCTGTTTACTATGACATTAAACTTAACCTTTGTTGTCCGCGTGTGTGCAGACCACCTTGGCGTCCAACCGCGAACTGTTTGCTGCCGCGGAGGCCAAGAACAGGGAATGCCGGGAGCTTCAGCAAGAACTGGAGCTGAAGAACGGCCAACTTGCGAGCCTCGAAGAAGCGCGCAAAAAGGATGAAGGTTATAATTTTCTTTGCCTTCTTCTCATCCGCCAAGTTTTCCATGGCTACTCCGACAAGTATTTTAGCCGGAGTTTTTTCCTTTTGTTTGTTGTAGAATTGTTAAACACTGCGCAAGATGTTCTCAAGAACTCAGCTAACATGCAAGCTTTGATGAACGAAGCTGCAGATCTGGCCAAGGAGGTCATGAAGCTGAAGGCGGACCATGCCAAAGAGTTGGAGGAACGGGATATGGCTCATGCCACCGCCTGCAGCAAGTTGACTGATCAGATCCAAAATCTGACCAACAGTCTTGCTGAGGTGACCAAGAACTCCAAGCTTCAGCAAGAGAACCATGCCAAGGCAGTTCAACTTGCCGAAGAAACACTGGCCACCCACCTGGATGAGATCAATGCCATCCATGACCATGTCCTTGGTAACTTTCGAAACTTTGCTTTCATTTTTGCGCTTTGGAACTTCTTGCCGGCTTGTGTTTAACTTGTGAAATTTTTTCTCCTTGCAGCCCCGGTAAACTTGAGCGATACAGAGGACACCTCTCCTCGCCTAGCGCGCATATTGAAAGTTGGCGAGGTGATCACCAATATCAAAAGCGCAAGCCAAGCATTCGCCGCCAAGTTCTACCCTAGCGAGGGCAGCGATCCGGTTGTTTTTGACGCGGTGCCAGAACTTCTGGTGAAGGCGGCCGACGATCGTGAGGGCATACTGCGCTCTGCCGCTCGCGGCGCCGCCAAAGTTGCCCTTGCCCTGTGCAAAGCCTGGTATGCCGAGGCGGACATGCATCAGGTGACAGAATACATGCCCACTGAGGATGAAAATGGCGATGCCATTGACTCCAAGGAAGTGATGGCTTCTGTTGCCGGCTACGCCACGCGCGTCGCCAACATGGTGGATCTCCGCGTCTTCTACAAGGAGCACCCAGATCCGCATCTTGCCGCAGGCGAAGCATCTTCAGTTGTCGGCGTGGACACCACAGGTGGCGAGGGGGAAGCTGAACAAGGCAGCCCCAAGGATGGCGGAACCAGCCCCCAAGCCCCCGAGGCGGCATTGACCAAGGCGGCGACTCCTTAGATTTTCCTGCGAACAATGCAACAAGCCAACTTGCGTTAATCTGTGACGCATTAAAAACTTGTCTTATTTTGTCTGGTGTAAATATTCTTTTGTTGGGCCAACTTTATGCTACACTTGGCGGTAGTCTTATTTAAGTGGCCCGCCTTAAAAATGTATCTGTGTTTGCATGCTTAACGTTTCATATGTTGGCGGAACCTCATCACAGTTACTTCAGCTGTGCCAACCAGGCGCAATACCAATTAGTTTAGACACAGAGACTAAAGCCGGCATGTTGGTGCCAACGACATACTACTAGGCGACCCACATACAAAACAAACAGATAGTCATATTAGGCGGTGCAAATATTGTTTGCTTAATTTTAGCCGGCAACGGCAAATGCCAAAAAAGTTAGGACCATTAGCACTAAGCGAAAATTTTGGTAACTTTTGACATGATAGATATATGATTGCAAGAAAAGACAAAAGATGGCATGATCTCTAGACGGACTGAGCAAACCACAACTTTTATTTCATAATCATATAATACTTATTACAATCAGAAATTGCTAAGTGTAAAAGGGACGTAGCTGCTCAATGTTCCATGGACGCTTGGTTTCTTCGTACTTGTCGTCAACCGTGCGCTTCCGCTTACGCCTCTCTTCTTCTTCTTGTATCCGTCACGTATGTCCGTCAAGTAGTAGAACCATTGAGCAGTACTTTGCTGACCACAAAGGGCCCTTCCCAAGGAGGGGATAACTTATGCAAGCCTTTCCTATCTTGGATTAGGCGGAGGACCAGGTCACCTACTCTAAAACTACGTTGTCGCACTCTTCGACTATGATACCGGCGCAGATTCTGCTGATAGATGGCGGATCGTGCAATGGCAACGTCACGTTCTTCGTCAAGTAGATCAAGGCCGTCCTGTCTTGCATCTTCTGCGTCTTCTTCGACGTAGGCTTGAATTCTGGGGGAGTCAAACATCATGTCGGATGGCAGTACTGCTTCAGCGCCATAGACTAAGAAGAAAGGAGTAAACTTGGTTGATCTGTTTGGTGTTGTACGCAAACTCCAAAGGACAGATTGCAACTCTTCAACCCAAGCCCCAGCTGCCCTGTGCAAAGGTACTTCGAGACGCGGCTTGATTCCCTGAAGAACCAAACCATTGGTACGTTCTACTTGACCATTTGCCTGGGGATGTGCTACGGAAGCCAAATCCAGCCGGATACCATGTTGGTTGCAGTATTCCTCAACTTCGCCTTGCGATAAGTTCGTGCCATTGTCGGTGATAATGCTATGTGGCACCCCGAACCGAGAGATTATGCCCCACAGAAAGTTGGCGGCTGTGGCGCCATCAAGCTTTTTATAGGTTTAGCTTCAACCCATTTGGTGAATTTGTCTACCGCAACTAACAAGTGCGTGTAGCCCCCAGGCGCCGTCTTAAACGGACCAACCATGTCCAAGCCCCAGACCGCAAAGGCCAAGTGATGGGTATTGTTTTCTCTTGAGCCGGCATGTGAGGTTGCCGGGCGTATAGTTGGCAGCCTTTGCAGCGTTTGACATATCTTCTGCGTCCTCCTTGGCTGTCAACCAATAAAAACCTTGCCGGAAAGCTTTTGATACAATAGAGCGTGACGAAGCATGATGTCCGCAAACGCCGGCATGTATCTCATCCAACAAGTTTTTGCCCTCCTCTGGTGAAATGCAACGTTGGTAGACTCCAGTAGTACTACGCTTGTACAATTCACCTTTAATTATTGTGAATGCCTTGGCTCTTCTAACTATTTGCCGTCGCAACACCTCATCTTCCGGCAACTCTTGGTTGACCAGGAAATTCAAGTATGGGGTTGTCCAGTCCGGCTTTACCAAGTAGACGGCATAGCTGGCCTCTTCCACTGGTTCTGCCGCCTCTGGATCAAGAAGGTCAGCTCCTTTTATTGACGGTTTGTGGAGATGTTCCAGGAAAACATCCTTAGGTACCTTTTTGCGCTCAGATCCCAATCTGGCAAGTGTATCTGCCGCCTCATTTTCGGCTCTTGGGATGTGGCGGACCTCATATCCTAGGAAGCACTTGGCAAATTCGTCAACAGCAGCGCGATAAGCCGCCATTGTTGCACTTTTGGCATCCCATGTACCACGTATCTGTTGCGCAACCAGGTCTGAATCACCATAGCAGAGAACACGCTGGACACCAAGTTCCTTGGCAATATGTAAACCATGTAGAAGTGCTTCATATTCGGCAACATTGTTGGTTGCTTTGAAATGAATTTGTAGCACGTAGCTGAGTTTTCCCCTTGAGGATTTCTCAACACAACCCCAGCCCCCGAGCCCTGAAGCATCTTTGATCCATCAAAGTGCATGATCCAGTACTCTGTTTCAGGGAGAGGTATTTCATCCATGGCTTCTGTCCAATCTGCGACAAAATCTGCTAAGGCTGAGACTTAATAGCATTTCTGGGTTTATATGTAATGTCAAAGGCGGCAAGTTCAATGCCCCATTTGGCAACTCTGCCGGTAGCCTCAGCATTGTTTATTATATCCCCAGAGGTGCTTTGCTCACCACAGTTATTGAATGTTCCTGGAAGTAATGTCTCAACTTCCTGGCGGCGTAAAAAACACCATAAGCCAGCTTCTGGTAATGCGGATAACGCTGCTTTGAGGCGGAAAAACTTCACTGATGAAATAGACAGGGCGTTGTTCACTTGCCTCGCTTCTCCCGCCTTGCGTTCCACAACCATAACTGCGCTGATAACCAAGTTGGTTGCAGCGATATATAGCAGCATTGGCTCCTCTGGACGAGGTGCTGCCAAAATTGGGCAGTCGTTAATGCTACCTTTAGCTGTTGCAAGGCGGCATCTGCTTCGTCTGTCCACTCAAAGTTGTCGGATTTCCTCAAAAGCCGGTAAAGAGGCATAGCCTTTTCACCAAGACGGCTAATGAAACGACTGACGGCAGCCGCGGAGCCGGCAAGGCGCTGCACGTCCTTCAGGCAAGTTGGCCTGGATATGTTGAGAATTGCCTTTATTTTCGCCGGGTTGACCTCAATCCCTCGTTCGGAAACGATAAAGCCAAGCAACTTGCCGGCAGGGACTCCAAACACACATTTGTTTGGATTGAGTTCATCCTATATACCCGGAGATTATCGAAGGTTTCTCGAAGATCGTCAAGCAAATCCGCCTTTTTCCGAGACATGACGGCAATGTCGTCTATGTAGACGTGAACATTGCGGCCAATTTGTTCGTTAAGGCATCTTTGCATGCAACGCTGATACGTAGCGCCGGCATTTTTTAAGCCGAAGGGCATCGTAATGTAGCAGAACGTTCCATAGGGCGTGGTGAACGCTGTTTTTAGTTGGTCTGATTCCCGCATTTTAATTTGGTGGTACCCGGAGTACGCATCCAAAAAGCACAGCAGCTCGGAGCCGGCTGTGGAGTCTATGACCTGATCTATACGTGGTAAAGCAAAGTGGTCCTTAGGACAACACCTGTTCAAACCGGTATAATCGATACACATCCTCAGCTCTTTATTAGGTTTGGGAACAAGTACAGGATTTGCCAACCAATCAGTATGCACTACCTCCCTAATGAACTTTGCCTCCTGCAACTTGATGATCTCCTTCCCGATAGCTTGTCTCTTCTTCTCCCCAAAGCGTCTGATTCCTTGCTTGACAGGTTTGGCTCCTTTATAGACATTAAGAGAGTGCTCGGCAAGTTCCCTGGGAACACCCGGCATGTCAGCAGATGACCATGCAAAGATGTCCCCGTTCTCACGGAGGAACTCGACGAGCGCGCTTTCCTATTTGTCATCTAAGCCGGATCCGATGGTGACTTGCTTGGAGCTATCACCTTTGACCAGATCCACCTTTTTGTGTCATCAGAGGCCTTGAAGGACTGCTTCGGTTCGGCAGTTTGCACTTTTTCCGGCAACTTTGACGTATCAGTTTCCTTTCTCAGCATGGCGAGCTCCTCTGCATGGAGGACAGCTTCGGCGAAGGCGGCATTGCCACGTTCGCACTCCTTTGCCTTTTTGAAGTTGCCGTTGACGGTAATGTACCGTTGGGTCCAGGCATCTTCAACTTGCTGTAGATGTAACATGGCCTCGCCATGAACTTGGCGAAAGCAGGCCGCCCAAAGATGGCATGGTAGGCACTCTTGAAGGGGACTACCTCGAACCGAACATATTCTGTGCGATAATTTGCTTCGGTTCCAAAGGTAACCTCAAGTTTGATGCTTCCCTTAGACTTGGCTTGCCTTCCCGGCACAATACCGTGAAAAGTGACCTTGCTGTAGTCAAGTTGACTTTCCGTCAAGTTCATGCGCTTCAAGGTGTCTTCATAAAGGATGTTGAGGCTACTGCCTCCGTCCATCAACACCTTGGTCAATTTGAAGTTGGCGACAATTGGGTCGACAACGAGAGCGTACTTGCCGGGATGCGGCACACGGTCAGGGTGATCGTCCCTGTTCCATGTAATCGGAGCTTCAGACCAATTCAGATACTGGGGAACGTCTGGTACCGTGGCATTGAGCTCACGTAGTTCCGCCTTCTCTTCCTTCGCAGAGGGAGTTCCTAGGAAACACACGAGTTGCTCGTGTACCTTGGGAAACTTTTTATCCTTGCGAGGTGGTTTGGGGTCCTCATCCTCTGACATGGAAACAGCCTCATCGTCATCTTCCTTCTTTGCTTTTTCCGCCTTTTTAGCCTTCTTTGGCTTCCAGCCGACATCAGGGTCCTTCTTGAAGTCATCAATAAAGCGGCACTCACCCAGTGTGTGGTTAACCTTGCCAAGATACGCGTGGATCGGGCAAGGCAGCAATTTTGCCTCTTCGTAAGACATGCGGGTCTTGCTAGGACCGGCCTCCTTGCCCTTGTTCTTGTTTTTCCACTTGCGCTTGCCGCCACGGCCTTCAAAGGCGGTAGCGACCTCATTGGATGGTCCAGCTTTTCTTCCTGGGCAGCCTTCCGCTTGTAATTAGCACGCTTGTTTGGTGCCAAATCAGGAGCACCTTCGCCATCACGCGCGTCATCGTCCGCCTGTGCATACATGGCGGCGACTCAAGCATGACTCCAAGATCCTTGACTTGCATGCGGACAAGTTTATGCCGGAGACTAGAGCCTTTCAACAAGCATGTGGTGAAGGCATGGATTGCCTGGTTGTCGTCCACATTTTCGCAACTTGCCTTTGTCTGAATCCATCTTGCCAGGAAAGGCGGACGCGGTTTCGTCTGGCCTTTGCACACAGTGCGTGAGATCTGTATACGTCTTTGGGCGTTTGTACGTGCCCTGGAAGTGTTGGGTGAAAACCCGCTCCATATCCAGCCAACTGTGTACAGATTTTTCCGGCAAGTTTTCAATCCAGCTTCTGGCTGTTCCCTCCAGCATGAGGGGCAGGAAGCGTGCGGCAACCAGGCCGTTGCCCCCGGCAATCTCGACAGCCAAAGCATAGTCCGACAACCACGAGTTGGGTTTGTCAGCTCCATTGTACCTCTGGCAACTTTTTGACACTGATGTCATGTCACGAGGTATGCGGATATTGCGGATGGCGTTGTCGAAGCACGCGGGGCCGAGGTATGAGTCCTCCTTTCCAGCCTGGATGTCATTTAAGCGACCTCGCCATTTATCCCCACCCTCGCCTGCCAACCTTAGCAACCCAACTCCATCGAAGTAGAATCCCGTTGAGAGATCTTGCTCTCATGTCTTGCTCCAGTTCCCAAGCCCCGAGTGATTTGCCAGTGAGGCCCACCTTTCTCCTAGAGACCACGGCCGATGAACACCTCGGCTTTCCGCTAGTCCTTAGGAAAGTCTGTGAGCTCCTCGGTTGCCGTTTTCGCCCTCGGTATGTTGTGTTCAAAAGTTCAGTCCCATTTCATGGGGGTGACTTTCGAGCAGACGTACACATCAGTACATATCCCACCCGCCCAAGGAAGTCCCAAGTGATTCGTGGTAGGAACATGCCTACTCTGGATCAAGCCATCCAGAAAGCAGCTTGGGAAGGCCTTGCTCGTCTCCGGCACTCAGAGCCGGCGATAGCGCAAAGTCGAGCGTTCCGCTTTATCCCAGCCAGGCCCCTGCTTGGAGGAGAGCTGATCCAAACCTCCGCTAACAACGAAGCCGACCCTGCTCTTATTAGCAGCGTCGCCTACGGAGTTGCAATGTCAACGCTCTGCGATTCTCTGCTGGAAGAACTCGTGACCACTAGGCGCAACCTCATCCAAACTAGCCTACAGCTCACGGAATTAAGGAACCTTGCGCCCGGACTCCGTTTCCAGGCCATCCCAGCAGAAGCCTCAGCCACAGTTCACCAGTTCATCGAAGCACGGGATGCGGTACCCGAAGGCGTACCTGCAATTCCCCACCCCGCGGAAGATGAATATGTGGACACCACTCTTCGTCTCGGCCGCGCTCCCTGATTTCCAGAAGCAATCAAGCGGAGTAGAACCCCTGCTTCAGTTAGCCTGAGTGGCGCTTGTATGATGGTAGGTGAGAACCAGTGAGGCTGTTTGTTTGGGTGTTTGCTTGTTTGTTGTTTGCCTGTTTGTTGTGTTGCTTGTAATGGAGGGTTATTTTCTATAAAGATAATTTTCTTAGTATAGCTAGTTCTCTTATCTATATGCTAGTGCTTCTGCAATTCTGTCTATGCTGCAAGACCAGATTTGTGACAGCTGAGAAAATTCAGAGAGGGAATCTTGTTCTAGTTCATCATAGGAGACAGATCTGACACATCTACTAAGTTCAGTACAGCAGAGGAATTTCAGAAACAAAGGATACAAGCTCTACTCCAACGTAGGACACTACAACTACCTCAGTGCAGATGCAAAGGCACCCCAGAAATCCTACTCAGTGGCATTGCTAGAAGATGAGCCTGGCTCAACCGACGCCGCGTCGCGGACCGCGCGACGGCGACGGGCGGCTCGAGCGGCCCGCTTCCCCCTCGCCGGAAGGACCGCCACCGACGACGCAGCCGGCTCCTCTACCGCCGTCTACTTCCCTGCCGCGGCATCCCCCTCTTCCGCGTGCTCCTCCACCAGCACCGCGCGTTCCCCCGCCACAGCCTGCTCCTCCGCAGCCACCTGCTCCTCCGCCGCAGCGTGCCCGTGCTCCACCACCGCCTGCCTCTCTGCAGCGTGCTCCTCCGCTGCAACCCCCTCCACCAGCGCCGAGTGCTCCTCTGCCGCAGCGTACCCGTGCCCCTCCGCTGCTGCTTGCCCCTCTGGCACAGCAGGCCCCTCTACCGCAGCCTGCTCCGCCGCCGCAGCACCACCACCAGCACCCGACCACCAAAGGAACAGGCCGTGGATCAGGACGACCACCGCCGCCAGCAGCAGCGCAGTCACCACCGGAACCATGGTCACGAAGAGCACGAAGGTGATAATGCGCCCGATTAAGCCCGCATCCTCCATCCTCTCGACGTAAGCTCGGAAGAAATCGCGAATAAAGCCCATGGTTGGAGTGAGACAAGAAGAATTTTGGAGATGCCGATGTATAGCCGGAGCTCAGACGCCGCGCCTCGGCACCGCATTGTGCGGGAAGAAGAAAGGAATCGCGAGCAGTACTCGCACGATGGCGCGAAACCGTCGAGGCGACGTTTCCCCAAAGCCGTGATGGCCGCCGCCTCGGCAGACCGCACGCGCAGCAGTGCCGCCGTTGAGTGCTCCGTGCACTGAGAGCCAGCCGTGGACAGCGCGAGGAAGAAGAAAAGAGAAGGAAAGAAAGGAGACTGCCAGGTGGACCCCGGTCCCACACGTCAGTGAGTAAACAGAAAATCTCCGGGTACTCCTATCCTTTATCCAAGGCGAATCCCTCTCTTTCCAGTATCTTTTAGGGAAAAACCCTTGCAAAATTAATTTTGGGAAATTTCTCTGTCTGTGAACCAATTATTGGTGACACAAATGATTTTCTTTTAAAAAGAAACCCTGTTTAAATTTTTCAAAACCTGTGTATACATGGAAATGAATACGCAGCTTTTCTAAAATAGAACCGTAGATAGTTTTTCCCCAAACTTGTGGCAATCGTTGCCTAAAACAAATTCTTGGTTGTTGGTTGGTAGTATTGGTTGTAGAATCTTGTTTGATGTTTGCCATGTCTATGTTTGGTTGGACAAAAACCTTAGATTTAATTTAATGCTAATATTTTGCAGAAAAAGTTTTAATTGGGGTTATAAATAGATCGTTCAAGATTTATCTTGTATGACTCCCCGAATCTCGGGACGAGATTCTTTTTAAGGGGGGAAGGTCTGTAACACCCCAAAATTTGGAACCTAATTTTAGTGGTGTTTTCCGACACCTTAAAAACTTTTCCCTCGTGTCTCAAAATTATTTTGTCCTCTGGTGCTAGATGATTCCCTCGTGTTCTTTTTCTCTCAAATAATTTCAGAGAACCTCTGGTGATTTCTTTGCCACTTTGAAAACCTCCGCTAAGGTTTTTCCAAAAACCCCAAAGACCAAATGTTGGGATTCTTAAAATCCTAATATTCCATCTACCTTATGAACCATATTTTTCTTAGCTTGGAAAACTCCACCAAATATTCCAAGATCATTTTATCCGTTTATTATCCTCCACATGCAAAATATTGCATATTTACCAAATGCAATATTTCCAAAAACCATGGATAAATATTTCAGTGCATATGTTGGTCCGGAAATTATTTTTCTACCCGGTGCCTATCCTGCCCTCCTCATAAAATCCATGAGTTGACATCATGCCATTATCTACCACTCACAATTATTTCAAAATGGCTATGAGATATTTCTCATGCATGACAACCTTTTGGATAAACCAAACACATGTCAATTATTCACATGTGGTGTATCCAACCAGCCACATATCCTATATATTTATTTTATCCTATAAAAAGCCACCTACCTCCTATATTGGTATCACATAAATACCATGCTGCTAAATTTTCACCTAATCTGGAGCTTGTACTAAATCTCCTGCTGTGAAATAATCCTGCAATGCGTATTTATCCAAAGCCATACTTAGAGTGCACCAATTGGTCTAAAAATTGGTGGGTAGTCTCCGCACACTCATCCCAACAAGTGGTAATTTTCTTAGAATTTATTTGCGTCAAAAAGTTCGTTGGGGCATTTCGTCGAGCACCTTTGAGGCTAGTTTTAAAAAAATTGCTAATCTAGCTTAGTTGCCTAAGCCATGGTCGGTGGCTAACTCTCTTCTCCAGTAGAAAACGTGCGACACTGCTCGGCCAGCTCATCCCCGAGCTCATCCGCTCGTGACCATGGTTGTCGGTGACCATGGTTGAACTCCACCTCGGGTCACCACCCCCTCTCCCTCCCCTGGCTATAAAAAGCCACCCCGAGCCCTTCCTCGGTGCACAGCCGCTCTCAGAGCTCACTCTCCCTTCCCCTCTGCATTTCTTTCGTGGTGGGCATCAAAACCGACGAGCACCACCTCGCCGGCAACGAAGCCCGACCTTTCCGCGCTCACCTCTCGGTTGACCCTCTCCCGAGAGAGCACCGCGCTCGGTTACTCCTCTAAGCCCTCCCCCAGAACCTAGCTACCCAGAGCCCAAGTCGCCATGACTGGAGGTGCTCAAAACCGACGCGCACGTGGTTGCCGAGGCCACCGTCGCCGTGGACACACGCCGGGCTGCCGTAAAACTGCGGACCCGAGCTCCCCCTTCCCCTGCACATGCACCTAAGCCCCCCCTGTGGAAGCAGACGATGAAGAGGAGCGCGGGAACGAGCCGTTCTTGCTCGGCAGCCATGGCCGAGCTAGGAGTCGCTCGCGCCGTTCCTCGGCGACCCCCGCTCCTGGCGCCACCCTCCCTGGACGCGGTGGAGGTCGGGGACCTCACCGCGGTCGCTGGCCGGCCTCGCTGGGCCGCCCGTCGCCGGCGGCGGCCGCTCCCGTGCTCTCCCGTGCCTCTCCCGTACGTGAGCCAAGCAAGCAAGAAGAACACGCTACAGTAACCCAATCGTTCAAAACATGCTAGCTTTAAAGGTGAGCGGCGGATAGTTATTTTTCGCTCGCCATTTTCTCTCAAACCACAGCTCCGATTTGAGTGAATCAAATTTGTAAATTCCTATCTTGGAAGGATCTGTCTAGTGGTATAGGTTTTACATTTTTGTAAAATAGTTGTATACTCAGCACCCTTGTATGCGTGTATAGGAATATCCCGCGGTACCGGCAAACCGAGCCCCTGAATCGTGACGTTCGTGACCCTCCAAGCCAAACGGTGTCGATCTTCGCAGGCAAGCTAACCCCTTGCTGTGATCAGTCCCGCAATGTTTGTTTGTTTGTTTGCTTGTTATCATGCCATGTGTTATGTCTGTCTGCAGTTATCGTTATTGTTATACCTGTCCGCTATTATTATTACCTGTCTGTTGTTATCTGTTATTTCATATGATTCCTGTATTGTTGTATGCATCATGTTGCATTTTAAATTATTGTACTACTTTATATTTCTTATCTGTGCAACACTCCCACTTCCGGGGCAATGGCAGGGACTCCCGCCTCAGCCGAGAAAGTGGGGGAAAATATTACAACTGTGCGTCTCGCTTTGCGGGGCTTTGTTTGGCTTTTCCCACTTCTTCATCGCCGGGGTGAGGTGCAGACGAATGTCGGCTTAGAACCCTCGGGGATGGGGGCATTTGTGTTAGTTGCCTCTTGTCCCACCGTCGGATATGGTTGGCTTAGGCCATCCGGACTGCGATGCTGGGAGCTGACTTTTCCGCGATTCTTTTGCCGAGACGCTGACACCACGTCGGGGTAACCCTTGAGTGGAATGGATGCTCTCTTTCTTATGAGTGTTTTTCGGTTATTCTTTTACGGTGACACTCCCATTTTCGGGGCAATGGCAGGGTCTCCCGCCTCAGCCGAGGAAGTGGGGGAAATATTATACTATTATCGTTATTGTCATTATTGTTATTATTATTATTACCGCCGCCGTCTCACTAAAACATTAACGTCGATCTGTGATGACGCTTGTTGGCGGAATCGCCACTATAGTCACCCGGTCGACGCAAACCCACTAGTCAATCTGTGATGACGCTTGTTGGCGGAATCGCCACTATAGTCACCCGGTCGACGCAAACCCCTTTAATCTATATTGTGCAGTTGATCTTTATTTTGTTGCTAATGCCTTGCTGTTTGATGATGCTGATATATGCAGGTTGTTATGTTGTTGTGTGATATTGATATTGTTGTTGTGATTTTATGCGGGACTAATCCTCTGTTTTGTGACCTGTTGTGGTGAAACTTGATTAAATACAACATCCCTCCAAACAACGATAAGGTCTATTCATAGTGCCACTAATCTGAACCCTTGAATGCAATACCATCGTCGTCTCATGGGAGGACCGTGACCTAGTAGGTTGTTAAGCCTCTTTTGTGCCATCCATTGGGCGCAGTCGTTCGGTTGTGCTGTCCGAGGGGAGTGGTCGACAGGCACGGGTTCGACTGTGATAGGGAGTCCGGAGCAAGGCATACTCGGTAGCACCGAGGGATGTGCCGGACTTACTTGCCCGTTGTGCCACGCGCATAGGGTGGTGCAGGAGAGTGTCTTAGCAAGTGGACCGTCGCGAGAGTGTATTTTACTTAGTACGGCTTTGGGCGTGATAAACCTGAAGTGTCGGCTAAGTGGGGTGCATTCTGATAGGTGGTAAAGCAAACTCTCGAGAGCATCAACCTAGCCAGCTAGCCTTGTTCCTAGGATATGGAACAACAGTTCAGAGTCAGTCACACTGTGTGTCCTCGTCATGTCTGGAGACTAAACTTAAGATTTGTTTGAAAGAAGTAATAAACGACCTGATCACATTAAGTGAACAAATAAAATGATGCAGGGAACTGTGTTGAGATGTTGCCGGTAACCGTGAGTTGGGATGGCGGTGTGATGCGTTGGGAAGCCTATAGTTAGGCCAGAGCCCACATCAACCGTGCATGCCCAGATTGGAAAGTTGAGGCCAGAGTGCCTAGCAGTGATTGCAGATGTTGGAAGTGTTATTTAGTATCAACAGGTACACCGTCTACTCGTCACAGGTAAGCTCGTTGTGTGATTGCCGGTACACGATCCAACCCCACCTGGCTTGGACTCTGTACTGGCGATACCCCCATTGTTTGCCCATGCCATGTCTTACTTGTGATGCCATGCTACTTTTATGCCATTGATCTGCCTAGAGTAGATACTTGCCATGTGTAGTATGTTGCTTCTGATGTATGTCTTGTTGCATGATTGTTGGATTGTTTGTAGTAAGAGGCAATACTTGCTGAGTGCATATTTAATGTACTCACGGGCCTCATGTTTTGGCCAGATGTTGGCGAGGAACCATCTTCCACCTTAGCGAGGATTCGAAGCCAGAGCGTGCTAGGATCAGTAGCCCAGCCAGATACCTGTGGAGTGGAGCCGCTCCAAGCCGTTGCCATAGTCGTCTTCCGCTGCCAGTTAAACTCTGTCCTGAGCCATGCTTGGTTTGATATTTTGTCATGCCTAGATGGCCTTGTAAACCATTTGTAGCACTTCTTGTGCCTGATTGTGTAATGATTACCACTATGTTACACTGTCGCGACGTGCGGCCAGATATCTTGGGCTGGCGCACGGGACGACCGCCTCTCTGGTGATATGTGCCAGGGAGGGGTGTCACAGCCGTCAACAACAGGCTCTGTTGCTTTTGCCGGATTTACTTTGGTAGCACCAGCCATGAAAGCCTGCTGCATAGTTGAGCTTGCCACCTCAGATGGCTGCGATTCTGGTGCGTGGAAGCACTCCTGAACCTTTTGCTCAAACATGCTAACAGATTCTCCATCGGAATCAGAGTCAACGTTGACTTGAACGGTGTCTCTGGATCCGGCATCTGACATCGCATCGTCCTGGAGTGCAGGAAGGATGGATTCAGGATCGTTGCTGTTCGGCTGGGAGTCAGATCCCATGCCGGCAACTCCACAGAAGTGGAGATCTGAATCCGCGGACTCCGCGGAGGAGGCAGATTCAGATCCGTCTTGCGAGTAGTCGAACTCCGGGTGGCGGGTGGGCCCGAAAACGGTGTGGTTCCTGGGGAACCCTAGCGCCTCCGGGGTGAAGCCGATGAAGATCTCGAATCCGCCAAAGGGCACCAAGGTGTAGGCGATGAGGCCATCTTTTGCCGGCACCCAAATTCCGTTGTCCTGCACGTAGCCGAGAGATCCGGCTCGCGCTGCGCAGCCTACGACGAGGGTGTCGCCGAAGCCGCTAGTAGATCCCGCCTTGAACGTGACGCCTGACGCCTTAGGCCCCACGGTGGGCGCCAACTGTCGTCGTATCGGCATAGTTGATAGGAGACGGGGGTCCTCTAGCCGAGGGTGAACGTAGGGCAAGAAGGTGGACGTCGTCAAGGACGGGATTGTACACGGCAGTTTACCCAGCTTCAGGCTCCACGACGGTGGCGGAGCCCTACGTGCTGCTATAACTCACTATAAGGCGAATAGCCGTGTTACAGGTTACAATGAGTTGGTTGTATGATTGATCGTTGCCCTAAAGGCGTCCCTGGTCCGGCTTATATAGGCGGCCAGACGCAGGGGTACAAGGTTGTAACGTATCCGACAAGACTACAGAGTCCTAAACCTATCCGGCAAGTATGCCGCCTACCGCCTATGTCTTGATGGCTTCATGGGCTTCGGTCTTGGGCCTCCGTCCTGTCGGCATCCGCCTACCTTGACTTGCCGGCTATCTGGGCCGCCCGGTAGGCAAAGCCTTATCCACCACTGCGGGCCACCCTGGGCTAGCCGGATTTGCCATGTTGGTGATACCCCTAGTTGGTATAACCCCAACACCGTTGCCGACGCCGCGCTATTTTCCAAATTTCTGGAAAACGCGCGCTATTTTCCGAATTTCTGTTTAAAAAAATATTATTTAAAAAAAAATTCGCGGCGGCAAGGTTGGAGCAGGAGCAACACATGCCGACGATGACCACGAATGGCCAAGCTGTCCGAAACAAGGACCATCTAGTCCCACTGCCCGCTGCGCTTTATCAAGTTCCACAAAATCACACGCCGGGTGGTAAGCTCCACGACCTATCTTCTTGGATGGACGATTGGGTGTTGCGTGAGAACTATTTTTTTTTGTTTTATTATTATGTGTAACCATTGCACCTGGTACCATCAAACACCCTATTCTAGAATTTCAGTGCATTGAGAAAACTAGGATGAATAAGATGGGAAGGGAGTTCCCGCAAATTAAGGATGCGTTCGGTTTCAGAATCGGGTGGAACGGAATGGAACCATTCCATTCCACTAAAATGGAATGTCACGGTTCCATTCCATTCCGGTGTTCGGTTAGACAAAATGAGATGGAATGGAATGGTTTGACTAATTAAGGATTAACAATTAAATTAACACTTATTTAGAATTAGCAATTAAATTAGCACTAATCTAACAATTAAATTTAGGATTAGATTGCAGATGACCGGCTTGCCCCACGCTGCTGCTGGCCGGAGAACGCCGTCGCCGTCGCCTAGAGGCCACCGCTGCGGCCTCTCGACGGGGAGGGCGCCGTCGCTCTTCGCCCGGAGGCCGCCCATCGCTGGAGGCCGTCGGTCATGGGAGAGACGTCCCCCGCGCCGCCGCTGGCGGTGACCTCGGAGGAGCGGCCGGACAGCGGCGAACTCGGAGGAGGGAGGGAGGGCGGCGTCCTCAGATGAGCGGCGGGCCGGCGTGCCGCGGGCCGCCGTTCCTCTGGCTGGCTGGCCACCGCCACGGTCCGCCGCCTCGGTCCGGCGCGCTACGGGCTACCGGCGACGCTCGCCTGGGGCCGGCGCCGCAACCTGCTCGTCGCGCCTTGCTCCGGCCGCCGCGTGCCGTGCTCCGGTCGTCGTGCGTGGTTAGCGAGAGCGAGCGGTTAGCGAGCGTGGTTAGCGACCCGTTCCACGAGTGTATTCCGGATCTTGTTGGAATATTCTCTTTTGGGGAACGACTTGGTTCCGTTCCACGCCACAACCGAACGCGAGAATGCTCCATCGGAATGGAACGGTGCCATTCCGTTCCACGCGGTTCCCAAACCGAACACATCCTAGGAAAACACTCACTTCACAAACATGTTCGTTTGTGCCAAGGGCGTATCCAAGGGGGGGCGAGCAGGGGCTAGACCCCCTCAATCGATCGCCCCCCTCAATGTTTCGGCAGTAGCTATACTAGTATGCGTGAGCTAATAGCCGGAGATCAATGCCTGATTAGTTAGCCCGTGCCTAATTGATTCAGACGTGGACCAACCAAATAAACCCCATCAGCCCATCTTCCAATCGTGTCCTCGTTTCCCGGATGAAAAGTCCCTCAGCACCCGGCCATACCTGTACAATCGATGGGACTTGGAGGATCGATCATGTACGTGCCCTTGTGACTGCGTCTGGTTGCTACGGAGTACCTGCTAGGGCGCCGCCGGCCGGCCGCTCGTCGCTCATTGACATGGGAATGCCTATCGGGTACCCTACCATGAGGGTACCTGGTGCACGTATCGACTAGGCCCAATTGGCAGAGCCTACATGAAGCCCATGAAGGGAGGCCCACGAAGATGGAGTATCCTCCAAGATTGACAAAGACATAGGTCGGTTTAGGCTTACCATATTTGTAATTCGAGTCGGTTACGAACACCCGAGACCCAGCCTATTATTTAAGGGCTGGGAGGGCCATCGAACCAGACCACGTACTTTCAGATCCGCCACAAACCCTAGCGAGATCAGCATCTCGCCGGGACCTTTGTAACCACCATATTCGCAAAAGCAATAACAGACAGGCAGGACGTAGGGGTGTTACCTCCATACGAGGGCCCTGAACCTGGGTAAAATCTTTGCCCCTGCTTGTCAACCGACGCAACTTCCAACGCTACCACGTTCTCTCCCCATATTCACAACCCAGGGACCTCGACTATGGGTCTTGATGAGTCTACCCTCGTCAAGTGGCGCCGTCTGTGGGAAAGAATAGCGCTGGACTCGAAGTTTCGCCGGTTCCATCGGCAAACGGCAATTCGCCGATCTCATCAGCAAACGGCAACTCGCCGATCTCAACCGCAAACGGCAACTCGCCGATCGAATCTGCACACGGCAACTCGCCAGATGTATCAGCAGACAGCAACTCGCTGATCCAGGCAACACACGGCGATTCGCCGGTCCAGTCGAAAAGCGGCAGCTTGCCCGCTTCACCTGCAAAAAGCACATCAGCTCCTCAGATGAACTTCAATCCGCACTCTCCGAATCTTCAAGAGACGTTCTCCGGTCTTGAGTCAGGTTTGGATTTACAGTTGGAGCGTTCAATTTTTTCGTAAACAATCTTGGCACGCAGGACTTGACAGATCAGCAACAACCCGCGCGAGGCGCACCCGAGGCACCGTCGACTGAGTTCGCCCCATCATCAATTCCTGAAGTTTGTTCATCAGCAACAACCATGTCGACTGGCGAGATCGACAAGTTCATGATGACGGAACTCCAAGGCGAGGAGGCTGAGTCAGCATACCGCACAAGCAACGTCGACTTCGACATCCCACTCGATGACACTTTCGATTGCGGGATCTCCCTCGACGACTTTTACGAGCCTGCGAATCATATCGACAGCAACGTCGACTCAGAGATCTTCACCAACTCCAACCTCGACTCAGAAATCCATACTGGCTTCGCCAACACCGAGATGAGCATAAGCTATGATCACATCGAGAACGAGATGCGCCTAGAGGATCTACTCGATGAGCATAATGGCTCTGACATGAGCCTAGATGACGATGTCGAACCATGACTGGAATCGACAATGCATACACGTGCCCCCGGGTCACGCCCCATCAGGTCTATGTGGCCTTCTCCGCAGAATCATCTGCAGCCGCAGCTGCACGCAGACCTACGCAATACCCATGCACGGTAACCATGCCGGATGGGGTCACAACCTTGACGATCACGGAGGAGATGGCAGTCAAAGCAGATAAAGTCATCAAGGAGTGCACAATGATGCCGGCAAACTCGACTCCGGAGGAGATGCTAACTTACCAGTATTTCAACTGGCAGGAATCCCTTCGATTGAAGAACTACAGGGCGACACTCGAAGAACGCCGAAGGCAGGCTAGCCTTTCGAGTCAACGGAGAAAGGAGCTGTCCCTCGGATCCACAAGGCAACCAACCCCAAGGCCAAGGTCGAGGCTCGAGAGCCTCCCAGAGCATGAAAGAGCACAAATCACTCGCAACCTGTCATTTATGACAGAGGATACTGATGGAATTCCAGTACCCAAAACAGCTGCGGGTGCATTATTCTCTGTGGGCGCTTATTTGAAAGCACTGCAACCTCCTGCAGACGATCCCGCTGCTGCCCTGCATCGCCAACAACTCAAATCATTAGCCCTAGCAGCAAAGGCTCTACAGCCAGCAGATAAAACTCCAGCAAAAGGTCGAGATCGCGACATAACCGAGTCACGACACTCAGAGCATAATCGTAGTGGTCGCAGCCACCGTTCGGATGGAGGAGAGAGAAGCTCGCGCCGGCATAGATCCAGCCGAAGCAGATCCCGGAGGTCATATAGTAGCGATTCATACTCTGAACGTGAACCAGAGCCATGCGGAGCGTTATGCTTCAGTCGACGTATTCGCGAGACGCGGATTCCCAAAGGGTTCAAGCTTACAGGAGAACAACCCAAGTACAACGGTCGCCAGGAAC
This sequence comes from Poa pratensis, assembly GCA_947311845.1. Classification (NCBI taxonomy): domain Eukaryota; kingdom Viridiplantae; phylum Streptophyta; class Magnoliopsida; order Poales; family Poaceae; genus Poa; species Poa pratensis. Next base: position 28,476,826 of record CAMZMU010000111.1, read on the forward strand.
CTTCCGGGTGGCTAGAGGATTACAGACTCGCCGTCGCGTGTCAGCGCGGCACGAACATCACGGCAATGCAGTACATACGACTTATGCTCGAAGGCACAGCCCGCGACTGGCTCAAGGCGCTCCCTCCATCATCATACGACTCGTGGGACGATTTCCGCCGAGATTTCATCAAAAACTTCGAGCCTCTTTGTGAGCGTCCGAAGACATTCGAAGAGCTAAGGTCGTGCAAACAACGGTCAGATGAGTCACTAAGGTCATACATACGAAGGTGGACCGAAATACGCAATTCGGTTGGCCCAATCTCAGAAGATAGGGCCATGGACGCCTTCACAGAAGGTTTAGCCCGGAAGGACTTCAGGGAGGCACTTGGTCGCGAAAAGCCAAGCTCTTTATCTCAACTCATAAAGATCGCGACTGAGTGGGCAGACGGAGAGGATTCTGTGCGCAGATCCCGCTCTTCTCCACCACGCGATAACCACGACAGCGGCAGTCGAAGCCGCAGAGACTCATACAGAGATGATCGCAGGCGAAACGGTCCAAACGTCCTTATGACGACGATAGACCAGAATTCATGGCAGCTGGCTACACGCAATCCCGTGATGATCAAGACAGAAGCAACCGGCGCTCGGATGATCGACGGGACAGTCGAGATCGGGATCAGCGGAGCGACAAAAGGCAAGAGTGGCGCAAACGCGGTGACGCAAAACCTGAGCGGTCATTCGAAGACAAGATGGACGACTGGTGCAGATTCCACCTCTTTAAGGGGCACGATGGAAGGCTGATCTCTAATCATACCCTAAGGAACTGCAGGGAATTCGACCAAATGGCGACTGACTACATGATGCGACTCAAAAGGCACGGCCCTGCACCCACTCAGCCCACGCCTGCACCGGTGCCTCAGCAAAACACGATGCCTGCTCTCATGGCGCCACCGCAGCCGCCACCACAACAACCACAACAGCCTGCTTCAGGTGCAAATATCGCGGTGCCATACATCCCGTGTATCGGGTAGAAGACGACCAATATCCACAGCCCCGCGGGCAGATGTACATGATACAAAAAGGTCGCCCCTCCAACAGGCAGCAAAAGCTCATTACTCGACAGGTAAACATGGCTGTTATGGCACCTCCTGCCGTACCAGAATTCCTGAAGGGATCAGAGACCACCATAAGCTTCAGTCGGGATGATCATCCCCCATCTGTAGCCCGACCAGGGCACGCTGCTCTGGTACTCGACGCACAAATTGGTGGCTACGCCATGACCAAAGTCTTCATGGACGGAGGCAGCGGCATAAACATAATCTTCGCGGACACGCTTCGCAAGATGAACAGGTCAGTCGAAAACCTCCCTAAATCATCAAATACTTTCCACGGTATCGTTCCAGGCAAAGCAATCAGCCCAGAAGGCACCATACAACTCGACGTTACGTTTGGGGACAAGAGCCACTTCAGGACGGAGTCGGTTGAGTTCGAGGTCGTCGACTGGAAATCACAATATCATGCTATTCTTGGGCGCCCGACGTTCGCTCGATTCATGGCGGTACCGCACTACGCGTACCTCATGCTGAAGATGCCAGGACCCAAGGGAATCATCACAGTCAAGGGTAACTTTCAAAGGTCCGATGCTTGCGACCGTGAGTTCAGCAAAATCTCCGAAACATTTGGCATGGAGCAGACACTCGAAGAACTTTCGATCTCCAATGACCGCACACTCCTCCCGGAGCATAAAAAATTGGCAGTCGACAGATCCTTCAACGCTACAAATGACACAAGGACCCATCAGGTACACCCGACCGATCCGTCCAAAACAGTCAATGTCTCTTCGAGTCTGCCTATCGCATAGGAAAGCGCGCTCGTCGAATTCCTCCGTGAGAACTGGGATATATTCGCATGGTGTCCAGCAGACATGCCAGGTATTCCCAGGGAATTCGCCGAGCACTCTCTCCAATTATTTCCAGATGCAAAACCAGTCAAGCAAACGATGCGTCGCATCTCTGGAGCAAAGCGAACCGCAGTCGAATCTGAAGTCGACCGGTTACTCGCAGCAGGATTCATCAGAGAAATTAAGAAATCACAATGGGTTGCTAACCCCGTACTTGTGGAGAAGAAGCATACAGACATCCTTCGGATGTGTGTGGATTTTACGGCATTGAACAAGTGCTGCCCAAAGGATCACTTCCCTCTACCTCGCATCGACCAGATCGTCGACTCCACCGCCGGATGTGCACGACTGTCCTTTCTGGATGCCTACTCAGGCTACCACCAGATAAGGATGAAGCAAGAAGATGAAGAAAAAACGGCGTTCATAACCCCACTCGGGGTCTACTGCTACACAACTATGCCCTTGGGCTCAAGAACGCTGGTGCAACATACCAGCGCATGATGCAAGACTGCCTCAAAAAGCAAATTGGACGCAACGTCCAAGTCTATGTGGATGACATTGTCATTACACAAGGAAGAGCATACTTACTCGACGACTTGAGGGAGACATTCGATAACCTCAAGCGCTTTCATATCAAGCTTAATCCCAAGAAGTGCACGTTCGGCGTCCCAGCCGGGCAACTCTTGGGTTACCTAGTTTCTGCCCGTGGAATCGAAGCAGATCCAGAGAAGATACAGGCCATCCTTACAATGCAAAGGCCTTCGAAACTCCATGATGTGCAGAAGCTGGCCGGTCGAGTGGCAGCGCTCAGTCGATTCATCAGCAAACTTGGCGAAAAGGCGCTACCATTCTATCGACTGATGAAGAAGCGGACAAGTTCGAGTGGACACCAGAAGCCGAAGCAGCCTTCACAGATCTCAAGCGGATCCTCACAAGCCCTCCAATCCTTGTCGCACCTAAGGAACGGGAGCCACTATACCTGTATGTCTCGGCTACAAACAGGGTGGTGAGCACCGTCTTGGTAGTCGAACGCATGGAGGAGGGGCACTCGCAAAGCATACAACGTCCTGTCTACTACCTGAGCGAAGTTCTCTCTATATCAAAGCAGCGGTACCCGCACTACCAGAAGCTGGCCTATGCCGTGTTCATGTCCTCAAGGAAGTTGACGCACTACTTCACAGAGCACCCGATCACCGTGATAAGTAATTCAGCAATTGGTGATATTCTAACAAACCCCAATGCAACGGGCCGAGTAGCAAAATGGCTCATCGAGCTGGCTCCAAGGGACATCAAGTACGAGCACCCGAAGGCTATCAAGGCACAAGTCCTACCCGACTTCACAACCGAGTGGATCGAGGCCCAGCTGCCTGGAGCTCCAGATGTGTCCAACTCCTGGACCATGTATTTCGACGGGTCGAAGAAAAATGAAGGCGCAGGCGCAGGCGTAGTCCTCATATCACCAAAAGGCGACAAGCTGCGCTATGTTCTGCAGATGGGATTCAAACTACCCTCCAACAACGAAGCTGAGTACGAAGCCTTGATCCATGGCATGAAGATGGCAAAAGCACTTGGGTGCACTCGATTGATGATCTACGGTGACTCGAATTTAGTGGTGCAGCAAACAATGAAGGCTTGTGACGCAATCGCAGACAACATGATCGCTTATCGCGACCTGTACAATACATTGGAGGGCAGCTTCGATGGCTGCGAGTTAAGGCACATAGGACGAGAAAGCAACGAAGAGGCAGACATGCTAGCCAACCTCGGTTCGACTGGTGCACAAGTTCCACCTGGTGTTTTCCTCGAGCGCATTGAGCACAGGTCCATCAAGGAAAAACGGACTCTTCCTCCATCGACTACGCCAGCCAAAAACAAAGCACCTAGCACAGAGGACCCTCCAGTCGAGGTGCTCCTCATCGAGCCAACTTGGACTCAGCCTTTTCTGGCTTACATACTCCGCGGCGAGCTACCAGATGACATAACCGAGTCCCGGCGCGTGACTCGAAGATCCAAGGCATACACCGTCATCAACGGCGAGTTATACAAACGAAGCATATCAGGTATGTTCCAAAGATGCATTGCATTCGAAGATGGTCAGGCCATACTTCGAGATATTCATGCAGGTACCTGCGGGCATCACGCCAGCAGTCGATCACTCGTAGCCAAAGCCTTTCGAGCGGGGTTTTACTGGCCTACAGCACTCAAGGACGCGGAGGACATAGTCAAAAGGTGCGTCGGCTGCCAGAAATTCGCAACAAAGCCGCACGCACCCGCATCGGCGTTGAAGACCATACCGCTCGCCTGGCCTTTCGCCCAATGGGGACTCGATATGGTTGGGCCACTCAAAAAATCGTCGCATGGCGGGCATACTCACCTACTGGTGGCAGTCGACAAATTCACAAAGTGGATCGAGGCGGTCCCCATTACAAGTTCGACTGCCACTACTGCAGTCAACTTCATAAAGAGCATCATCTACCGCTTTGGTGTCCCAAACAGTATTATCACTGATAATGGCACCAACTTCACGGCTGAGGAGTTCAAAACTTTCTGCAAAGAGCAAGACATTACGCTCAATTACGCATCAGTGGCACATCCACAATCCAATGGCCAAGTCGAAAAGGCCAACGGGTTGGTGACTAGTGGAATCAAAAAGCGTCTCCTGGTGCCACTCAAAAGAGCTGCGGGTGCTTGGGTCGAAGAATTACCATCTGTGTTATGGAGCCTACGCACAACTCCTAACACTTCAACGCAGTTCACCCCATTCTTCATGGTCTATGGTGCAGAGGCAATACTGCCATCAGACGTGCGATTCAACGCACCACGAGTTGAAGCATACACGAAGACGACGCTGAGGAAGCACTCGAAGACGCAGTCGACTTGCTTGATGAAGCGCGAGACATTGCCTTGGCACGCACAGCTGTCTACCAGCAAGATCTTCGCAACTATCACAGTCGTCGACTACGCACCAGGTCTTTTGAAGTTGGTGACCTAGTTCTTCGACTGAAGCAAAAGAAGGTGCACAAGCTCGCCTCCCCATGGGAAGGCCCTTTCATCATCACTGAGGTCCTTGGTGGAGGAGCATATCGATTGAAGCACGCGAAGACAGGCGAACTTTCTCATAATCCTTGGAACGTTGCGCATCTGCGCCGTTTCTATGCATAATGTGCTCACAATCGTACAATGTAATAGGCGATATGTCGGATGGCTGCAGGTTTCAGACGCGCTCTTTTCCTTACCAGGGTACCTAAGGGGGCTGGAAGGTTTTTAATGAGGCGGCCTGCAGTCTAACATTCATAAGTGGAATATAATCAATGTTCCTCCTATTTCCCTTTGTCTACTCGCATAATTCATAACTTAAACGCACTCGAGGTACTCGGGAGCTGCGTTGCCAGACATATGAGCTCTCGCTCTTGCAAAAACATAATACCTTAGCCGCACCCGAGCACTCGGGGGCTGCATTTCAAGGATCCAACATAACGCAAAAGCTTTGCAGTCGCACTCGAATACTCGGGGGCTGCATAGTAATTGTTTTTACAACTAACACATATACTTCATAAACCCCACTCGATTGACTCGGGGGCTGGGCAAATACAAACATGATCAATTCATGAACAAAGAGTTACAATTTACACTCGGGGGCTGCCCCCTGTTCACAAAACTCGCATACTACTCTAATCCTCAGGCTCGTCCTTTATAGGCAGCTCGGAACCACAAAGCTGTTCGCGAGTGCACTCGATTAGTGTCTCCGCAGCCCGGCGCGTATCATCCAGATCTCCTTGTTCGAGCAGCTCTCCGGCTTCAGGTGATCGCAACACCAATCTTGGTTTTCGACTGCGCATAAACGCCATTGCCGCGTTGGCTCCAGTCACAAGTCTCTGAGTCAGCAACTCTCGAATAGGAGTTGTCTGACGGAAGAGATTAGCAAAGCACGGATTCCTTGTGGCTGCGGCCCCGCAGGAAAGAGAGTCTCGTTCAGGCGAATAAACGCCATCCTGCATAACTCAAGCAATTCTGCACTTCGCCAGGCGCGATCCTTCAAGGTGGCAAGAATGCGAGCATGATACCTGTCATTCCAGAAGTGCTGCCTCCCAGTTGTGGGGTTGTCAGTCGCGTTATCCAAACGCTCCTCCACGCGAGCCTTCTCCGTTCGAAGTTATCAACAAAGCCTGCGAAACAGGCATATCGGTCAAAAAGTTCAGACTACGCCAAAAAGGTTTGTCAACAGATTAAGACTCGAACTCACACTCGAGTTGTCTGTTCACAAGATCCATTTCTCCAAGAACATAACGCTCGCGTTGGGTGGCCACGCGGGCATCGTCTCAGTCGAGTCAACTCCGCCTGGGTGTTCTTCAGCTTCTGCTCCATCTCTACATGCTTGGCCTTCATAAACTCAATCAGCCTTGCGTCGTTCGCCACCTGACTTTGTGTTCGGGTGATGGCGGGAGCTTGAGAAGAACCAGGGGCAGCGGCAGTTTCTCGCGACTGTTCTCAGAGCATAAGCACAAACACAAAGTTTGTGTCAGAAGAAAAATACTCAAACAATAAAGCATACAGCTCTTCGAGTGAAAAACACAATAGCAAAAGATTATTTTGCATAAACCAGGATAACGCCAAACAAAGCGCATACTCGCGCAGTTCAGGAGATGTCATTACAAGGTATGAAAAATAAAAAGGGCTCAGCTACTCTAAGCCTGTGAGGTTGATCTCTTCTGCAGACGAGCGGCAGTCTCGGCTGCCCGACGCTCCATGGTGTTCATAAAAACTTCAGCCAATCGCGTCGCGGCTGCGCTCACCCCCTTCAACGATACGGGCTTCCCATCTGGCCTCCTCGGGAACTCAGATAGTGCGCCCTCGTAGTCACAGGCTACGCCATGACCCATAAGAAGCTTGAGGGTGGACTCGGATCCGCGTACCGTGTTGGCGCGAGCGAAGTTCGCCAGGGTGGAGGTCCCGGGTCCAAAAAGGTCGGCGAAGCCATCTGCAGTCGAAGGCACCACGCCGGTCGGGAACACCACCCCATACACAGCACCAAGCGTGCTCGTCGACTTCACAAGTGCGTCTTTCGCTTGGTCGCACATGGCATTTAAACTGCCCACGGCCTGTTCCAGCGAAAAGTCGTCACTCGCCATATCTGTCGAGGCTGGGGCGCCAACAGCTTCTGCACAATACAAAGAATAACAAAAATCATTTCATGACACTCGACGCTATCCCACCAAAAACGCAAAGGAGTACTTACCTCCCATGGCCTGAGAAAGTGCTGCGAGCTGGTCAGCATAGCCTCGCTCGCGCGCAGCGGCTGAGTCGATGGCCGCAGCCAGTTCCTTCTTCGACTCTTCGCGCTGGGCAGCGAGTGCATCGCCCAGCTCCTTCTTCTCGCCTGATTCAGAATCATACACATACTCGATAGAGTTATGTACCGCACAACGAGCTTCAGTACACAAAAGCAAAAAGAGAACTTACGACAGAGCCGCTCTAGCTCGGCGCGCATGGTGTCCCTCTCCTGCTCCATCTGGACATACGCCTTGGCAGAACCAGCCAAGTTGTGGTAGAAGGGCTGCGGGAACACGAACTCAGCAAAATTTCAAAACTCTCATCGACCTAGAACTACACAGGTCAGGTCAAAAACACTTACGTGGTTCATCCATGGCTCCGAAGCCGTGACTGATGTCCCAATCTCTGGAGCTGTCACCTTGGCCGTTTCAGAGGCCTTACCCGCGGTCGTCGGCTGGGCAACCTCGTGCGCAGATGGGGCAACAGTGGCCTGCTCCAGGATCGGCACATTCTCGACTGAAGGAGTTGCAGCCTGATAATTATCAGCGCTGCGAGTGACGCAAACAAGGAAAGTAAATCAGCATAAAAGTGCAACAAGCGCAACTTCTCAAAAATCATATTCAAAAGACCATACCTGTGCTCCTCGTCCTCCTCATCTTCAGAGTCGCCAAAGATTGGGCCCCCAAAAGCCGGGGTGCCACTCGACTGAAGTAGATGAGTAGAGCTTGTCGAGCACATGCGCAAAGGAGCGGCTTGGTGAACAGGTGGTGAACCTGCATCCTCCTCATCCTCCAAACCCTGCCCCTCTGCGGGTGTACTCATAGCAGAAGGCGCTTTCTTGGCCAGTCGACGTCGCTTCGGCGGCGCAATATCGACTTCCTGGTCGTCGGTGGCCTTGTCCTCAGACTGGACCTCTTCTGCTGCTTCCTCGTCAACTTCGTCTGCGTGCGAGGTGGTGGCGGAGGGGATAGGCGACTCGACCTTTTTCGGGTCCACCACCTGCACCTGAGTCTCTTCAGTCTCACCATTTTCTGGCAGAGGGGGAAGAGAGGTGGCAGTCGAAAGGCCCTGCATCACATGCAAAAAACTCAGAGTCAGAAACAAGAATCGACGAATGCATAGCACACAAGCGGTAATTCCTCAAAAGTGCAAAAACGCATCAAAAAGCATACATACCTCAGGCACAGGGTTCTCCAACCCATACGGCTCAATGGGGCAGTCGACATCACATCTGTCTCCAGTCGACAAGTTGGTGATGTGTCGTACTTGCCCTAGCAGCTCGTTCCTGACAGCTCCTCTGGGTTTATTCGGGTGACGTCATCCGCACCTTCATACTCCCACATCGGGTGAGCACGAGCACGGATGGGCCATACCCGTCTCTTCACAAAGGTGGCAATCAGGTGGATGCCTGTCATCCTGTCCAGCATCTCGCCGATTCGAGTCAGCAAAGGAGCTACTTCCTCCATTTCTTCGACTGAGAGCTGGTGATCCCACGCCTTGGTCTTGGTAAAAGCGGTAGTCGAGTAAGCGGCGATTCCGTCTTGTTCGGCGCTGACGTAGAACCACCCTTTCCTCCAGCCTTGGGCGGAGTCGACTGTCTTCAGCCGGAAGTACCGCGTGTCGCTGCGCACCTGGATGCCGCAGCCGCCCACAGGGTAGGTGCGACCACCTCCTCTGTTGGGCCGCACCATGAAAATAGTCTTCCACAGCGCCCAGCTAGGCGCGACGCCGAGGAAGCACTCGCATAGCGTGATGAAACACGCTATGTGCATAATACCATTTGGGGTGAGATCATGGATCTGCACCCCATAAGCAAAAAGCAGCCCGCGCACGAAGTCGTGGAGAGGAAACGCGAAGCCCCTGGATATGAACTCCGCAAAGCAAACACGCTCATTGGCGCGTGGTTCGGGGCATACCTCCTTCGTTGGTGGGGCACGGACGGCGAGCTGCGCCGCGGGCGGCAGGTATCCCTGCTCGCGGAACTTGATCAGATGGGCGTCCTTGATCGTGGACCTCGCCCAATCGCCGCTGTTCTTCTTCAGAGCGGCGGCGGCAGATGTACTCGCCGCTGTTTTCTTGCCCTTGGCCGCGTCGGTCGCGGCGGCAGCAGTGGCACCACGCTTGGAGCCTCCTTTCGCCATTGCTATGGTGGAGGAGCAGAGCGCAGAAAAACTTGAGCACAGAGGCAATGGCGATGGGCGCGAGGAAGGAGATGAGGCAAGGGGCGGCGCAGCGAGCAAATGGCAAGTAAAAAACTTTGCCAGCGCCGTCCCTACTATTTACCACAGATCGCAAAACGATCATAGCCGTCAAAACAAATCCAAACGCTCCGCGCGAAATCTAACCGTACACGTGGCGGCCGCGGAGGGCAACCGTCGCCGGCCACTCCGCCCACTACGCACGGGAATCCAGGAACTCATTATCACGTCCCGTGAAAATCGCGCCAGAACGGTCAAATCCCGTCCACGCGGCGTCATCCATGGTCAACTCTGCAAAAACGGGCCCACAAAACAGGGTCACGTCCTATCAAACATAACCAAGCACGCCACCGCTTGTCAGAAGTGGCAGTCGCAAATTGCGTCATTGCTGAAGTCATTCATATTGCACAACTGGCATACAAGTCACTCGATGATATCTTCGGGTGGTTTCTCACAAAACTATCGAGTGGTTCTCTAGCAAAGGTCACAGATCCCAGTCGACAAACTTTCGACTGGTCCATCATACTCCCATCGGGAGTGTATCAAAAAAATTTATTAACTAAAATATGCAAGGTAAGGGTTTTTGAGATTATCCTCCATTGCAAGCAATAAAGCACAATCTCGGGGGCTACTCCCATCGGGAGCGCTGTCGCGCACCCGATAGAATTATAGCAAAGTATCAGTCGACGAATCATTCGACTCGGTTCATAAGCATAATCATACTCAAAATATTCTCGAGTTGATCCGACGATCCTCGGATGCTGCATGCGTAGTGCAAAGGTAAGACCCGCCGATCTGTCGAGCTGGGCTAAGGACCGCTCCGGCAGCGTTATCCTTAAATGTTCCGTGTCAGCAGACATGATGAATAAATCCCCGACGGACGCGTTGGGTTGATTCAAAACTATACTGCAGTTCGATTCTGTAAGACCTCTACGGCCGTTTCGAGTCTGTCCAGTTTGTTCCAGATTCGTGTCCGGGGACTCGAATCTGATTGAAAGCTAGTATGGTTTTGCCACAAATGGTAGTTAACCGGTCTCGATCCGTCGAGTGTGCCGGGCCTGCTAAGCTAATATCCCTTGACTATCATAAGCCAAAAATTCATAGTTGATAAAATACTCGACATAGCCAACATGTGCTGTTTTATACAGACATTTCAGAATCATACAACACAGGTACAAAAAAGCATAACGTGCATAATGTATGAGTCCATGCCCGACTCTTCGAATCAGACAAGTACTCGGGGGCTACTGACATGGGAATGCCTATCGGGTACCCTACCATGAGGGTACCTGGTGCACGTATCGACTAGGCCCAATTGGCAGAGCCTACATGAAGCCCATGAAGGGAGGCCCACGAAGATGGAGTATCCTCCAAGATTGACAAAGACATAGGTCGGTTTAGGCTTACCATATTTGTAATTCGAGTCGGTTACGAACACCCGAGACCCAGCCTATTATTTAAGGGCTGGGAGGGCCATCGAACCAGACCACGTACTTTCAGATCCGCCACAAACCCTAGCGAGATCAGCATCTCGCCGGGACCTTTGTAACCGCCATATTCACAAAAGCAATAACAGACAGGCAGGACGTAGGGGTGTTACCTCCACACGAGGGCCCTGAACCTGGGTAAAATCTTTGCCCCTGCTTGTCAACCGACGCAACTTCCAACGCTACCACGTTCTCTTCCCCATATTCACAACCCAGGGACCTCGACTATGGGTCTTGATGAGTCTACACCTCGTCACTCATCGCCTACGTACGCCTCCGCGGCTAACCGCTCCGCTTCTTATGGCATACAAGGAGGAGAAGGAGGCCGGAGCGACGCGAGCTCGCCAGAGCGGAGCTCAGGTCACCGAGTTGGAGCACGTCGGTGGCGGGGAACTTCGAGCGGCGCCTCACGGACGCGAGCAGCAGCAACAATGATGAGCAGGAGGCCAGAGCGACGCTTGCGGCGGCACCGGCCATGATCCCGGGCGAGCTGGGACGGGCGGCGCTCGCGGGAGGAAGACGGAGGTCTTGGGAGCTGGTGGTCGGCCGCGGTCATGCATGGGCGAGGTCCGGCCGGCACGCGGACGTCCGAGTCGCACGGAAGAGAATGGATGCGGGTGAGACCGAGGGGCGAGCTCCAGGAGCGAGGATGGCGTGTGCACGTGGAGCCGTGTCCCGTGGAGGACAGCAGGCCGGGCGGCGCTCGGGACAGCACCGGCCATGGTGCGGGCGGAGGCGTAGGCGAATCGTTCTTTTAGCGGTGGCAATCTGTGTAATTTTCAGAGAACGAACAGGTGTGTTGAGTTGTCAAACATTGGAGTGATCTGGATCGTTAATCTAATATTGAACGGTTGTGATTTAATATATCCCAACATGTTTGCTCTTTTAATAGTAGTATAGGTTATTCATATTTTTCTGATGGACAAATTTAAAGTTGTTGATTTTACAATACTAATCATTTTCTAGAAATTGTTTAAACAAAAGGCTTTTATAAAAAAATGTTTTATTCCGGAGGACCGAGTGACATTTTTTTGAAAGTGCGAGTACTTTGTTGCAAGAAAGCGGCGTCCATAGTACGGAGTCACAATTTTTGAAAAGTGCGAGGACTTTTCTGCAAGCAAGCGGCGTTCGGAGGACCAAGTCACAATTTTTGAGAAGTGCGAGGAATTTACTGCAAGCAAGCGGCGCGCACGTCGGCTGGACCGTCGGATCAACGATCCACGGCGCGGAGGCAGCCGGGCACTGTAGCTTTCGCGACGCTACAGTGCCCGGAGGCTCTCAGCTCGCGATTCTCAGCCTCCTTTATATATATTAGAGTATAGGCGCAGGTAAAATCTACTCCATGATTATTTCCTCAGGCCTTTGTTAATCAGCATAGTATCTATGCACAAGGTATGATGCGTATTACTATTAAAATTCAATTCATACATGCCACTATTTATTATTTGTCCTCCTTCATCAAGCCATGTTGCAGTTTAACAGAGCATGACGCCACGAATCTGAAGCCGAGCCACAAACTGAGGATGCAGGAGAGGTTGCCATCTTCCTATGAGCCCTCACTTCCCCTGTTGGGATAGAACTCCACGCAAAAATTCTCAGTTTAGAGTATCTGCTTTTTGTTTCGATGATCATCTTGTCTGCGGAGCTAACCGTGAAACTTGCCCCTCTTGGTATAATGCCATGCCCGGAAATCAGACTGCCGACGGTTGCTTATCGGTATCTGCTTCACCGCCTCCACCATCGGCAGCAGGTGCTTCTGAAGTTTGGCCACATCCCATGTTCTTGTTGTTTGCACAGATAAAGTCTGAAACTCGGATTGGTGGGTTCTCGGTTAGGCAAGCCAGGGGCCTGAGTTTAAAGTCTCGTGTAGTCGTGTGTTGGATTTGTGGTATAATAACTAGCTGGGCCTTGGAAAGCGACCGGAGTTGTAACGTTTAATGCAATGAACGTACTGGGCGCCCAAGAAAAAGGAGGCCCAAAGGAATCCTTGACGGACTCGATTTCCGAGTCGGTCACAGTCAAGTCTGGCCTAGGGTTCCAAGTCGTGTATATACACAATATAGATCGAGACGACACCCCGCAGCCTGATCCCCAATCCAAAATCCCCAATCGCTCGGCGACCAACCTCCGATGTTTCCTAGGGACGACGACAAGGCGAGCCGCCCTGCTCCGGCGGAGGCCTACATGGAGACAGGCATGGCGGCCAAACGGGAACCGGAAGAAGACTTCCCTCCGGTGGCTGCGGCAGACGAGACGGTGGAGTTCGAAGAAGAGGATTTCGAGGAGGACTACGATGAGGACCCTTTTATCTGGAACCTGAACAGGATGCGCAGGCACAGCAGGACGCTGACGCCAGAGTGGATCGAGGAGACGAAGAAGCAGCACTACGAGTACGACGCCCTGCTCACCGAAGTCTACCTCGACATGGACAACGACGACTACGAGAAGGACACAGAGGAAGACAAGGCCGAGTTCAAGGAATGGATCAATCAGCTCTCGGAAACCGCACAGGCCAACTTGACCAGTCTTAACATCGTCGGCGGCGAATCCTGCGGGGTGGACGCCGTCGGGGTATACTTCAGATCCCAACTGCGCGACCTTGATGCTCCTGCTGCTGATGCTTCCTCGAGCCAAGATGACACCAGTAAATGACGACTTTGTTAGCAATGAGTCGTGTGGTATCTATCTATGTACTAGATATTACACGCTTTGCAATGAGTCAAGTGTAATTTACAACTCCTTGTCATTGTTCCAATGTTACTTACTATCTATTTTTACAAACTTTTGTTTGATTGAGGTTGTCTTAGTACTACACATGGTTATTTCTCTTTTGTTATGACTGAACTTTCTGTTGTTGGTCCTTCCTCTTGTGCTGTCAAAATATTTTAATGTCATGTGAAATATTGATTTGATATGTGAAAGAAATCTTAGAAAAGGCAATACAAAACGGAAAATAAACGACTATTTATCATGAGCTACTAAGATCGCACGGTACCTATGTTGGCATTTAGTAGTCTCGTCGAAAATGTGCAAAGCCTTCGTTGTTACTAAGGCGTTCACCTCAGTGATAGACGTGTGACTGTGCCTAAGTATTATTCTAGTCCATTTCAGATTGCAAATATAACTGGGATGATAAATTTGCGTTTAGTTTTTCACTGTTCAATTTCAGAACGTTGTCAAACATCAGCTCTAAAACATGGTTGGCCTCTTCATCTGGTGGTCTCAAAATGGGCTTTGCATCAGGGATCATTGATCTGTCTAGATATTGATCGAAGCCCCATCCCCAATGTGTCTAACCAAACTAGCTTGAAAAGCACGTCTACCTTTTAGAATGACTTGTCACATATGCAAGTTCTTTTTTTCATGACAGAAATAAATTCGCCATCCCGTATGCATCAATCTTCATCGCGACAACGCTGGAAGATGGAAGTCAAGTGATCGATCTTGTCAGGGTCCCATCATGGGTTTGAGCATAGCTTGTCATCGAGCTCCGCCCAGTAGTAGGCATGGACCTCTGCCACTCAACTGCGGCCGGTCGAGATCGGCGCTGCGGGGACGGGAATGTCGCCAACATTATCTAGCGGTGATGGGTACTCGTTGTTGTGCAAAGTTGTGGCATGATCCAATGTGAGATTCTGCGGCCCCGAAGTTGCTGGCTGCACTGTGTTCGCTGCTCCCACCGCCGTTGTACCCCTTTTTTCGCTAGGCTAGGGTTTCGGTGGTGAGAAACGTGAGAAAGAAGGGATGAGCGAGAATGCGAGGCGAGAGAGAGAGAGGCAAGCAACGTTTTTTTAACAGTGTCGGAGGCGGCCGTGCATTAACGCGGCCACGTGAGGAATCACACTGCTCGTCATGTGGGGAAGCGGCAGAGGCGACGCGATGACTCGAGAATAATATAATATGATAAAGAAATGCTCGATGTTTCAAAAATACGTATTAAACTGTTTAAAAAGTAAAAAAATCCTGAATATACATCTGAACATTCTATGTTCTATATTCGGACACAAAATTTCACAAAAAGGCATTGTTTATGGCTATGTTAAAAAGACAAAAACAATTGCCTCATCAAAAGACATTGTGGAACACTAAAAAAATTCTTCTCAGAAAAGCCACAAAAAAATATATTTCCCCGCAAGCAAGCAGCCACAAAAAATCCCGAATATACATCTGAACATTATGGAACATTGTTTATGGCTTTAGGCTACACAAAAATAAAAATATGATAAAAATTCAAATTTTCAAAATGTGCATGGTTCACCCCGCACAGATCTATATTTGAGTTATTATTCCGTATTGGTTTTTTGTTCACTAGTAGAGAGTTCATCATTATCTAAAGAATTCTGATTTTTTTGAAACTTA
Organism: Poa pratensis; assembly: GCA_947311845.1. Lineage (NCBI taxonomy): Eukaryota > Viridiplantae > Streptophyta > Magnoliopsida > Poales > Poaceae > Poa > Poa pratensis. The sequence goes on from CAMZMU010000111.1 coordinate 28,492,022, forward strand.
CAAATGCCATTTGTTGATTTTCGTTTATAAAAAGGGCTCCACTTAGGAAACTGATAATAGTACTCTTTTTTTTTGCATGGTAATACGATTCTCATTGATAAATAAAAGACGAGATACAAAGTACGTATACACCGATCTTACAGATCTGGAAAGATATGATAAACCTATGTGACAAACCAACGCCTATCCATCTTCTTCGGCAACACCATAGCAGCCACCAAGGAAAAAATAGACAGATCACCTCCTCACCCGAGCTCGACGCGGCTCCATCGCTGATCATCAGCTTTTCGGACCTCCAAAGTAGTTTGCCATAGGACAAACCATTGCCGTTGAAAGAATCAGACCGGGCAGCACGACCCCGGATACTCCATCGAACTTCAGCACTGGCACCCCCGCACGACGATGTCGGAGTAGGGAATCAGAACTGTCAGCCTCCATCCACAAACCCATCACAAGGTGCATCATCCTCCAGCTGTCACCAGTGCAGACTATCGTCTGCACGTACTCCTGGACGAATCCTATCTGCTCCACCATGGCGCCAGAGACAACGCCGCAGCAACGGGGACAAAGCAGAAGGAAAAACCCATCTGATGGAGTCGTCGCCGCCGCCTCACCGACACCATCCTTGGACCCTACAGCCACCGATCTGAAAGATCGGCAAGCACACAGTGCCACCAACTCCGAGACGCCGTCATGAAGAACAACACCAGTGTGGGAGTAGAGTTGAGACAAATTTATTTGCCCGGGCGCCGCTCCCACCACCCCAACGACGCACCATGCCAAAAACATCCTAACCCTAGTTACCATGCAAAAAAACGGGGCCCCCCTCCCTCCTGCCGCCGGAGCGGCAAACGGAAGGAGAGGGGCCCAGCTCTTTCACCGGTGGCCTGCGGTGGCGGCGAGGGCGGCCGGCGGCCGGCGGCGGCGCTAGATTAGGAAACCTATTCGCCTCGCGAGTCGCCTCGTAGCGTCGAGCGAAAACTCTGATAATAGTACTCATTCGGTCCCGAATTATGTAACACAGATTTTTCTACATGTGAATATATCTACACAGTAAAACACGTCTAAATAATTCTGTTTTTAGACAAATCTACATCAACTAATTTTGGACGCAGGGTCGAGTCCGGGTGGCCAGCATGACCTGCTTTAAATTTATGTAATCAGGGATTTGATATAGTTTGCAAGTCTTGGAATTGATCCGCAAGAATTACTGAATTTAACTCATTCTTTGTCCACCTATGGTAATGCTGTGTCGATAATAGTACTAGCCTACTACTCTCCGTTTACAGTTTTCAAGTGAACACCATTTAGCAGCGGTTGGCCGGAGCAGCAAACATTTTTCTCCGCCGCCGCGATTTCCATGGCTCGCCTCTACTCGACCGCTCAAAACTCCCTCCTCCGTCGCCGCTCCTCCTCCACCTCGCCGGCTTCACGCCGCTCCCCTCACGTCGACCTCGCCGCCGCCACAGAGCGGGTCCGCTCAGGGACGCTCAGCCCCCAGAACGCACACCAGCTGTTCGACGAACTGTTGCAGCAGGCCACTCCGGTCCCTCAGCGCGCCCTGAACGGCTTTCTCGCCGCACTCGCCCGTGCGCCGCCCTCTGCTGCGTGCGTAGACGGCCTCGCGCTCGCACTCGCCCTCTTCGGCCGCATGTCCAGAGGCGATGGCGCGCCGGTGGCGTCGCCCACAGTCCACACTTGCGGCGTCCTGGTCGACGGCTGCTGCCGTGCGGGGCAGCCAGACATAGCGCTCGCCCTCTTCGGCTGCTTCCTCAGGGCGGGCCTGAAGACAAACATTGTTGTCGTCAACACCCTCCTCAAGGTCCTCTGCCACGCAAAGCGGACATATGTGGCTGTTGAAGTGCTGCTTCGCAGGATGTCGAATCTTGGCTTGGTGCCTGATGTCTTCTCATACAACACAGTTATCAAGGGCTTATGTGATGATAGCAGGAGCCAGCGTGCACTTGACCCTGCTCCGGATGATGGCGAAACAAGAAGGTGGCTTCTCCCCTGACGTGGTGTCATATACCACGGTCATCCGTGGCTTCTTAAAGGAGGGTAAATGGATCATGGCAAGCAATCTATTCAAGGAAATGGTACAGCAGGGCATTGTTCCTGATGTCTGGACATATAGCTCGATTATTGGTGGGTTGTGCAAGTGTGGAAGAAGCAAAGAAGCGAGACAAATTCTGGATTGTGCTATTGTGAAGGGCCTCAAACCCAATATTGTGGCATACTCTACCATGCTTCATGGTTATGCTACAGAAGGATGCCTTGTTGATATGAAGAATCTCTATAACTTGATGGTAGGAGAAGGTATTGTACCCAACCAATATGTTTTCAACATATTGATTAATGCATATGCTAAGTATGGATCGCTCGATGAGGCTGTTCTTATCTTTGAAGACATGCAGAAGCAGGGAGTGAAACCAGATGGTGTAACCTATTTAGCCATGATAGATGCATTTTGCAGAAAGGTTAGGATGAATGATGCAATTGAAATTTTCAACCATGTGGTTCATACGGGGGTACCACTGGGTGTACAGATTTATCAGTGCCTGATTCAGGGTTGTTGCACACATGGTGATTTAGTTAAAAGCTAAAGAATTGGTTTGTTAAATGATGCAAAAAGGCATCCATCGTCCTGATGTTGTGTTCTTTAACTCAATTATAAACAAACTATGCAAAGAAGGAAGGGTGACGGATGCACAAGATGTCTTTGACTTCATGATACATGTAGGTGAGAACTCAGAAGCCTGATGTTATCACATTCAATTCACTGATTGATGGATACTGCTTAGTTGGCAATATGCAGAAAGCATGCAGAGTACATGATGATATGGTTTCGGTTGGCATTGAGCCTGATGCAAGCACGTACAATACACTTATTAATGGATACTTTAAAGCTGAAATGGTGGATGCTGCGTTGAATCTGTTCAAAGAAATGTCGGTTTCGCGGCTAAACCGGATACTTTTACTTATAGCATCATGTTGGATGGGTTGTTTAAGGCTGGTAGAACTGTTGCTGCAAAAGAAATGTTCCATGATATGATCAAAAGAGGAGTGACATTTTCCATTTATACATACAGTGCAAGTCTCGGTGGGCTTTGTAAAAAATGGTTCTGCCAATGAAGCAATCACGCTGTTTGAGAAACTGCAAGCAATGAACCTTAAGTTTGATGTTATAACTCTCACTATTATGATTGATGCAATGTTTAATGTTGGAAAAATAGAGCAAGCTAAGAATTTGTTTTTTTGCAATACCAGCCCATGGATTGGTACCTAATGTTATAACCTACACAACGATGATGTCAAACCTTATAGAAGCAGGATTGGTAGAAGAAGCTGACAACACATTTTCGTCAATGGAGACGAGTGGTTGTGCTTCCAACTCTCGGATGTTAAATAAAATTATCAGAAAGTTATTGGAGAAAGGTGAAATAGTCAGAGCCATAAAGTATATGTCCAGACTTGATGAGAAGAGCATGTCACTTGAAGCTTCAACTATTTCCATGTTGATATCCCTCTTTTCAAGGAATGGGATATACCATAAGCACAAACATTTGCTCCCAGCAAGGTATCAGTTTTTTGAAGGAGACATCCACAGTTGACATGGTACATTCTATATGAACTTAAACCCTCAAGAGGCACACTTTTACCTTTCTGTGGATGCAAGCTGCTAAGAGTTGAAAGTTAGTACCGGATTCTTTATTTTCATTTTCCAATGTGTTGAAATTGAGGAGTGTGAATTATGGACGAATTATTAAGAATATGATTTTTTTTGTGTGTGTTTGTAGAACGAGGAGAGGCATTGCTGGTTGCATTTGTCACAACAATGGCTTCTGGTTCCGGGTGATGATTGTGGAAGCTATATAAATGTGTTGTTCCACAAGAGGTTCATTTTTTTTTTGGTCGTGTGTTGGTGATTTGTTAGTTGTACATGAGCGGAATGGTAGCACCCTGCTCTGTCATCATCACATTGCTCACAGAGATGGAGAATGACAACATGACCTTTGGGTTCCAAAAGAAGTGTAGTTGTATTCTTTGACACCATGGGACGCTCTTTGCCTAGTTCTTCGTCAAGAGGGGAAGCTAAGAGAAAGCTTACACCGAATCATGTGTTCGTGGTTTGTTTGGTTCTGGTGCACTGGGGCAGGGGAATGATTCTTATAAGTAGACATGATTGGAAGACAATCTCGAGTTAACCTGCATGGCTGCTCTTGTTTGGCATTAGTGATGTATTACTGGGGTTCTAACCACAGCAGCAGTTGTGAACCAATATTTCATGCAATTTCTGTATGCAGCCCGTAAGAAGGTAAATAGGTGATATTCATGCATCATTACCCAGTACGGAAATCAATTCCTTGTTTTATGATGTGCCAAGGGAAATTGGAAGCATGACTTGTAATTTATCATTTTGATTCTTCTCCTTTAGACTTGGACATTGTTCCAGTCATCTGGCGGCTAAATTACAGTTCTCTTTATTGCCTTTGCTAACTCACAGACAGATAGTCTATTTATTTGTAGCTATCACTTGCAGTTTTTACGTTTGAGTATCGCTGGACAACACCAGTGAAGCTTCACAAATACACTTACCTATTATGAGATTATTGGCCCATTGTATATTTGTGCCTGCAATTTCCCGTACGGGTTAGCATATTTTTTTCCTTGTTGTTTTGGTAACATAAGCTTGTGGTGTGGCTACAGTTTGATTATTTTCCTGATGACATCTCGTAATGCTGTGTTGCATCCCTCTATGTGTGCCATCTCTTATGATGTTACAGTATTATTACTGACTGCTGCTTTTCTAAGGCAGAATATGGTCTCAACTTTTGCTGTTAGCTGTTGAAGAATTATTACTCACTGCTCCTGAACTGCTGTCTCCTGATCTTTGTATATCATGGCAAGTGATATTTGTATATCTTGTTTAAAACAGCATGAATCGACGCTGAAGTATCACCCAATGAGATCAATAGAGCTTCCTTTAGGGACTTTTTCTTTCTTTCAAGAACAAACGCTTCAGTTAAGAGCCCACTGAAACCCTGGAGGCTTCATGTTGTGCTAGCTATGGAATTCTCTGAGGCGGCGACCCAAATCGTGATAGAGATATTTTTCCGTGTGCAGGATCAAAAGAAGCGGGTGCGCGCACTGGCCAGCTAGTCGTCAAATTCGAATCACAGAATCTGTGAACCTGAACATCCAACACTGTCAGTTTGCTCAAAAGGCAGTAAGAACACGAAAGGTTTGGACTGTCTATGTGATCATCGGTATGGTGTTTGCTTTCTTATATTGTTGAGCAACACAAAGTATTCCTGGAACACCGAAACGTCGTGAAGTTGATGATGATGCCGTCCACAGTTCAGTTCAGAGCCAGCTGAACATGAATGATCCTTCATCTTACTTAGTACTTGCTGCTTGCAGCTGCTCCGCTCTGAAAGAGAGGAAGAAAAACCTCACCGAGAAATTAACTGAAGGCTACAAGCTTCAGCTCAGGATTCAGAGTATGCTCAGGATTCAGAGTATTTGGAGACTGTCTGTACTACTTTCTCGAGGTATCCTCTGCCTTTTCGTTTTCTCTTTTTTCCTCTGCCTTTTTCATTTTCCTTTTTTTCTCGTGTGTGTGTGTTTTAGAATATATTTTTACTTGTTTTGAGAAATAATTTCTCGTGTGCTGGGATTGGTGGGGTAACTGGTTGGGCCCTTTGGAAAGCCACCGGAGTTTCTTGATGTTTAATGCAACGAGCGTAGTGGGCGCCCAGGAAACAGGAGGCCCAAAGGAATCCTTGACGGACTCGATTTCCGACTCCGTGGCAGTCAAATATAGCCCAAGATTCCCAACTCGATTTGACGACACCGCAGCCTCCGTCGCAATCCAAACTCCCCGTCTCCCCCGATCGCTCGGCGACCAAACTCCGGTGGCTCCTAGGGACGAAGACAAGGCGAGCCGCGGCGGTCCTGCGCCGCCGGAAGCCGACGTGGCGGCATGCATGGCGTCCAAACCGAAAGCGGAAGAAGACTTTTCTCCGGCAGCTGCTGCCGACGAGACGGTGGACGAGGATTTCGAAGAGGACTCCGAAGAAGAAGATTTCGAGGAGGACTTCGATGAGGACCCTTACATCTGGAACCTGAACAGGATGCGCAGGCACAGCACGCTGACACCGGAGTGGATCGAGAATATGAAGAAGGAACATTACGAGTTCGAAGCCCTCTTCACCAAGCTCTACCTCGAGATGGACAACGAAGACTACGAGAAGGATACTAAGGCCGACAAGGCCGAGTTCAAGGAATGGAGCAATCAGCTCCGGGAAACTGCGCGCGCCAACTTGACCACCCTCAACATCGTCGGCGGCGAATCCTGCGGCGTGGACGCCGTCGGGGTATACATGGGCAGATCCCGCCCGCACGACCTCGATGCTGCTGTTGTTGCTGATGCTTCGTCGATCCAAGACACCAATATATAAATGATGACTTTGTTAGCAATGAGTCGAGTGCTCCCTATCTATCTATCTATCTAGATATTACACGCTGTTCATTTGCTTGAGCTTAATTGTTAGGTTTGTGTATCTTGTATCGCAGGCTATTCCTATGTTGTGTAATTTACAACTTCTTGTCATTGTTCCAATGTTATTTACTATCTAACTTTTACCGACTTTGATTTGATTGAGGTTGTCTTACTATGACACATGGTCTTTTCTCTATGTTATGACTGAACTTTCTGTTGTTGGTCCTTCCTCTCGTGCTGTGAAAATATTTTAATGTCATGTGAAATATATATACGTATTTGATATGTGAAATATACAAACCGTAAAATAAACATCTATTATGATGAGCTACTAACATCGCACATTATCTATTTGGCTTTGCACTGTTCCAGTTCAGGACGTTGTCAAACATCAGCTCTAAAACATGGTTGGCCTCTTCATCTGGTGGTCTCAAAATGGGCTTTGCATCAGGGATCCATTGTTCTCTCTAGATAGATCGAAGCCCCATCCCGGATGTCTCTCACCAAACTAGATTGAAAAGCACTTATACCTTTCAGAATGGCTTGTCACATATGCAACTTCTTTTTTTCATGGCAGACACAAATTCACCATTCTGAAAATATGTTCCCCAGGGTACTCTTGAATAAGATCTCAAGTTTAGGCGTCAATCTTCATCCTTTTTCCCCAACATATCAAGATTAAATACCACACAAACCCTTCTGCCCCATGTTTTCCGAATACCAATATTCTTCCATTTCCACCGATACATCTTTCGACTGACGATGGTATTTTACAAAATCGTTTTCGAAGCTTAATGCAACTCGTGAACTTGGTTGGGATTGGCTGCCCACCACTTGATAATTGTCTCCCTACCAGTTTAGTTGAGTTGCCTTTCACATGCATCCACCAAGAAGATTCTTGACTTGTACAATTTTTGTCGAAGGCAATATGTCTTCCCTAAGTTTTTGGGAGGCCATAATTTTCTTCTAGTGCATCCTGATGAAAGCCTAGAATATGTCTCGCTCCAGGTTTTTAATCCAAGTCATAGTTCAAACCGAGAAAATTATAGATATGCAAGTATTAGCCGCTTGATCTGACGATTTGTGGTACATCTCTCAATCTCAAGACCCTAAGTGTGAATGTTGTATGAAGATCATGCAGTCATCAACAAAAAGTAAGTGACACATATATATCTAGGGTGCATGAATGCTAACCATTATTATTTTCTGGAGAAATCGTGGTCAAAGGACTTGAGCAGTGAGCATAATCCTTCACACGCTAAGAAAATTTATGGGGAGATGGGTTCCCTGCATGTTTTTTATCGTGTGTGCAAAAGAGGCTACCAAATCGCTACTCACCGTTACTGAAAAGCTAACATATTGCACATAGCTCATAATCACATTAACAAAGAAAGAGTGTCAAAACCAAGTCGAACGAGAATGCCCACTAAGAACATTCAACTCGGGTGTACAATTTTTTCATATCCACTTTCACCGTGCACACACTAGATTTTCCCTTCTTCTCATATATGCACTACGGGAAAGCCACACTACGCCGACGGCCGTCCTGTACGCCGACGGCTAAATGTCGGGCCGTCGGCGTACAGAACGAGCTAGGCCAGACGACAAACAAGCCGTCGGCGTACGACGCGCCGTCGGCGTAGCCTTACGTGGCCGACGGCCGCCGTCGGCGTACAAAAGGGCGCCATGACGGAGCCGTCCAGCATCGTTGATACGTCGACGGGACTGCCGTCGGCGTACACGCGTTTTTATACACCGACGGCTGCCGTCGGCGTATAAGCTTTGACCTAACTAATAGCTGCGCCGCCACCTGTTCGGGAGATCGAGTCAATCCTCGCGCTGCCGATCCCCTTCTGCCGATCCCCTCCTGCCGCCGCCACCTCCTCCCCGCGCTGCCGCCTGCCCCTCGCCGCCGCCACCTCCTCCCCGCGCCGCCCGCCCGCCCTCCCCGCGCCATCCGCCCGCGCCTCGCCGCCGCTTCCTCCTCCGCTCCTCGCCCCGGCCACCTCCTCCCCGCGCCGTCCGCCCGCCCCTCGCCGCCGCTTCCTCCTCCGCTCCCCGCCCCGGCCACCTCCTCCTCCGCTCCCCTCCCGGCCACCTCCTCCCAGCGCCGCCCATCCCCGCGCCGCGTCTCCACCTCCTCCTCGGGCAGCCGTGTCTCCACCTCCTCCTCGGGCTGCCGCGTCTCCAGAAGCTCCTCGGCCACCGCGTCTCCAGAAGCTGCCCGGCCCAGCTCCTCCTTGCTCCGGCTGCCCCCGACGCCCCACCTCCTCCGGCGCCACCGGAGGTAAGCTCCACCCTCTGTTTTGTTATTAGAATTAGTTAGTGTTAGCGTTAGGGTTAGTGTTAGCTTTAGGGATTTTAGGAGTAGAAATTATAGAAGGAAATTATAGGATTTTAGGGATTTTAGGAGTAGGATTTTAGGGATTTTAGATTTAGGGATTTTAGGAGTAGAAATTATAGATGGAAATTTAGTGGTAGAAAATAGAAAATAATAAAATGATTTAGGGATTGATGTAGTAAATAAAATGTTGTTGAAAATAGAAAATAACAAAATGATTTAGGGATAGATGTAGCAAATAAAATGTTGTTGAAAATAGAAAATAACAAAATGATTTTAGGGATAGATGTAGCAAATAAAATGTTGTTGACAATTATTTTTCATATATTCATTTCATATATGACTAACCCTGTATCAAATGCTTTTACTTAACTAAGTATCATGTCGGAGCCGGAGCGAAAGTTTCGTGGTGTTCACCGGAGACCCACGAAGATCCCGACTTGGGCAGCTCAGATCACAGTGGATCACAGGAAGATCCAGCTTGGTACTTTCAGGTGCCCGTGGCAGGCGGCCCGCGCCTACGACTGCGCGGCGGTCCAGCACTTTGGGGCGAGAGCGATCCTCAACTTTGAGGATGAGCGGAGCGTGGCGCACTTGTTAGCGCCAGATGGCATGAGGATCACGACGAAGGCCGAGGAGAGGGAGCACCGGCAGGCAGAGAGGCTGCTCAGGGCGCGCCACCAGTGCGAGGAGGATGACCCCTTGGTCAAGGATCTCCTCCTTGATCCCCAGGTGATGGCGGTTCAGTACCAGGTCTTCAGCGAGAGCCGGCAGCAGCGCGGGCAGGGCGAGGCCAGCCCCTCCGGCACGCAGCAGCAGGGCGAGGACTCTAGCAGCAGCCTGTCCTCTTGTTGGGGCCGCTTGGACGACGTCACTGACACCGGCGCGAGTCGAGTTTAGGATGTCTATCATCCTACCTGTCGTACTACTAGACTTATCTTGCTACCTGTTGTACTGCTAGACTTATCATACATGCTACCTATGTATTATTGTGCTACTTGTCTATATGTGTTATGTTTAGCTAATATGGTTACATTGTTCTATGGTTTATTCTGTTTTATGTTTAATTATTAGGTAAAATGGAGGGATATTTGCTTATATATTTCGATTGTTTGTACTTTTCAGATGACGTAGCTTCCCGCCAGGCAGCACCGTCGGTGCCGCGCGTCGTCGCGGCTTCTCCAGCTGAGGAGGGGCCGCCTCGGTGCCCTTTGTTTTGTCGCCCTTTCCGGAGTGAGAGGGGCCGCCTCGGTGCCCTTTGTTTTGTCGCCCTCTTCCGGAGCACGTCCTCGACCTTCTCCGGCCACCGATCACGCTTCGAGGGTATAAATCTTTCGCCTCTCTTGCTGCATAGGTTTATTTTGGTCTAGATCACCAAGTCAGTCGCGTAACCCGAGTCAGATCCCATCCGGAAGGGTTACAAATTTATAAATATGCAGGATTGTCCATCTTTGCATATTTATAACCGTAACACTTCCGGGTTGTCCTGTTGGACAGTCCGAGTACGTGTAGATCGGGTCGTGTTCCACGTTCTACCCCTTCCTGAGACGGAATTTCGGCAGCACCTCCCTGTTGTTCTTCGGATGCACACCCTCTCGGCTTGACAAGCTCGAGACGTGTATTCTGAAGAACAGCGGGGAGGTGCTGCCGAAATTCCGTCTCGGGTCGGGGTAGAACATGGGACACGACTCGATCTACACGTACTCGGGCGGGATAGGCCCCTACCTATTAGAAGTGTATGTGAACCCTTGCATGTTGTAAAAGATAAAATTTGGCCGTAATAAAATGGTGACATTGCATGCAAGAAAATAAAAATATGATGCATTTAATTTCATGTTATTATTATTTGGCTCACAGTAAAGCAGCAGAGGATGGCAGATAATGGGTGGATGTACAGTGGCCGAACTAGTTTGGTTGACAAAACAGATGAGTGGGTATGGAAGACGCATTTGTTAGTGAAGGAGTTAGCGCGTAAGGGTTCAGAGTCAGGCGCTCGTGGACAGTGCCCTTGCCCTCGTTGCAAGTTTCGTACACGTCAGGGAAAGGATGATATGATTAAACACCTCTTCTCTCGTGGGTATATGCCGAACTTCGTGACGACAGTCAACTTTGATGAGTACGAGCGCGAGAGTGGCAGGGTGATGCGGCAGCGGATCAATGGCAATGAAGATGATGGGATTAGAAACTGGCTAGATGATCTCCGTGCTGGCGACATGCCAGATTCGCCACCATCACAGGAGGAACCGGAGGAACCTCCAGAACCGGAGGAACCGCGTGAACCGGAGGAACCGCGTCAACCAGAGGACCCAGAGCCAACCGCGAAGGCCTTCTTTCATATGATGGCCTCGTCTCAGAGGCCTCTGTACGAGGGTGCAAAAGTTTCTCAGCTCGATGCCATCTCGCAAGCACTAGCCAACAAGCTCCAGTATGGCAGCACCCGTTCATGCTTTGAAGCGCATCTGCAAACAACTGGTAACCTGTTGCCTGAAGGGCATTGTCTGCCTCAAAGCATGTACGAAACGAAGAAAATCCTGCGAGATCTCAGCATGGATTATCAGAAGATAGATTGTTGTCCAAAAGGATGCCTTTTGTTTTGGAAACAGTTTGCCAATGACAAGTACTGTATCTTGTGTAAGGCCTCTAGGTATCATGTGGTAAAAGGACCGATGGTACGAAGACGCAGTCAAATGTCGCCATTAAGATTCTTCGTTACCTCCCATTCATACAAAGAATCAAGCGGCTTTACATGAACAAAGAGTCTGCCACACAGATGCAATGGCACAAAACGGGGAAGAGATACAAGGATGAGCACGACCGGGAATTGATGGGACATCCATCTGATGGTACGGCATGGAAGAACTTTGATGCGAACCACCCCGATGAGGCAGCAGATGCTCGAAACGTGAGAATCGCGATAGCAACCGATGGATTCAATCCATATGGTTTGTCGACTACCTCGTACAGCTGCTGGCCCGTGTTTGTTATTCCGCTCAATCTCCCTCCTGGAGCCCTAATGCAAAAGAAGACCATATTCCTCTCGCTGATCATTCCAGGTCCTGAATATCCGGGGAAGAATTTAAGTATGTACATGCAGCCAATTGTGGATGATCTGAACCACTCTTGGCACCACGGGACGTTGACATATGATCGTGCATCGAAGACAAACTTCTTGATGAAAGTTTGGTATCACAATTCCATGCATGACATGCCCGGGTACGCCCTATTCTGCGGATGGTGTACAGCTGGTAAGTGGCCATGCCCAGTGTGCAGGAACCGACTTGAGTTCATGTGGCTAACGGCGGGACGGAAGTATTCCGCGTTTGACACACATCGAAAGTTCCTCAAAAGAGGGCATCGTTTAGAGAAGACAAAAAGAACTTCAAGAAGGGCAGAGTTGAGCGTGAAGAAAAAGCGATACCAACTTTCGATGGTGCAGCTGTTGACGCCGAGCTAAGTGCTCTCGTGCCTGCAGGGAAAAGGCCCACGATATGTGGGATATGGTGTGGCGCACAACTGGACTCACGTGGCAGGCTTGACGCAACTCGAATATTACAAGGACCTCGAACTTCCCCATAGCATCGATGTGATGCACACCGAAAAGAATGTTGGAGAGTCCCTCTTTCACACAATCCTGAACATTCCTGAGAAGTCGAAGGATAATGTTAAGGCTAGAGTTGATGTTAAGAAGCTCTGTGATAGGGAGAGAATGCACATGAAGCCTCCTGAAGGCCGTCAAAAGAACTGGTTCAAGCCGCATGCTGACTTCTGCCTTAATAGTATGCAAAGGTCTGAGGCATTCCATTGGCTCAAATTCGTCGTGATGTTCCCTGATGGCTATTGTTCGAATATAAGTAAGGGAGTCAATATACAATCGGCAAAAGTCACCGGGCTCAAGAGTCACGACTATCATATATGGATTGAGCGGCTGCTACCGGTGATGGTTCGAGGGTATCTCCCCGACCGTGTCTGGCGAGTGCTCGCGGAGTTGAGCCATTTCTTCCGCACGCTCTGTGCTAAGCAAGTATGTCCCCTGATTATTCAGAAGCTGCATGAACTAGTGCCGGAGTTGCTGTGCAACTTAGAGACGATATTTCCGCCAGGCTTCTTTACTCCGATGGCACATCTTGTTGTGCATCTTGCGAATGAGGTACTCTTGGGTGGACCGGTGCAGTTTCGTTGGCAGTTTTGTATTGAGAGAGAGTTTAAGTATATTCGAACCAAATGTGGAAACAAAAATAAGATTGAGTCATCCATAGCCGAGGCAACTATCCTTCAGGAGATGGCAGACGCCAGGCTAACGTACTACCCCGATGATGTTCCCACTATGCATAACCAGGCCTCTCGGTACAATGTCGACGAGCCCAAGCGAGACCCCAAGCTCGTCCTCTTCCAGTGTCCCGGTGGCAAGAGCGGTGGCCCAACAAGGTATAACTTGACCAATGATGAGCTGGAGTGCATAATGCTCTATGTGCTTATGAACATGAAGGAAGTGACCCACGACGAGCAGGGAGAAGAGGGCAGTTTCCTTAGGTAAAATGGGGAACAAATTACTTTGCAACTACTATCATGATTTCGTTCTAATACGTATTTTCTCCTTTTAGTCAATTCACGGATGAAATGTGGTCGGGAACATCAGATGGACCCAATGAAGCCGCGTTGGACACTCTTTTGAAAGAGCCTGCCCCCGGAAAGAAAAAATTCACGGTTTGGTTCAGGGAAAAGGTAATTTCAAACCTGTCCCTTCTACCTTGCAATTCGTGTCTTATCCCTCTTACTAATGCACAAAACAATTTGTACTTGTAGGGAGCTGATCCCAACGTTGTGATGTCAGATGAGTTGAGATGTGTCTCCCAAGGTTGTAACCGTAGAGTCGAGAAGTATGAGAAGTATGATGTGAATGGGTACCGCTTCCATACAGAGCATCACCAGAACAGTCGGCCTAATGCAAAGACTATAAATACCGGGGTCTTCACCAAAGGAGCCGGTAATTATGATTACTACGGAAGGTTACAGAACGTATATGAGCTGACGTTCAATAACACGAACATATCACTCAAGCTTGTTGTGTTCAAATGCCACTGGTTCGACCCTGAGCATGGAACCAAAAGTACCCCTTCCATTGGGTTAGTTGAAGTTAAGCCTTCAACCACCTACATGGATCCGATGTCTTTGTTGTGGCTCACCAAGCCTTTCAAGTTTATTATTTGCCCTACCCATGCAAGAAAGAGGGACTCATTGGTTGGGAAGTCGTGTTCCATGTATCGCCACGTGGTAAGCTACCCATGCCCTCCGAAGACGATTACAACAACATTGACCCTAAAACATACGAGGGGATTTTCTATCAAGAGGAACAAACCTTTGGGGACTTTGGCATACAAGGTCTTGAGGACCGCGAGGACAATGCACAAACAGGTGGTGACGTAGTGGTGAATCTAAAGGATATAGATATGCTCAACAAGTTACAGAGTGATAGTGATGACGATGATGAGCCTCCATCGTGCGAGGAGGTTCCAATATACAACACTCGTGATAGTGATGTTGATAGTGATGATGAGAACCCAGGACTTAACTATGAGAGTGATGATTAGGGGTGAGGGTCTTTTATGTCCTTTTGCGTACTATTTACTTTTCAACATGCTTAGTCTTTCAACATGCTTCTTCTTAATTGCATTACGTCTTTATTCTTATTTACTACATTTTTCAACATGCTTAAAAGTTTATCCTTTCTCAATGCAGGTGATTGACCAAGATGAGCCAAGGCAAGGAATCATCGGCCTCGGGCTCTCGGGAGGTGTAGGATGTGTTCGGGTGTAGCGTGTGTGAATTCGAACTTGTTTGGAGTTTGTATGAATGCTTGGATGAATTTGAATCATGTTTGTGTCATTTGGATATGTATGTGATGTTTTATTTGATGTTTCTGTGATGTTTTATAATTTGTGCAATTTTAATTGTATTTAAAATGCGCCAGAAACCAGCAGCAAAAAGTTTCAGAAACTGAAAATATGGTCAAGTACGCCGACGGCATGCCGTCGGCGTAGGATGCTGGGGACGCACAGGATGGCGCCACGTCGACGCTGGAGGACCATATGGTCATCCCTACGCCGACGGCATTGCCGTCGGCGTAAGACTCCTCCCAGACGCACCAGATCAGCACACGTGGCAGCCTAGGCCGACGGCTGCCGTCGGCGTATAGGTGGAGCAGACGGAGACGTTCGACGTTCGTTTTGTGGGTCCCACTTCGGATACGCCGACGGCAACGGATACGCCGACGGCATGTTCATACACCGACAGCGTCCTACGCCGACGCAGATACGCCGACGGCGGCCGTCGGTGTAGTCCTACGCCGACGGCGATCGTTGCTACGCCGACGGCGGCCCGCCGTCGGCGTTTTGATGGTTTCCCGTAGTGATGTATGCACTCATATGCAGTAAGTACATTATCATTATAAGGCGACCAAGGACAAACTCATTGTGTTCTTCGTAAATTATATCATTGATAATTATGTGGAGCCAGTTTTCAACAGTCGTAGGGCATATATTTCTTAGATCACATTGCACAAGGAAATAAGACTAAATTGGGTGATTTTTTTTAGGATTCTTTACTTTCCGAATTAATACTCAATAATTATGTAAAGAATCCTATGTGGTGTCCTGTTACAACAATTATCACACACAATTCATTAGTAAAGAAATTGTAGAAATATAATCCGAGCCTTGCACGTTAACATCACAAAATCACTCTCCCCTCTCTCACGTGGTTCCATCCCGAGGAGTTATTTTTCTAACCGCCATGCGAAGCGCCACAACCATCGCCTTGAGTCGAGCTTATGTCGGCCGAGCCGCCGCACTGTGCGTCGGGACTCAGGGGTGGCATGCCGCTCCGTTTCTCTAAAGGGCTGATCTGCCGCCGGCCGGGGTTCCACGCCCATAGGCGCACATTTGGTATTTATTTGAATGCTTTTGCTAGCGCTCGGTCAGCCAAGAAATAAGCTGCCGCTCGGTCGATTCTTCTGCCCTTCAATCGAGATGGGGAGAGAGAGGAGGCAGAGCTCCTCGACGGCGACGGCGACGGCGAGGGATGGAACGAGCCGGAGCCACCGACGACGCGGCCGCGACGGAGGTGGTGGAGGTGAGCAAGAAACTTAACTTTGGGGGGCTGCCGTGGCCGGAGAAGACGCCGTAGAATCGCCGGATTTAGAGGGATGACCGGGGGTGGCGGAGGACCGGCGGAGGAGGAGCTTGGGGCAGGGCGGGGCGGCGAGGCGTCGCGGCAGCGCGCTGGCCGCGGGCGGGGAGGACGACGGTTAGGCCGGCGGCTGCAGCGAGGGGTCGCCGGAAGGCCGGAGGAGGAAGACGACCGAGCGTTAGCTTAGCCCTCGGTGGCACACCCTTATTTGAAACCTCTAGAGTTACGGATATTTGTTACAACATCCCCAAAATATGTGTATTGGTGTAATTTTCTTGTCAGTAAAACGTTTTTTTTATGGGGTCAGTAAAACGTTGTTGTTACACCCACGAATTCCCCATCCTCACTCACACTACCACCGAGCCTGAAATCCAGCAATCCAGCGTCCCCGTCGGCAGCCATGGAGGCGGTGGCGGTGGCGGCCTCGGCTGCCGCGGCGGCTGCCAAGGACGCGGCGGCGGCTTCCGCGAAGGATGCGGCGGCAGCTACAGCGACTGCCAAGAAGGAAAAGGCTGCCGCAAAGGAGGCCGCTTTGGCGGCGGCGGTTTCCGCGAAGGATGCGGCGGCGGCTGCCAAGAAGGCAGAGGCTGCCGCAAAGGATGCGGCCGTGGCGGTGGCTGCCGCGGCGTTAACTTCCGAGCAGGCGGATGCGAGGGCGTCGGCTGCGGAGCTAGATGCGCAGGAGGCGGCTGCTGTGGCGGCGGTTGCAGAGGAGGCGGCGGCCGCTGCGAGGGCGGCGGTGCAAGCTTCCAAGAAGCGTAAGTTCCATCTCATCGATGACCAAGATGATCCGCCGATGGTTGACGAGCAAGATCTCATTAGTAGCCTCCCTGACCACCTCCTCGGCGTTATCATCTCGCTTCTCCCCACCAAGGACGGCGTCCGCACGCAGGCCGTCTCTCGCCGATGGCGCCCGCTATGGCGCTTGGCTCCTCTCAACCTCGTGGCGGACGCGCCACTCATAAGCAAGGGCCACCTGAAAACCGACTTGGTTGAAAAGATCCTCTCTGAGCACCCGGGACCTGGACGTCGCTTCTTGCTGGGCTACAACACCAGCGACTACTCAGACAAGATCGAAGGGTGGCTTAGTTCCCAAGCCCTGAACGAGCTACAGGAGCTCCAGTTGACCTACGATTTCTTGTTCGTTCCGTGGACCTACGATTTGGTGCCCGGGGGGCTGAGGCAGTATGTGCTACCGTTGTCCGCTTTTTCGCTTCGCACCCACACTCCGTGTGGCCAAATTTGACAACTGCCATTTCACCGACTTGATTGTGCCGATGTGCGTCAAGTTTCTGTGCCTCACGCAGCTGACGCTGCATAGGATCACCATCTCGGAGGATGTTTTTCAGAGAATGTTCGCTGGCTGCATTGCACTCGAAAGCCTTGAGTTCACTGACAATCTCGGTATTGTCCGCCTCTGCATCAGCTCCCAAACTCTCAAGAGTTTAGGCTTCTCCGCTGACAGTAGGTATGGTCTGAATGGCATCTTCTTACAAGAGTTGGTAATCGAGGACGCCCCGTGCCTCGAGAGATTGCTACCACTTGATCCAAAGTATGGTCCAGCGACCATACGGATAATCTCGGCACCTAAACTGAAGATATTGGGTATGCTCTCCGAAGACATAGCAGAACTTCAATTTGGAACCACAATTTTTCAGGTAGCAGCAGCCTTCATCGGCAGCTCATTCAGCACTCTTATATGCAGGATGGTATTCTTACTTGCAGTTGTTTTATATTTCTGCAGAAAATGGTTGCTGTAAGCTTGACAACCAAACTGCAGAGCGTGAGGGTGTTAGTTCTTAACTCCGCTGGCCCTAAACTGGATGCAATGGTTAACTTCCTCAAGTGCTTCCCCTGCCTGGAGAGGCTGTATATCATTGTGAGTATAAACATAGTTGTTTGATTAGATGTCAAAATCATCATTTGTTTTTACGTGAAATCTAGCCAATTGTTGGAACCTGTTGATAACTTATTTTGTAATGTTTGTGCTTTCTATCTCCAGTTCCAGCCAATTGCCAAAAAAATGTTCCAGTCAATTGCAGACCAATGGATGGTCATTAGTAACGCCAGAAGTATGACCTATTGGACCCAATCGAATGCCTTGAGCTCCATCTCAAAGAAGTGGTGTTGAAAAATTATGAAGGCACCACATGTGTTGACTTCGCCAAGTTCTTTATTTTAAATGCCAAAGTGCTAAGGGAAATGAAAATCACATTGCCTTACCACCGCAAGAAGAAATGGTTTACTAATCAACACAGGCTGCTACAAATCGATGATAGAGTTTCTCGAGTTGCTCTAATTGAACTGAAATGTGGCAGTAAGGACTATTTCACATGCAACAAGCATACCCATGATTTTTCAATGGCTGATCCCTTTGACCTGCCCTCCAGCAGATGCTACGATTGTAGTCAATTCCCAGTTTGAAGATTGCCCTGTCTTCTGCCTAAAGTCCATTATGTTGTTTCTAGCCAAAGCCCAAACTTTGTCCAGCCTTCTTAGTTCATATGCTCCAAGAAAGGACCTACTCCAAATTTCTTCCTTTGCAGTTAATGACAGAATGTTGGCAACCTTGTTTCTGCTATTTTCAGCGAACAATGCATCTTTGGTTTATAGAAGTGTTTCTTTATGCACAATTGGAATTAGTCGCCTTACATTTATCTTAACTTCCTTCATTCTTATGAATAATAGCATGTGAAGTTTGAATGCTGATTTGTTTTGGGTATAGTTGCATCTGTAAGGTGGCATAAAAAAAGTTAAATTTTTCAGCCCATTTCTGACTGTTCCTATATGAACTGTGCAAGTTGGGAAGAAGTGCTACTTGATTTTTCCGACCTCGTTCTCGCGTGAACTGTGCAAGTTGAGAAGAACTGTGTATTGTTTTGTTTTTGGAGTGTACCTGAGCCTGGTATTCATTTATAAAGAGCACATATCACATTTGAAGTCACACAGGCTTTCAAATATACATGTTGAGCCTGATGCATTTTCTGTTTCAGAAACTCACTTAGATTTTTTAGTTCACTATATTGAATTATTTATTTCTGTTTTCACTCCTATATACTGCAACAGTAGTGCATTTATGCTCCGTGAGAATGTTTTTATTTGAGGATCCTATATGGAGGGGAGCACTTTTCATGATTTTTTTCCTGGTATTAACCAGCACCACCTGATTTGACTTACTCCAATTGAGGTGTAACGGCCTCAAAAGAGGGTATCAATTTACTGGCAGGTGAGAGGCAGATGAAAGCGATCTTTATAGTGACGCCATGGCCCTGCTGTTCGCTCCAGCTATTTCAGATACTTATCTTATTAGACATGGCAGTCTGTGTAAAGTTTCTTGTTGCCGTGTGCATCGGCAGGGTTCTTGGAGCTGATGTGTGGCAGACACACAAGGTGCGCTACTGAACTAACTAACAGTTGATTTCAGTTCACTGTAGGGTGTTTTGTGTAAGGACCTTTACTAAAACAAGTTGGACTTGGTAGATATATGTCATTCACAACGCGTGTGATTGTGCAGTTTGGATCCGAAGGTTAAAAACGATCCACTGAAGGTTCAGAGACACGAGGTGTAAGGATGAAACACAACAACGATGGCATGGCTTGGAGCTGCCTGAACCTATTTCAATGCGACATGACGTTCTCAGCAGAAGCTCTCCACGACTCTTTGGCAGTGGGGTTACTCCGGAGATCCACTCTAAGATGGCTGTCCTCTGTTCCTGAACCTATTTGTCTGAAGAAGGGCCAGTCTGAATATGCAGATTCAGAATACTCAATGGTCAGTGCGGACTCAGCATCTTCCCCTGGACCCTGGTGGAAGCGAAGACAACTCTCTGTAGACTGTGATGATGTCCTTTCAACTTTGCCGTGCTGATGTCCTTCGCAAGCACAACCATGGAGCTGAGTATGACGCTGCAGGTAATCTTGCGCACGATGGGAGGGATCAGTGCTTTGTGCGCTGCCCCTGCTTCTCGATTGTATGCTCATGTTTATGTAGATGCTATCACTGAACCGGTTTGTTGTTTCCTGGTTTCCGAAAAAAACTCGCTTCCCCTTTCATTGGGGAACAAAATCTATCCCTTTCACTAGGAACAAGCCAAACCCATTTGTAACTGTGATGGGCATTAACACGACTTTCAGTAAAATGGACCAATCAATTTTGTCCTTGGTATCAATTTAGGCTTCAAATATAGGAGTAATTATTTATGTGCATGCAGCCAGCTAGAACATGGGAGCAGCACAACATAATACAACACATAATTATTTTCTGGACTCGTTATTCCTGTAAGCTGGTAGACTAGACTTGAGACAACAATCAAACATGGAGACACCCCTAACTGAAACTACTCTTTTGCTGCTACAAACTAGCTTGCTGGCATGTTTTCCTTATAGCTGCTACTAAGTTCCTCTCCTGGTCCTCTTGCAGCTTTTTACTTCTATGGCGGCAACAGGAGGAGAAGCAACAGAAGGAGGCTTAGGACTAAACGAACGCTTAGGATTCGGCTTAGGACTAAACGGACGGGTGGGACTAAAAGGGGGTGACATTGGACTAAATGGGCGTGTAGGACTGTAAGGAGGAGGCTTAGGACTAAAAGGAGGAGACTTGAGACTAAAGGTTGGAGGATGTGCGAGCCTGTCGATTCGGATGCTGAGGGGGACAATTTCGCTGGACAGATACTCTTTCTTCACCATCAAGCACTTCACCTCGCCTGGCGCCGGCACCCCGTAGGATAGGGAGCTGGTCTTCATCACCGGCGACTCCAGCGTCTGCCTCGTGCCATCGTCTGAGTGCTCCACGGCGATCTTGTAGGAGAACTGCGGCGCCCGCCGTCCGCGCGGACGCACACCAGTGACACCTCCACCTCCGCGCTGCGCTCGCTCAAGGACACCAGGAACACGTTCCGCTGTGGGTCATCCTTATCCTCCTCGCCGACGAGGACCTGCCAGCGCTGGGAGAGGGGCAGGCTGAGGACGCCGCGCTTGCTGTAGCGGACGACGATGATGGTGCGCGAATGCTCGATGCTGGAGATGTGCTTGAGGAGATTCTGCCGGGAGCCGGAGAAGCCGCAACGCTCCGGGCAGCCGCAGGGCGCATGCTGGCACGTGAGTCGGTGGTCGGCAGCCTCGTGGTAGGTGACGTAGGCAGAGTCGCAGCCATATCTCTCGTAGTCGCATGGCACGAAGGCCGCAGC
Organism: Poa pratensis; assembly: GCA_947311845.1. Lineage (NCBI taxonomy): Eukaryota > Viridiplantae > Streptophyta > Magnoliopsida > Poales > Poaceae > Poa > Poa pratensis. The sequence continues at coordinate 28,513,236 of CAMZMU010000111.1, forward strand.
GGCGAAGGCCTCGGCGAGGGTGGAGTGGGCGACGGGGCGGCCGCAGGTCTCGTCGTGGATGCCGCGGCAGGAGGAGCACACCAAGTGGTCCGCGTCACACTGCAGCATTGGAATCAACGAACAAGATCGAGACTTGGAAGTAAAGAATGATTGATTGACTGATCTGCAAGGAAAGAAAGACGAGGCATTGGTTTGATTGATCTCACCTTGAAGATGGGCTGTTTGAGGGGGAGGTGGCAAGCATGGCAGTCCAGCATCTCCGCCGCCATGCGCACCAACCTAGCGCCCTCCACCTGCTGCGGTACGTCCAGTGCTCCCTTTCTGCCGCCGGCCTGGCTCATTTCTACTCCTTGTTGTTTCGGATATGCCCAAGCTAGGTTGAGTAGAGCAAATGTCTAACACGCAACTGATAAGTCAGTGAGCACCATGCCAATGACATGCCATCTCGTCATATACTCCATGCCTGGTTCCACATTATATGCAAGATATGGTGAGTAAACAAGATTCTGCTAGCTAATTGTATGCAAGATATGGTGAGTACAAAAGGTTGATCTACTGAATGCATGTTAGGTTGCACATTATTGTGAAGGATATGGATAGTACAAAAAGTTGTTACTCCATGTCAGCTTGAACATTCAGTAGAAATATCTCTGCCTGCTACTTGAGGAACCTGGAGATGCACGATAACGATATGATGGTGCAGAGTACGGCTCGTAAGCTCCAGAGCACGTCCACTCTGGCGATCCTCCTCAAATTGGAGATCATAAAAGCTTTCGACACGGTGGATTGGTCCTTCCTCCTCGAGGTGCTGAGGAAATTAGGGTTTGGAAACCGGCTAATTGCGTGGATCTGTGCTATCTTGGGGACAACCTCTACTCGTGTGTTGGTCTACTGAATGCATGTTGTCAGGTTGCACATTATATGGAGGTTGGAGAGTACAAAAAGTTGTTACTACATGCCAGCTTGAACATTCAGTAGATATATTTCTGCCTACTACTCTGACAAACTGGAGTACTATGCTATTATCTAAAGGTTCTGATTAATTTGATGGAATTGAACAACAGAAGCTTTCTCCACGACGATTTGGCACGATTTTGCTGGGCAAGCAGCTGGGCTACTTGGAAGATCCAGTCTGCACGATGGCTCCCTGTGGTCGCGATTACGCTTAGGTGTATGATGCAGTATGCACGGTGGACGTCAGAATGTGATCATGTTTCTGTAGATGCTTCTACAGCTTTTGAAGCTCCAGCAGCTGATGAAACATCGACACATTGACCAGTTTTTTAAAATGGTTTGTTACAAAGGTGATATTCTGTAAACATGGGAAATCTGAAGTTCATACCCTTATTTATCTGGGAGGTAATGAAAAACAAAAACAAATTAAGCATGGCCAGTGACCGTTGTATTATTTGTCACTCTCCATTTCTGAAACCGATTTTTAATACTACCTCTCAAATGAATTCGATTTTTGAACTTAGGATTTTTTTACACGCAGTAGATTATCATCTCCAAGCAAGAATTGAACAGTAACACACATGAGAGATTTATTTGGTCCATGCCCGTAGCAAGCCTACCGAGTGCAATTTACAAGTTGGATTATTACACGGCCTACCACACTAGTCTATGTTCAGTACATGGTGGTGACTGCAAACCATCTCCAAACAAGAGTTACCTTTCCCAAAAAAAGGAGCTGAGCAGTATTAACACATGAGATTATCATCAACAAACAAGAGTTGAACAGTACCACACAGGAGATTATTCCAGGTACGTGCCAATTGGAGGAGTGGTACACCATGTCACCACCTGTAAAGGCTTTCATTGACTGACGAAGTCATACAGTGGGAGCACACATAGGATGAGTGCCTGCTGCCAAGAGCACAGTGGCAACCCGTTTCAGAAGGTATTGATGGTGTGCTGAAGTGTGTTGGCGGCAAAAGAGCCTGTGATGGAGCCTGAAGTTGGTCGTAAGTCATTCTGCGGAAACGGATGCACCATTGGTCGAAACAATGCTGTGTTAACCACCAGGCATGCTGGATGAGGGTTTGCTTGGGATGGAGTCTGAAGAAGGCCTGAGTCATTCTGCGGAAACGGATGCACCATTGGTCGAAACGATGCTGTGTTAACCACCGGGCATGCTGGATGAGGGTTTGCTTGGGATGGAGTCTGAAGAAGGCGTGAGTCATTCTGCGGAAACGGATGCACCATTGGTCGAAACGATGTTGTGTTAACCACCGGGTATGTTGGATGAGGGTTCGCTTGGGATGGAGTCTGAAGAAGGCGTGAGTCATTCCGCAGAAACGGATACACCATTGGTCGAAAGGATGTTGTGTTAACCACTGGGTATGCTGGATGAGGGTTCACTGGCCAGTTAAGGTAGGTGAGTCGGCTGCTGCAATGGCAATGATTGCTGGTAGTTGCCATAGCGAGCTCGATTTGGCTCAGTGATTACTTGCGGAGTGGCAAAGTAGTCTTCATCCCACATTACATCTGATGCCCCGTTTTGGTTAACAACCACAGGCGGCGGTTCTTTAACATGTTGGATCTCGATGAACTTAAGTGATGATCCGTTGATGCAAGCGACGTCCCGGATGACCCATGGGCATATATGATCGAACGTGTTCCCAGTCAAAGGAAGCGGGATGAACCCCACCGTAAGCTGGGGATCCTGGCAGAGCACATCGCATACCAGAATACCTTCCAGAGATCGACCCAGCCTAGCAGGCTCCCTCCAAGCGGGATCACCTTGTTGGATGCGACAGGCATGCGCTGGTTGGTCAGTCGCCCCTCACCGGCAAGCGAGCATGCCTCGCCGTCCAAGCTTTCGACGCAGATGAGTATGAGTGGAGTCGATATCCCACACCAGTGTATGTCAGCCCAGCCAGGATACACTCTTCATCGTCGTCGTCGCAGCAGTATATGCCGAAATCATCTAACGTGAAAAGATCACGAAGACGAGGTCCCAGGTCCGGAATCCGGAAGAGTTTAGGAGGTTTTCCCCGACCGCGAGTGGCCTGATACATGTAGTACTCGTCAACCCACTCCTCGAGCCCGGCGGTGCCCCACAGTGATAGGTGCAGGAGGAGGAACTGC